>CM076579.1:779564875-779881239 GCA_034641835.2 Pinus albicaulis
TCAAGGACCAAAAATTGATCTTCTATTGGTATTTTAAAATTAGCCACTTCCAGTCCTCCGCCATATAATTTAGCAGTTTTAGTCTAAATCCAAAGTATGTCAAACCCTTAGACAATGGAGCGATGTAGTAATTAAAAGAGTTTCTCATTTATTTGTAAGCCTCTCCGTCTCCGTCAGCATGATATATGCATGACTTCCCATCGATGACCATCATACCCGTGGAGAAACAAAAGCCATTTAAAATTCCTTTTAGTTCCTCCCAATTTCTTCTCAACATGATGCCAAAAATTAATACGTCGTCGACGAACAAGCTATGCGATACCTCTTTCTGTGGTGAAATATTTATTCCTCTGAAAAGCCCCAAATCAGTGGCTTTTTTAATTTTGATGCTTAAAGCATCCATGATCAATAATAAGAGGAGGGGTGACAAGGCACATCTTTGTCTTAGCCCCCTACCAGGATGAAAAAAGCTCATGGCTGACCCATTTATGATAACCGCCATAGATGTATGTGTAATGCATCCCATAATCCATCCAACCAACCCTCTGTCTAGACCAATTTTAAACAAGAGTAGCCTAAGGAATCCCCAGTAAACCCTATTGTATGCTTTGTTCAGGTCTATCTTCATGACAACCACTTCCATTCCTCTTGACTGTATGGAGTGGATAATTTCCCATGTTATAGCTACAACATTATGTATGCTCCTGTGTTTTAAAAAGCTGAAATATTATGGTGTTATATGCTTGGATAGTTCCCCCTTCAATCTATTTTCTATCACTTTAGAAATAATCTTATATAACGTATTGCACAAAGAGATAAGTCTATAGTCATTAAAAGATAACTTTCCCTTTTTTTTTGGAATTAAAAACATAAAAGTAGAGTTAATTTTCCCGTGGATTCTCCCAGTCATCCTAGCCTCTTCCACCATGTCCGTGATATCCAATATAAAATCCTCATAGAAGTGTAGAAAAAAATTCGGGGTCCATCAATCCTGGCCTGGACTCTTATCCACATCAAATGATTTGAGTACATCCCTTATCTCGTCTGGTCCTTCCTTCTCATTCATTTTATTTAGATCTTCTTCCTCAAACATTCTAGGATATTTTTCAATGAAGTCCAATTGAGCTTCAATTCCCGCAACCTCCTTTCTCTCATACAGCTCCCCGAAGAAATTCACAACAAATTTTTTAATGTTTTTTTGTGGAATGAATGATATTACCATTTTCCTCAATATGCCAAATGGCATTAGCACTCCCTCTTCCAGATGCATATTTATGAAAAAAATTCATATTTTTATCACCGATTTTTAACCAAGTCGCTTTGCTCGTTAATCTCCAAGATTGTTCTTCAATCAATAAATGTGGTATGTGTTAAGATTCTAATGACTTTAATCTTTCCCAGAAACCTGCAGACGTTCTACCTTCCTCAACTTCTTTCAAAATCATAGCTCTCTTCGCATGATTTCTTTGATCATTTCCTTTAGTTTTGATTTCTGTCTTTTTTCCCATGACTGCACCACCTTTTTTTAGATCCCTCATAGTTTGGATATATAATACATAGTTGTAGTTCCCGACTCCCGTTTGTGAATTTTCATGTAGCCTTTAATTCAAATCATTAAAATTCTTATTTTCAAGCCAAACTCTATTGAACTTGAAAGGGAGTCCCCTTTGAAATTTTTCAAACTCCCAGATCATCGAGATTGGCCTGTGATTCGATATGGTAATTTCCTCAGCTTTAACAGTGATATCACCCATTTTTGATATAAGGCATTTATCAATAACCACTCTATCAAGCCCTTTTCCAATTAGCTCAATTTCCTTTCTCCCGTTGAACTAGGTAGGGCAGTTTAACTTCAGAGGAAAATCGAATAGACATACATTAATGAAAATTTATTTTAAAACATCTGAGAAGGGAAAATCCCTACCCTTCTCCCCCCAAATCTCTTATTTCGATATGGTACAGTTGAAATCACCTGCGATAATAAAATTCTACAGGAGTAGTATACCACAGTCCTCCATTCTCTTCTAGAAATTAAGTTTGTCCAGATAAGGAGCATAAATATTAATCAGATGAATATGCTGGCTAAAACCCTGAAAGAAACCTGTTAGAAGGATCCGTCCAAAAAAACTGTAAGCCTTCATGGATAGCCATCTGGGATCCCATAAAGCTTCCAGTCCTCCAGAGCAACCAACGGCATCTTTGGCGACCATATGCCACTTTGGTAGCATACCACATAAATAAGAAATAGTACTATTAGATGACTGCATCATCTCCTATATGAAAATAATATAAGGCTTTAAAAAGTAAATGAAATTTTCAATAGACATAGACTTGTCGCGATCCCCAAAACCCCTCAAATTTAAGGACAACAGCTTCATTAGGGTAACTGTGGTGTTGGGGTTAGTGCTCTAAGGACCCTTCTAATTGCCATAGAAATCGAGACATCCCGAAAATTTTCTTCCGGCATACTGTCAAGTAGAGCCGAAACCAACTTTTTTTCCCCCTATTGGGATGGTCCTTCCCGCATAGAATTGTTACATTTAACCTAGATGATAAGCTAATAGTGATTGCTGGTGAAACCGGATGACGCCTGTCAACCCTTAGAGGTTCCAGTTCTGTCACCTTATCCAGCAGTAACAAATCTACATCACTCCCAAAGGAGTTCCTCGGAGAGGGACAAACATCCAGGGAGGCCATCGAGGAGGATGGGGAAACAAGCCTAGTATCAGTCGACAGATCCAAATAGACATCTGGACAATCTGAGGAAAATATTGGAGGATGCTTTTGGGGTTCCTCTAGAGGTAAAACAGGAAAGGGAAAAAGGGGCCGAGACTTCATCTGGTCACCTAGAGCGGGTATTCCCTGCAGTTGTAAAGGGAAAACAGTATCTGAAGTATTCCCTTTTCCAGGGTAGAAAGGTGGAGAAAATTCTGATAACCTCCACACCCCCCCCCCCCACCGCGAAAATTTTGACCCAACATTCATCGAAACTTCATGCTCACAATTAACAGAATTCACAGGGCCAAGGGATGTAATATCACCCGGAGAAGTTGGCGTTCCATCGAAAGACATTTGATGTGGCTGAGCACGGACAATAGCAACAGGTTGAAATTCAAAAACTCCAATCGATATCCCTGGATTCCCCTTTATATCATCCCTCCACTTCTGTAATTGCATCATTAGGTGACTGGTCTCATGACAGAGATGGCACCTGAAGGGCATTTGCCAGTAATCAACCACCTGGTGATAAACCACCCCATCCCAAAGGAGGTCGATCTGAGCTGACAAACCCCCTGCAAAAGGAGCCTAAACCAATATCCACGATGTCCACTTATCAGAGACCTCGATACATTTCGAGTCAACATAGTGGCATTTACCAATACAGTAACCAATCACCGAAAGTACCTTGGTGCTCCAAAACTATATGGGAAGGCCATATAACTTCACCCACATTAAGTGATTTATGGGAGCGTTTATAATTGGGAGAAATCCAACATCCCAGCAATGTAAATCCAAGAAACATCTCCCGTTCACCCACGTACTGCACATAACCTCACCAAAATCGTTGTATTTCATAAGGTGGAAATAGAACCACCCGTTTTCCAACTTGTTTACTCATGGGGTGTAACCCAATATCTTCCCCCAACTTTTTAACATCCACTCCATCATGTTAACCTTGTTGTGCCTCTCGAATTTCCACCTACCCATTACAACGCAGTTTGTGAGGCTCTTTTTCCTTGCCCACATAACATCACTCCCAAAACTCAACAGTCAGCTGCCCACCTTGGCTTTGAAAGGTTTAGTTCCCCTCTGGTTTGAAGATTTCATGGTAGCCCATGCCTGGAGGGAGTTCAAAGCCGAATGAGATACTCTGGAGCGATTTTCAAGCTTGCAAACTGAGCCCAAGAGCCCCTCCATTGAATTTTCAAAATGATCGCTCTTCAAAGGCGGGTTTTCCCCTTCCACCACCCTAATCACCTAAAGAAAAGACTTGTTGGTGTAATCCTCCTCACACTTGGCGATGTACTTCTCCAGATCCACCATCCCAAGACCCTCAATCATTTAAGTCTCTACATTGTCATCCGAAAGTAAAACTCCACTCATCCCATCAGTACTGCATGGAAACAACCTCGTAGGATATACCACCTGACACCTTATTACACCTCAGCTCGATTGACGTCGCGGATCTTTGCCACCTCAAACTAAACAACATCTTTAAACTCAGAAAGGCCAAAAAATAATATACAATAACCAAGGAAATAGAGGAAAAAGAAAAGGATAATCCTCTTCGTCAGTAACCGAAACCTGAAACCACTAAGGAAATGAAATCAAGATGCAGATGTCACGGCACATAATCACCCATCTAGATAATAACAACTCGAAAGTATGAGGTTCGAATTACGAGCAAATTCGAGACCCAAAAATGTTAGAGCCGATGTTGCCGAAGAATTTGAAAAAAAATCGGTGATTCCGCCTCAGGAGAAACTCCACGGAAAAACCAGAGAAACTCTGAAATCAAGTCGGCCCTAAGTCAAGAAAAATGATAGGGAAGCCAATACATCAAATCCTAGAAGTGGATTAATAGACCATGTCGAGAGACCCTAGCAAAATGGTCTAGAGACCCCAGCAAATTGGCCAGTCCAGAGTCTTTCTACACCCTCCAAAATATGAGGGACTAAACTCTCTTGCCATGTTGATATATGAGCACCTCGTTACTTAAGATATAGGTGAAGCGATGCCTTCTTCTTTAAACACAATCAATATCCTTCATGCGCACTTAACAATCTCAAGTTTTTCATTCTATAAATCCCTGTCTTTGGATCAATAGCCCGGAAATTTCACGCACAGATAAACAAGTGAAGTATATAGAAAATGGGAAAAAAGGCCTTTATCAAAATAACATCTACAAGTGCCAGGCTTAAATACCTAGATCTTCCGAACTGTAATTTTAATGGAACTATTGATTCTCTAGCTCGCATTAGCTTCTTACTCTATAAATATTTTTCCTATAATAATATCTTTAGGCCATTCACAATTGATGCCCACAAATTGTAGTTCTTAATATTTCATTCAATAACTTCTTGGGAAGAACCAATGAGGAGGACGTCAATAAATTTGGTCCTTTCGCTTTCTTTAATTCTGGACTCTGCAACGATGCATTAAAATCTTCCCCTCAGTATTCCATTCATCTTTCAGAGCTTCAGTGACTTAACCCGGTTTCACACCCTCCGACTTAAAGAAACTGCGGAAAATACCAGATTCTGAAGAAACCGCGGAAAATACCAGATTTTGAAAAAATCGTAAGTTTCACGAAAATCTCGTAGTTTTTCGAAAGAAAATTTGCGGACCTCCACTTTTGCTACAAAGAAATCATGCGGGATATATATAATTATAATTATAATTTTAGATTAAACATTATTATTTTTAATAAATTGAAGAGTTCATTCTTCTTCAATTTCATTATTATATCATTGTAAGTGACATACATTATCGGATTGGTTTACGTCAGTGTGTTGCCGCATCCTCCATTAATCAAGGGATGATAGCATCGCAATTAAGTTAGATAATACATAATATAAATTGCACTATGAGCGATCTATTGTTGATCATTGAACACATCCATCCTGGATGTGCAGTGATATTTAAGTAGGGGTTTCCTTCCTGAATCTGGCAGCAGTAGCAGCAGTATGATGTAGTAACTTTGACCTGGAACTTCAACCTTGCTTCTTGAGACTTTGATATTAAGGTAGATACTTCAATATAGCTTAAAAGACTTTGATTTAGGCCCAGTAAAACTTCTTCAAGCAACAACATTCAACAAAAAAAACTTCGAAATTCTCTTCCCTTGGAAGCAACACCTTGGTAGCACATGATGCAACAACTACTGCGGTAAAACTTTGAGAACTTCGATCTCCCAAACTATAGCTCGAAATGCAGAGAGATTGGTGCCAAAATTTTTATTTTCTTCAACTCTATAAGTGTACCCAAAACCGAATCTATAAATTCCTTCTCCCTCACTTCACAAATTTCTCTTGTTGCATCTTCTAGATCGAATTTATGTGTTGTAGTGAGATGGTTCCAAGTGAGTTCGATTCCACGGTATATATAGTCTTGATATGAGCTATAAATCCTGGGATTGAGGCCGAATTGATCACCTTAAGGCCAACTTGGTGTGGAGGCTTCATAAATCATATTTTACTCAACAATTGACCTATTTGCATGATTCAAAATCTCAATATGGATCAATTTAAATCTGCAATAATCCTATAGACTTAGACTAAAACCTAGAAGCCCACAATAGGGACTTTGACCTAAAATAAATATGACCCAAGCATTAAACCCATGTTTTAATAATTCATTTAATAATAATGTAAAATTATTTCTTTATTATTTTGACAAGTACAATAAGTATTGACTCAAGTACAATTTTTGAAGACCGAACCTAGTTACATTCTTCAACACTCCCTCTTAACTAGGGAGGTATTCATAGCTCAATAGTACAAGGTACATCTCAACTATATGAACTATGAAGAACCTTTAGACACTTAAATTTCATGGACTATATTCCTGAGCATGGAACTCTTTCCATTGGTCACTCAACAGTTTAGGCACCTTAATACCATGGACTAGATTCCTGACCAAGGCAATCTATCCAAGTGGGACTAAGATGGACTAAAGCTTTCAACCTCTATAGCTACCATCAATATTACTTACTAACCATCAACCCAGGGAACTAGGTGCACATCCACCCAATTCCACCATCCCAGCTAGACATCAACACAAAGTGTCGGTCCGATGTATTTCCAGGCAATGCTTCACTCACAAAGCCTCATCACACCTTGATCCAATAAACCAAGAATAACCAATCTCTCCCAATCAAAATTTTTGGTAACCAGCATGCTATCAAAACCTTCGAGAGATTCACTTGTACAAACACAACCCCAATAATAAATACATATTCAAGTATATAATCAAAGAAAAACTACGGGGTTTCGATTTTTCTCTTCAAATAATTTTGGTAGGACTATAAATTGAGTGTTTGAGAGAAGATTCCTCATACACTTTCCTTCACTACTTTTCATAGAGCAACATATTATTCAATCGGATCCAACTTTCCTTCTTATAACAGTACCTTTTAGTACAATTATTTTCCAAGTGATGAGTCCATTTTAAATTTTTTGTTTTTAGGATTAGACTTTGAAAAAAAAAAAAAAAACAATGGTCGCTACCGAAATTTTTGGTAGCACCCGTTTTACCCTTTTCAAACAGTATGTTATATTCTTGTTTTTGTCTATTTTTCTTTTATTCTAATGCTATGGTAAATTCTGGTAACTTCCCCTATTTTTTAAAAATAAACGAAAAAGCGCATTCGCTTTTTTTCAAGCCACGTTTTATGGTGTAAATACATTTCAAATCTTTTTTAAATTATTTATATCATGTGATATGAGTGGTAAGTAGTCAGTTATGTTCAAGTTAAGTGATGGTATACATGTAGTGTCTAGGTGTCAATCCGCAATAACCAAACCCAACCATGGATCCCGTCCTGTATTTCATCCAAGTCAGTTTAATCTCATGTAAAGGTACATTTTTTTCAAATGGAGAAGATCGTGGATCATTACACTTAATGAAATTTCTATTTGGTTGGTCACACATCGAGGAAATTTGGGCCAATAAACTAGCATGCAGCGGAGGTGACTTCCATTCACATATTCGCATATTTCAAGCCACCTATAGCATTCTATCTAAAGTTACGCATCTAACTAAAGATTATGATGGCCATCACATGGTGCATACTACTATCAAGGATATTTTCCATCATGAAAACCTATTGCATGGGAGGATGAGCCAACATTGCTATTTTAAAACCACAAAAAAGGAGCATTATCAGTTGTGAGCCTAGCAGTTTTCTAAGAGTTGCAATTTGAGGAGGAGTTTAGATTTCAGATAGGATTTCAGAAGAAGACACAAGCAACACTTTTTAGGCGAGCTCTTCTAGCTCTGCCACTTATCACTTTTGAGAGAGAGAGTTACTAATTTCTGAAGATGAATAAAAGAGGAGGGAAGATAAAACAAATTGAGCCACAGGGTGCTGACTTAGTGGATGAAAATTCAAAGGTGAGAAGATATTTTGTCCAAGCAGGGTGGTATTCTTTGTGCACCAAACTAGGAAGCTCTCACTTAGGAGTAGCTCAAGAGTTTGCAAACTCATTCAATGGACATGAAGCCACAGTCTATGGTCTTACATTGCAGGTTTCAGCAGATTCAATTGTTGAGGAATTCAACCTTCCATGAGAAGGATAAAGGTGGTTTAAAGTTCATATTATCACTAGAGGAGACCTCAAGAGTTTTCTCAAGGATGCACACAAAGATCTCGACTGAGCCCAAGGAATTCCAAGAAGATACCTAAAAAATGAATGGGCAGAAGTTGTTATAATTATCAAGATTTACCTCACCTGTGAAAGGAGGTATAAAATTGTGTTTCTTTATCATATGAGGTTTCTTTTTCATGTTGTAGGTATGAATTCCCTTTTTACCATACTTTTTGTTGAAGAGTTACCATAATTTTTGTGGAAGAGTCTGAAAAATATGTCAGCAAGGATCCAAACTCACATTGCTCCTTCAAAATATAACTTGTATCATCAAGCTCTCATCAAGGTGTTAGTTGAAGAAGAGTTAAGAAAAAGAAATAAGACATGGGAGCCTTTCTTGTTTTACATGGTAGGCCAACCTACACCTACACCTCCATCCTCACAACAACACCCTCATCCTACAAAAAGAACCAAGAGGAAGGCTAAAAATGAGAAAATCCATAAAGCCAAGAGGAGAAAAGAAAATATTTCTTCAGTCAAGGCTGAGGAAAATTTGGAGAAAGCAGAGAGACCCTCAGCTAATAAACCCAAGTCTATGAAAATGGTGCCTCCTATTCCTCCTTTTCCTAATGTATACACTAGAGCTCGAAGAGGAAGGTCTGCAACTGCAGAGAAATCTAAAGCACAGATGCTACCAAAAATTCCAGAAGTAGACATTTGATAGAAAATGCAGAAATAATATTAGCCTGCAAAGTCTAATGAATAACTCCTCAAAGATGCATGGTATGAGATTAGTAGTAAGAAGAAGAAAGAGGAAGCCAAACCTGTTGCTAGTACCAAAAAAAGAAGTACCAGAGACAACAAAAAGTTTGGGCTTAAGTCCAAGGCTCTGCACAAACCAAGTTTATTGACATAGGTCATTGATATAGAAGGTAAATATGAAGGTTCAAAGATAGAGGAATCCAAGAAGAAACATAAAAACAGAAACCCTTCAGAGCAGAATTTAGAACCCTAAAGAAGAAGAAAGATCCAAAAGGGTTCTGAGGAGGAGAAGGACAATTTCAAGGAAGCATCCATAAGAACAACCAGATCAAGATTAGTTGTTGACAAAAAGAAAAACTTGGACAGGCTTGTTGAAGCTGCAACCCACATGGAAGGAAGGTAAAATGGTTTTTTGATACAAATACCTTTTTTCTTATCAATTTCAATTTTGAAAAACAACTCAGATTTCAAAAAATATAAGTCTACATAGGTTTTCCAACATTTTCTATTCATTTTTTAAAAAGAAATAGAGCGCTACTAGAAATTCTGGTAGCATTCCATTTTTTCCGCAGTTACAGGTTTTTAACAGAATTTCCGGTAGCGCCCGTTTTAACTGAATTTTGACATCTGTCAACAAATTTTCCAAGCTAGTTCAGGAAGGATAAAGACTCATAACCAAATGGATATAACAAGTGATGGTGAAAAGTGGTTATGATTTTGTTAGAGGTCATATTAAATGAAGATACATGGTTGTTTAAAGACCAAAGACATAAGGAGACAAATATACAGAAAAAGGGGCAACATGTCAGCATACTCAATAGTTCAACCCAGATTTATTCTCTTCTTTCTTCTACGTTTGTCCTTTCAGTTAGACTTCGATGGGATATGGTTGTAATGTCCTATGATACCTATGTAATGTTAGGAGTAATGTTTCCTTCTTTTTAGAAGAGATGGAGTTGGTTCCTATCTTTCTATATATACCATTTGTAAATACCATTTCCAGGTTGGATGTTGGTCTACCTGAAGACTAAATATAATAAAGAAAATCCTTTTTACTTAATGTTGGATGATTTCGTGACTCAAGAACCATCTAATGCATGGTGTGTCTTCTTTCTTTGTTAATTTATTCTATTTATGAGTTGCAGCAGCTAGTAAGGTGTGAGTGAGAAATTGTTAAAGGATTTAATAGTAAATTATCTTCTTTCCATCTTTCTGAAAATCATGTATGTGTTGTAGCAAAAGTTAGTGAATATTTCATAAAGAATTTGTGAAATACTTTATGCATGCAATCTACTTTCTAAAAGTTGTTTACATTGCATAAACAAAGTTTTTGTAAAGAGCCATCATTATAGCTATGTGACTGATTTAGGATATCAATATTTCCTTGAATAGGTACCAGCTATCAATTTCCTTTAATTTGTTACACTCTTATCCCTATATTACCAATTTACCCATACAATTTATACTTTCCACAACTTGCCAAATGCATGAAAGTATTAAATAATATGAAAATCATTTCAAAATACTTGAGAAGCCATCCCACCACTAAAAAAACCCCTTTACAATTTGAAATGAACTATGATGTGTAAGGCTTACTCCTTTTGTAGTCAAGGAGTGACTCCTTGCACTAACATCTTTGGCTTCATTGTCGGGGAGGAGAATTGAAGTTTATCCCTGGGTGAATGATAAAGTTATAAGTTTGGTTTTGAGGTGTACAGTTCCAACTGTCTTTTTAGACTACTTTACACCCGGTGACTCCATTGTTGAAGTTTTTGCTCGTAGAAGGACTAGAACCAGGGATAACCCATATTCCGTTTTGAGAATTCCAATCCCTAACCTTGAAAATATAATCAAGAAAAAAAACTAAATGAAAGTTTGCTGCCTATACTACTGTTTTCGCAAAGGTTATCCATAAAGAAGTCCTGCAAAATTTATCCCCTAATTTTACAAAAAATCATGTACCTCCTTGCTTTCCAGTGAAAAATAGTCTCTACATCACAATTTAGTGCTTCATCATTTGATGTCCACAATCCACCAATTTTTGTTCCAAAATACCAAAAACTCACACCATGGCAGGTCCAAAACCACACCCTAACCGAATGGTTTCAATTGTTGTGGCAAGGTATTCCCCTATAGTTTTACCTCAACCTATGAATGCATTACCTGTGGGATATTACCTCAGGTATATGCCTAAGTTTAGTGGTGAGGGAGAGGTAACAGCTGAAGAACACCTTGCTGATTTTTATGCCTATGCTGATAATCTGAATATTGAGCATGAATAGGTCGGATGAGAGTTTTTGTTCAGAGCCTTGAGGGTGATGTTAGAAAATGATTCATATCTTTGGCAGCTGGTAGCATCACTAGAATTGAAACCCTAGATGATACATTTTTATAAAAATAGGGTGATAAGAAATATTTTCTATATTATATCACCGAATTTGGTGCAATAAAAAGAAAAGAAGGAGAATCAATTTCTGATTTTTCTAAGAGATTCAATAATATTTATAGAAAAATACCTATTGAAATAAAGCCTACTGAAGCTTTAGCCAAAAACACTTATGCTAGTGCTTTTGATATTTATTTTTGTTTATTATTAAGAGAAAAATATCTACAACAATAACACAAATTCAGGACAATTCACTGGAGGTAGAATCTAATGTGTTAGTAGTTGACAAAATCAGAGGAGGAATTGACATAAAAACGAAAGAAAAAAGCTAAAGTTTCTACTTTAGGAACTTTAGACATAGATCCTAAGCTAAATGAGCTAACCAAGATGGTCAAGTCATTGACTATCGAGATGTCCAAGCTCAAGATGGAAGCTAGATCATCTACTACTAGAAATGTTTCATTAGATCAGCCTGATAGGCAGCAATTTAGAAGACCTAATGTTCCTCAAATTTTGTAGTGAGAAAGAAGGGATGTTGATGATCAAAAAGTGCATCCCCCTTTGTGTAATTCTATATTTTAAGATGAAGAGGAAGCTGAAATTTTGGAGAAATTTGATGAGATCAATTGTCTTAGAGATAAATAATAGTTGATTCATATTACATAAGCAGAGGATGAAGATTTCATGTCATATACTCAAAATAATGAAGAGAGTTATAATCATTCCATGATTGCAACTGATCACCAAAGTAGATATAATCTCAGATCAAATAATATTGTTGATAATTCAAATCCTATTTTCACAACCCAAGAAGAATAAGGACGCAGTTAAAATTCCAGCAGAAAAGCAAGTTGTCGAATCAAGCATACCGGAAATTTTGGTAGCAGTTAATCCTCCTTCACTTGAGGTAAAAATTTCTCACAAACTGCCCCATGTTTTCAATTTTGAGAATGAGATACAAAAGATAAATATTCATGTTCCTCTTATAGAGCTCATGAAAAATGATGATTTCAAAATTACCTTTATGAAAGCTCTTTAGCCTCTACCTACCGAAGTATCTTCTGATTTTGTTAACATTCAAGATGATAAGCCCATTGTTATTTTAAGTCCATTGGTATAAGACAATGATGAATCTACCCCCCACCCCACCTTTTATATATCTTTGAATATTCATGATAAGATCTTGCATAATTGCCTAATGGAATCTGGAGCCTCACATAATTTAATGTGCAAGGTAGTCATGGATGAAATAGGTCTTGAAGTAACTAGAGAATACCAAGATCTCTACTCTTTTGATTCCCAGAAAGTTGAATGCCTTGGTGTCGTCAAATACCTTTCAGTAAGCCTTTTTCAGTTACCCATGAGAGGGATGGTGATGGATATTTTTGTAGCTGACATTCCTCCTAGGTTTTGCATGTTACTTTCTAGGTCATGGATTAGAAGGTTGGGAGGGACTTTGCAAATGAATTTCACTTATGCTATTGTGCTTGTTTTTGGAGGAGAATAAAGAAGAATTTATAGAGAAGCTCAATTGGCATATATCATTAGTGACAAAAAAGACCCCGCTAATCATCCAATTTATGCTAGAACAATTGATGTTGATTCAAGCATTTTACATATGGATAATGCTGTCCTATATGTAGAAAATTTTCAGATTTTGAAGTTTGCTGAAAAATAGATCAGTCATGAAGGTTCTAAGCTATGGAAAATGTTTTTTGATGGTTCATGTTCCAAAGAAGGAGTTGGTGCAAGAATATTTCTCATTTATCCTTTGAAATAAAGCTCCAATTTTTCTTTTAAACTTTCATTTGAAGCAACTAACAATGTGACTAAATATGAAGCTCTGTTGATTCGTTTAAAAACAAAAAAATATATGAATATTTTAGATATTTCTATATTTTGAGATTTTAAACTTATTATTCAGAAAATCAGAAATTTATATCAAATGAAGCATCCCAGACTCATATATTATAAAAATCTAGTATGGAGTATTGTAGAAGACTCATTGCTGCCTTTTACCATTTTTTTTGTTCCAAGAGAAAGTAATATTTTGGCTGAATCACTTTATATTTTAGCAAGCTCATTGAAGATTCCAATACCTATGAAGCTGAAATATAAAGTGGAAGTTAGGTTCAGACCTAGAATTCCTGATAATGTGAAGAATTGGAAAGTTTTTTAAGATGATCGAGAGATTAGAAGATTCATTGAACCCACTGAAGAGTTTTTGTCCTAAACATTGATCAAGATGAAGATCTCATGAAGAATGATGCTGATTTGCAAGACACCAAAAATATACAAAAACGGAGTGTTGATCAGCCTATCATTCAACTACTTACAAATCACATTCACAAGGGGTTAATACCACTTGAGAAGCTGTTTGATCACAATGATGTCTAAATCAAACCACAGTTAGCTGAAACAAAACAAGAATTGGAAGATTTCAATTTGGGCATAGAAAAAGAACCTAGGTATGTTAAGTTGTCAAAAGATTATCAGAAGAAATAAAGACTGAATACCATAAGCTGTTTTGTGAATTTGTTGATGTTTTTGCCTAGAAATATGAGTATCTTAAGACATATGATACAAATATAATTGAACATAGAATACCATTGAAGGATGTGTTGGAAATATTGTCATTGATGGAAAAGATACATAGAGGAGCAACACTAGAATCATCGGCTATAAGGTAAACGAGCAGATCAGGCATTGTGCAACAAAGAGGCAAAGGAGCACCAGTAGAACTATCATTAAGGAAGAGGATTAGAGAGGAGAAACTTTATAATCAAAGGAGCAAAGGTAGAAAAGGCAGAAAAGAAACACAGAAGTAGAGGCAACAGAGACGCAGTTAAGGCATAAAAGGAGAGATTTGCAACATAGGCAACAAAGAAGCATAGGCAACATAGGCAGCAAAACAATGAAGGCAGCAGAGGAAACAAAACAACAAATGTAGCAGAGGCAAAAAAACAATGAATGCAACAGAGGCAACAAATGCAGAAAAACAACGAATGCAGTAGAGGCAACAAATGTAGCAAAGGAAGCAGAGATGCAAAAAGGCACCAAAGGTAGTGACATAGCAAAGACCAAAGATCCTGCACATATCAGAAGCAGGAAGAGCCAAGAGCCAAGAGGAAGAGGTGAGAGTAGGGAGAGCTGGAGTTATAGAGAGAGACAGTGTAAACAAACAAAAAATCAACTAAGGCAGAGAATTATTTGAAGAAGTTCAAGGGAGGTGAATGGATGGTTGAGATTAGATCTCAAATGTAAAGGTAAGAGATAGATGGATGAGATTGACTCATGACTTTTCACATCACAAATATTATTAGATAGTGTTAAGTTCGTCGCAAGGTAAGTTAAACTGTATGTGATGCGAAGTGGAGAAGGGCACGTGTCAACACTGTGCAATATCGCAAATTGAAAGAAATAGAGGGTAACCACAAAGTAAATCTTATAAAGTGCGAAGTGCGATAAGATGAAGACTGCTAGATTTGGGCAAATATCAATGGTGGACGGAAAATCACAAAAGTACACATTGCAAATTATAGTGGATAGAGCTAAGGCATCGCGCGATAAGTTATTGTTTGCTATGAGGTAAAGATTGGAATATGTGATGTGACGAGGGGAGACCACGTGTCAGCATTGCGCATGAGTGCACACCGTGGGTTTTATGATTTGTACTTAAGAGTTGGCACGGTAAGTTGGATGCGATGTGATGCGATCACATATAGCGGAAAATAGGAGATATGTTTATTGAAAAATGTTAAAACTTGTGAGAAAGTGAAATCCAATGCGTTGTGATTGGTCACCATGTTGTGGGAACCTAAAACCAAAGTTAAGAGTGTATGTAGAGCCCTCTCTTTGTTAAATCGCATCGGAGGTGGAAAACATAATTATAACGTAAGACCTTTGATACACCGAAATGTGATATGAGACCGGATGCGATAATGTTCGAAGTTAAGAACTGATGCATTTCAAGTACAAGACAATGTGGTTTTATGAAGAAATAATTGGAAGCAGAGGATGAATTCGTTTACGAAGAAAATACTGAATGATGGCAAAATAATCAGATATATAAAGGAAATTATGAACGGGAGTAGACTCGGGTAAGACCTAACTCTAAGTGCAGAATAGTGTTGTGGCAGTAAGTCAAACGAAAAGTTGAACACAAGAGAATGGACTCGGGTAGAGAGACTGGACAATGTGTGCAGATAAGTGGAACGTTGTAGTTAAATATAATAGGCAGAGTTGGGAAATAGAAGGAGATATAGTAGCACTATGTGAAATGCAACAACATGGGTCAAGTCGCGCAAAAAGGAAGTTCTGCAGCACACTTAAAATATAATGGTAGAAACAGAAAAGACAAGAGGACAACAAGAAGAAGAGGACAAATACTCAACAAAGCTTAGAAACTGAAAGGGTTGAGTGAAATAATTGATTGTAACTGTAAATGTTTTATTTATTTATATTGTTTGTGATGCAAAATAAAGTCTCTGTAGGCAAAGAAAAACTACAATATAATTGTTTCAGGGAATTAACACCCTAGCGGTTGGTTGGGATACAACCTCCACAGAGCAGGGGCGTGCTACTTAACAGAGACTCACACAACCATGCATGTTCAGAAAAACTAAATAGAGCAGAATGAGAGATTTACCCATTGGTCCTACGTTTGAAGTAGATCCACGTGGGGTCTAAACCCCCAGCAACCGTCCTTCCTTCTTAACCTGAAATACAAGAAGAAACCAGCACAAAGGACAAGTTGTACAGCATATATCTACTCTAAATGTCAGTGAGATTCATATAAAACATTAAATAAATCATAATGAATGCTTGTATAACAAATATTCTCATACATAAAAGCATACACTAACACGTTTATTTCAGGAACAACATGATACTTCTGTATTATAAATAGCACGTACAAAAGTAATCAAGTGGAGAGATCACCTGATCCTTCCAAGGCCTTCGCAGACCGTCGTCCGGATCCGTCCAGCCCTTGCCTCGCTAAGACTCCTTCCAAACTGGTGCATACGAGATAACATATAAAGGGATGTGTATCTCAAGAAAACAAGGGTTTCCTATAATGAACTGGGAAAGTGCAGGAGGCACGGGGAATCAGACTTGGATAGGGAATACCAACAGAGTATAATATCAATAATTCTCTCTCCCCCTTAGGCCATACACATGAGGGCTTTTTATAGTCCCTCCAAGTAGTTTCAGCAGTTGGAAACAGTTGGCCATGGGCTGGGGTGGTTGAACTACCTGAGTAACCATCAACCCAGCGTGAAATTAGGGATTTTTAATATATTTTTTAATCATTTTAATGGCATATGCGGAAAATTCTAGCTGGACTCGCGTATACACGCGGAAAAGTATGGGCATAGTCGAGTATGGGGAATTTTACACTATTTTTAAGTGAATTTGTCCAAGTCTGTAGGAATGGGTGCCCAAAAGCCATAAAGCAATCATGAATCATGTCAAGGTGAGAAATGATGCTATAACAGATGCCCCCTAATATATGAGGTCAGAAGGGGTACATGATGGCCGAAATGTATTATGCACATAGAAAGAACTTCGCAAGGACAAGAGAGAACTTCACCAGATTTCAGCCTGCCAAAAACCAATGAAAGAAACCAGAGAGTCAACTCATGCTGAGGCGGGCATACCCATGCTCAGTCAAAAAATACATCATATATATAGAAAGTACTGAATAGATCCAACATGTATACAAGTATAACTGAACTGAAAGTACATAGTGAATCATCTGAGCAGGGCCCGGAAATACAAGTCTGAATCAATGTCCAAGTATCACATATAGAAAGCTGATCAAAGATGGTGCAACTGGATGTCTGATCAAATAAGTAACTGAATCTCCAAGTACCGGATCATAAGAGGTGGATCAAACGGTACAATCACACAACTCGGGGACCAACATATAAGATGCTGCTGTGCTGAACTGCAACATATAAGGGTGGACGGCATCACTGGCAGATACTGAAAGGACTGTCAAAAGTGAACCGAAACATGCTGATGAAACCCGAGGTCTTCACCGATCACTATGGCACAATTCTACACAATGGGAATAAATGAGCTGAAGTCGACCATGTGAGAAATCGTTGGATTACCGGGCATTGATGTATCCCGTTAACCAACGCGAGACAACCCACCGATAATTATAATGAGTGTCAAGGTGCCCTAGTAAAATCTGACAAGTGCGAATGAATGAGTTGAAGTCGAACACTTGAAAGAATCTACCAATCAGGAGGCAATGATGAATTCCCACTGTCGATAGAGAAGAGTCTGCCACTGATGACTGCAAACCCTAAGGTACTGACAAAAAGACTCTAGACCTTATTCCCAGAGCAATGAGTCGGAGTCGATGGGAAAAGATCTGCTGGAAGGAAGGCATTAAGGCATCCCACATCAGTCCAACGCGAGTGTAACCCGCAGGCCAAGATTTGGAAGGAATCAGACGAAGGAGAGTGATGGAACCAAAAACCGAAGTACGTTTCCGACGTGCACAAGATGAAGCTAGCGCACGGAAGAAACCCTCTGAACCAACCAATAATGAAAGCTGACACATAGGCGAGAAATCCACCGATAGGGTCAAATGGAAATCCAGGTACTGCACGAATCCCAAGTGTGATAATGTGTGCTGACGTCGAACACAGGGGAAACCACTCAGTCAAAGACGCATGATGATGATCAAATGCTGAGCATGAGGTCACCTATCAATGATGGAAATAGGCCCAAGGTGCAGCTCTAGGTTTGCTCTCAGAGCAATGTGTCGTAGTCGATAAGAGACAAACCCGCCGGCAAGAAGTCAATGGGTACCTTCTCAAACCAGCACGAGCAGAAGACCAAAACATCTGATGTGATAGAACATGATACTGACAAGACCGAGAAGGCCGACTGAATAATGAGTCAAGAGACACCGCAGAATGGCCGACTCAGGTTAAACTTCCCTTGAACAAAAGCACGACTCTGTGATGACCATGGCAGTAAAAAGTGACACTGTATAAGTCTGTTATGCAGGAGGCACAACAAACTCTCCATATGATTGGAAGAGATAACCAACCGGGGGAGAACTAACAAGTGAAACATGGTAAAGGCTGAACCTAGGTCAAAACTAAAAACCATCCCAAATGAAGGAAATATATATAAGTATATGTGCTTTGTTCAAGGGCGACAAACTGACTCTGTACTGCCATCAAAATAACGAAGATACATCCCGTTCCCGCTCTTTTTGTTATATTTAATTTTTTTGTCTTTTTCATATAATAAGCCGGAAAAAGAATAAAAGAATTCTATGGTACAATGGATAGAACGAGTATCAATAAAGCAGATGCACTAGTTCCT
This sequence comes from Pinus albicaulis, assembly GCA_034641835.2. Taxonomy (NCBI): domain Eukaryota; kingdom Viridiplantae; phylum Streptophyta; class Pinopsida; order Pinales; family Pinaceae; genus Pinus; species Pinus albicaulis. Next base: position 779,583,686 of record CM076579.1, read on the forward strand.
GGGATTGGAACAATCCTATGCTCAATGCAAGGTGGCAAAAACTGGTCAGTGATACTCAGAGGAACGTTCCATCCATGGGTACAAAGGTGTCAAGTCGTGATAGCTAAGTGCATGCAATGGTTAACTTGTACAGAAAGTCAAGGTCAAAAGGTGGCTTAAACATTGAGTCCAAATGAAGCCAGCTAAAGGCCAGGATAAACAAGTAGCCAATATGCAATGCAGTAATACAACTTAACGACACCAGGGAGCCTCTAGGGTATAAGCAAGAAAAATGATAAGTGATGAAGGAGAAGAATGAAGCTTCAACACGAAAGACATGGCGGGACTAAAGAGGACTCCCGAGCCTACATAAAAAGCAGCATGGGCAACAAGCGATAGCGAGGAACTAACTAGGAAGCCCATGTAAAGGAAGGCTCTACCATCAAGTCATGATTAAAAATCGGCGAGTGAAATGGGTGTAATGCTCATGACCTGATGGGATCGACCCTAAGGCAAGTGATCAGTATGGAGGCTAGTATGCAAGATGCAATGGAAAGTGATTCCCTAACCTATATGCCAGTGAAGATCATATACCTGCCGTGAAGAGCCGAAAATCATGGATCAAAAACCGGGAAAAATCTCAAAATCGTCAAAATGTACCTGAAAACATACCAAACTGGGCACTTCCAAGCAATCGAGTTATACAGCATAAGATAGATCGAAAAAATAAGCATAAGGAATTTTTTGCAAAAATTTTCAATTTTTAGCCATAAATACACAAATTACCTCTCATTTGGTTCATTATTGCATAGCTGATTTGGAAAAAGAGCTCTGGAGCTAAAAACTTGTTTCGTCAAATCAGGAACAACCGACCGTCGGAATTCAGCGAAACTTCAGGTAGGCTCCTTAATCATCCTGTTTATTCATTTTGTCCGTTTGAAAATTAAAATTAAGTGATTTTTTTCTTTGAAACCCTTGCTAAAAATTGCGTATCTGCGCATACGCGGGTTTAATGAAGGAAACCCGCGTATACATGCGACTGTGTACAGTGAAAACCGCGTATGCGCAGGGCCGAAACTTAAAAAGCATTTCTAATGCAAATTTTGATGAAATTTCTCAGGATGACCATCTCATGGAGGGAACGTGAGCATAGCGCAATAGACCAAGAGGTCATGCAGGATCGCGCAGCACAAAATATCCTCCGAAACTGCGGATTGTTCAAATTCTTTAAAATGCCCAATATGAAAAGTAATGCGCGATTGCTTGAAATGCTCGTAAATTACTGGGAACCAGATCAGGATTGCTTCATAATTGATCAGATGCCACTACGCATAGAAGTGGAGGATATATATTTCATCACTGGACTCTCCAGGAGGGGAGAACCAGTAGACTTGCACGGAAAGCCCCTGGGAGGGTTGACCGTGGAAGATTATGTCCACCTATATTGCGTAGATAATTCCAAAAAGGTTGGAACACAGATTGCAATTAGAGATATCAGGGATTTTCACATGAAAATCCTCCTGTTCACCATCGGCAGAGTGGCAGGATCTGCCTCACTACATCAGGCGTCTAGGACGCAAATGAGCATCGCAGTAGAGTGTTTAGTTCATGTGTACGATTGGTGCACAGCCCTGCTACTGAACATGAAACAACAGCTGACCTCCATTCGCCAAGCAAAAACAAAACACTTTGGCTATGGGACCATTTTGACAACATTCTTCTTTGAGAGGATTCCAGCTTTGAGACCCAGAGTGATCTCGACTATCAGCAGCCCGCAGGACCCAAGAATTGCCCGTTGGGCAGACATGATGAAGAGACTGGGGGGTAGTGAGGTACCCCGGACCACATGGGACGATGAGTTCTTCCTGTGGTGGGGAGAACAGATCATCGCAGTGGACGACTATCCCTATGCCGGGATGGACTTTCGTGGAGATCCGGATCTAGTTCTTCCACTTGGCACAACATGGGGAGCAGTCGGTAAGTTTTGCAAAAAATTTTGACTTATATAATTTTTTTGGATTTTTCAAATATGTATGAAAAAATGAAAAACAAACATGTTTTTGATTGGATTCATAATGACTGAAAATTAAAAATGATCATGTTTCAGATGTTGGACCAGTTCGTCCTGAGGGCCTACCGCGCCATAAGCGCCGCAGAGGTGAGGCGGAGACAGTGGATTCCGACAGGACTCTCCAGGCCGTGCAGAGAAACTTGGAGGGACTGACCCGCCAAATCCCTATGGCTGCCGTGGAGGACTTGCCGGAAGCCGTCCAGAGACGGGTTGTAGGAGTACCCCGGGACGGGGTTAGACTATTCCGCCGTGTGGCCACTGCAGTTATGTTCTATAGGAACACGACTTCTGGGCAGGGTCCTCAGGAGTAGACAGATTTTATATATTAGATGACTGTATATTCTTTTTTGAGACTGAACATGATGGGGCATAAGCCCACGTTTTGTACGAGATTATGGATCCAAATTTTGTAAATTTTTTTGACACTCCGATGATATATATACAGTGATATTTGATGTGATGTGATAAATGTATCAAATGTATGATGTTTTTGATGATTAAAATTTATTGTATTGAATGATTAATATGCCAATCTAAAGCTTGATTAGCTAATGAGTCAGCAAACCAATTGTCAGCTCGAGGAATATGAATGAATGTTAAAAATTGAAATGACCTTTGTAACAAACGTAACCTCAAGAACAATCGTAATAAAACTGGATCTCGTACCCGATAAGTGTTGTTCAACTGCGACACCACTAGCTGGGAGTCCAAGAAAACTACCAACGAATCAACACCCAAAGATATTGTCTCCGAGAGTAGATGAATGACTGCAGAGTATTCTGCTACATTGTTGGAAGCGGGACCAATGCAGACTCCTCTTGATACCAACAGCTGACCGGAAGGATAATGAAGCACCCAAGTCGCGGAAGCTAAGTTCCGAGTGTGTCTACTAGCACCATCGGCGAAACCAAAATGACTCATGACATCCAACACAACCTGCCAAAGCAGATCAAAATCATCACCACCTCATCAAAAATCGTAAATCAATCAGATATGTACAAAGAAAAAAACTGCTATATACAAAGAAAAATGCCAGGCCAAAGCCTAGGCATAATACTTCTTCAAATAGAGCCCATTTCGGGGCTCCAGCAACTCGTTCCCTTCGAAGTCAACCAAGGTATACACTACTTTCTTAAGGAATTTTTTAACGATATAGGGGCCATACCACATCGACTTAAACTTTCCTGCCCCCAAGGCATCTTTTTCCTGGGCATAGACCAAAACAAGGTCACCTTCGGAAAAGACCCTAGGCTTAACCGCCTTATCGTACTGAACCTTTACTCGGTTTTTATGCACTTCATTCATCATGGCAGCATCCCGACGCTGCTCATCGAGATGTTCCAGATGAAGAAGCTGCTCTGCCAGACTAGAAGTGTCAGGAAGAAGCTCAACAGTAATTTAAGGGAAGGAATCTCGCATTCAATGGGAAATACGGATTCCACCCCGTGGACTAACTGAAACGGAGTAAATCCAGTTGCAGTTTTGACTGACGTCCTGTATGCCCAGAGTGCAGGATATAGCATAATATGCCAGTTGGATCTATGTTTATCAATTGTCCTTTGAAGAATTGTCTTCAAGGATTTATTCACGGCTTCCACTTTCCCATTGGCCTAAGGATAATATGGAGATGAATGCTCCTGCCGGAAACCCAATTTGAGAGCCAACTCAGCCATCATACTATTCTGAAAGTGACTGCCATGGTCAGTGACAATCTCTCTAGGTATACCAAAATGAGCGATAACTTGTTTGAAGAAGAAAAGAGCTGCAGTCTCACCATCGTTCCCAAAAGTAGGCATAGCCTCAACCCACTTCGTAAAGTAGTCTACTGCTACGATAATGTACTTGTGACCTTTTGCCGAAGACGGGTTACAAGTAGTATAATCCATACCCCACTTTGTAAAGGGTCCGACAGTAACGACTGGAAAAAGCGGAGCTCGATGAGCGCGCATTTTTCAAGTATACACCTGACAAGGATGACACTTCTTGACCGATTCAATACAATCTTTGAAAATCGAGGGCCAGAAGTATCCAGCACGCAAAATCTTTTGGGCTGTAGCAAGCCCAGATAAATGACCCCCACAAGCTCCACTGTGAGAATCATTGAGGACAACCTCAGCTTCTTCGAAAGTTAAGCGGCGTCTTAGGATTGAATCAACCCCTCGACGGTAGCAAAGCATCACCAATAATCAGATAATTCTTGGCTAAGTGGCGCAGCTTACGACGCTCATCTTTCGAAAAAGAAGAGGGAAACTTCGCAGTCTGGAGATACACAATGATATCCCCATACCAAGGATCTTGTGGAGAGATTAGAAACAAGTGTTCGTCCGGAAAGGACTCATCATAGATCATCTCCTCTCCACAAGGCAACTCGGAGATCAATTCCGCAAAGACTAATGACTCCTTGGATTTGGCAGACATGAAATCTAGATCAAATTCCTGTAATATCACAATCCATCTATTATATTTGCCCCCAATCACTCGCCTGCTGAGGACAAACTGAAATGGATTGGCAGCTGCAAAGACACAAGTTTTGCGAAGAATAATGTAATGCCGGAGTCGCTGCACAACATGGACTGCTGCTAAGGCTAACTTTTCTATCGGGGTGTATCGAAGTTCAGGTCCTACCAGTCCTCGACTAAGGTAGTAAATAACATGCTCAACAAGAGCATCATCCTCCTGAACCAGAACCATACCAATGGTAGATTCTGCTGTAGCCAGATACAAAAGAAAATCTCTGCTATAATCGGGTGGACTCAGCAAAGGAGCAGAGGTCAATGCCTTTTTCAAGGCATCGAATGAGCGTTGATCGTAGTCGTCCCAAAGAAAAGGAACTCCTTTCTTCAATAGTCTCATATATCCCTTTGTAATCTCAACATAGTTGACGATAAACCTCCGAAGAAAATTAGACTTCCCTTGGAGACTTTGAAGCTGACGGATTGAAGACGGGGGAGGCAACCGAAGTATTGCCTCAACCTTGAAGGGATCTACCCTTGTCCCTTCCCTAGACACGATAAATCCCAACAGCCGACCGGATGTTACCGCGAAAACGCACTTGTTCGGATTCAAACGAATTTTATAAAAACGACATCTTTCAAATATTTGTCGGAGGTGACCTGGATGATCCATCCTCTTTCGAGAATGAGCAGCTAGATCATCTAAGTATGCCTCGATGATTTTCTTGATGTCGTGGAAAGCGTAAGACATGGCCCGCTGAAAGGTGGCTCCAGCATTTTTAAGACCAAAAGGCATCTTCTTATATGCAAACGTACCCCAGGGACAAATAAATGCGGTCTTATGTTGATCTTCTGGACGGATAGTAATTTGATTATAACCAGAGAAACCGTCCATGAAGGAGAAAATCTCGTTACCGGCACACTCGTCAATAATCTGATCGATGAAAGGTGTGGGGTAATTATCTTTAGGACACACCTTATTCAGGTCTTTGAAATCGATGCACACTCGAATCGTTCCTTGCTTTTTATCTACCGGAACGGGGTTTGAAACCCATTCAGTCAGAGGAACTGGGAAAATGAATCCCGCCTTAAGCAGCTTTTCAACTTTAGCTTTGATAGCTGCTGCCTTCCTAGGATTAACCGGACGAAGTTTTTGCCTGACCGGCTTAGCGTTTTCATACGTCTTGATCTCATGTTGGACGATAGATGGGTCTATGCCAGGCATTTCCTCATAAGACCAAGCAAAAACATCCCTATACTCTTTGAAGAGCTCGGTATAGATTTGAACCTCTTCATGGGAACATTCAGCTCCAATGAAAACGTTCTCGATAATGTTGGGATTCCTGGAGATGTTCACCGGGATAGTAGGAGAGATCACGGCCATGTTCCCTTCAGCATAAACCTGTGCTGGTGCTAAGGGGCTCAAGACTGGGTGAACAGGTCCAGGAGACTGAGGACTTGGAAAACTTGTTTCGACTTCGCTCAAGTCAGGTAGGAAGTAAGACCGATGATGCAAGTCATCCCACGGTCTATCTATACATGTCATCGCTTCCAGGATGGCCTCTTCAGATGGAAGAGTGGTATCTAGACAATCCTGGGCAGAAGAAGAAGTAAGCGTCCAAGCCGGAGCCACATCACCATCCAACTCTTCCGGTGAAAGAGGAGCTGGATCAGATTCTGTAGTGTCAACAATAGACTGATATGCAATCTCAGCTGCAGAAATCGGGAATGTCATACCACCCACTTGACCTTCCTCCAATGTGGCTGTAGGGGAAGGTAAGGTCCAAGGGTCCGAAAAATAATGAGTTCGAAAGAACTCTCTTCGAAGGGGAGCCTTGGAGGATGAAATAGCATTAATAGACACCTTAGGAGGAGGAAGATCAAAAGTACCCATCAGGGAAGAATACATTCCAACTCCTAGATTCTCAACAGGCGCCTTAGTATTATCCAACTTAGGAACAGATGAGTCAGAAGGCGCATCCAGGTCTACAGGAGGACAGTCCAGTTGATCCACTGTAACGATCCTCCCTTCGTGGGGGAAACATACAATTCAAAATAGTGAGGATGCAATAGCATCCATCTCATAAATCCAGTTCCTCCCCAACAGAAGGTTGTAGTCCAAGGCTGCATCCACTACCTCAACTTCTATGTTGACAGTTTTGCCCCCAACACAGATGGGCAAAGCTGGGACAATACCATGGGGTCTGTGAGAATGGCCATCGAACGCAGTAAGAATAGTGCTAGATGGAACAGCTTTGGGAGATCCAATTGTTTTCCAACATGTGAGAGACATCACGCATGTGGAAGCACCCTCATCGACCACCGTTCGAAAGATATTGGTCTTTCGATACGACGATTTAATGTGAAAAGCCATGTGATGGGGGAGTCTCTTTTTAAAATTAGTCATATCAAACGTAATTAGAAGAGAATTTTTTGGATCAATAGCCCCAATGGCAGTGAGCAAAGCACTGCGCTGAGCCAGACAAGACTGGAGTACCTCTAAAGCTGACATAGCACAAGGACTCTGCGCCAGATCTTCTACAATCGAGTAGTTCTGGGCAGCCCTCGCATTTGGATTAATCGTTGACCGCTTAGAAGATGCTTTGGGCATCCGAGGCATAGACTCAACAGTAGGCTTCGTAATGTGAAGCGGCTCAGTAGCATCAGGAACTTCCTTAGCTTTCGAAGATTCCTCTCCGCCATAATCATGGGATCTCGTAGCGACATCCACGTGAGCACTCATCATAAAGATGTTCGATGGAATTTCCCCTTCCTGGGTACCTCCAGAGGAAGCCCCAGGATTTTGGTTCACGCCAACAACTAATTGCTGCCCTTGGGGAAAAGGGTTTGTTAGCACAGCCTGGGAACTAGAAGAACCCTGCTGGGATAACAGGCGCTGAGCATCCTGAATTTTAGGGCAAAGGTGTGTGAGATGGTCTCCAGCACAAAGCTTGCATGGAAATTTCACTTTCTTTTTCTCCTTTTGACCCTCACCAACACGCTCGTTGGTTTTATTTGCATTGCCCTTCCCGTTCTTGCCCTTCTTCTTGTTATTACGTCCCTTCTTCTTCCCATCGGATTGTTGATTTCCTTTGGGATCAGAAGCTTGGACATCATTTATGGACAAGGACTGGGAAGGTGATGAATCAGCAGGCACAGCCTGACCAGAAGGAGAAGATTGTAAAGACAACTGCTGCAATTGAGAAAGCAGGCTGGCTGCACTACTATTGATCGATCCGACAAGTCCGTCACCATGCAGACCAAGTTTAGATTTCGACAAATCCAATTTGGAGTGAGGAGCATTGGGCAAATACTTATAAAGTACTCCAGACTGAGAATAGATCAGTTCTAACTGCTGGGCCCTAAAAATGGCCTGCTCCTCGGAAAATACCCCAGATAGGGATACATCTTTTGAAATATCTGACTGCAGAGATTTCAAAAACCACTCGAGAAGGAAATCACCTGGAATATGGGCTTTGATAAGCCTCTTCCTTCTCCTCCATTCCTGAATGTGATCAGAAATGTGAGTTGCCTCATCCTGCTTAAAATTAGCCAAGAGTTCGGTCCCAGCCTCATATCTGACAGGCAACTGAAAATGGTTTAGAAATTTGACAGCCATTTCTCCAAATGTGGCGAAACTGCCCCCAGTGAGCTCTATATACCATTTGGCAGCATTTCCAGTTAGGGTGCGTTGAAATAATCTCAACCTAATCGAGTCATCGATCAGGGAGTTCGATGATCACCATAAGTGGAAAGTGGTGATGTAGTCCGCCAGATACTCTCCATTCTTACCTTCAAACTTTGGAATGTCTGAAGGAAGTTTGGTTGGGACCGGAGGCCACCCCGAACTATAACGAATCGGGTCATTAGTTAACTTCGACAAGTCTGGTAAGTTTAACGTTGCCAGAAATGGTAAACGAGGCGGAGCCTGAGAATTCCATCCTTGATGGGATGGATTCCCAACATTCTGAAAAGAATAGCCTGGATTTGATGAGGCACCAGGCTTCCAGAAAGGACTCGTAGAAAACGGAGAAGAACCTCCTCCCCACGCCGAGTTACCAAAACCCAGACCAGTTCCCCCCGCTGAAGTATTGATTGAAGAGGAAAGCCCCTGGTAGGGGTTCCACGCATTAGACAGAGGAGAAAAAGACTGATAAGCACTCGATGAAGGGAAAGAAGCATTCCCTTGATGACCTGCAAAGAACTGATTCCCTGCCCCAGCCGTTGTAAAGACAGGATTCCATCCCGTAAAAGTAGTCGAACTTTGCCCCGCAGACCAAGGGTTGAAACTCTGGGTCTGGGACGTAAACGGAAACGACCCTAAAGAAGGATTGGAACTGGGAATATGCCCAGTCCCAAAGGGGAAACCCTGAAACGAAGCTGACCCACTAGCCATGTTAGACATGGGCGTAGATCCAGCTGCACCGGCGGAAAAGGAAAAAGAGGGATTTCCACTAATGGACATCCCTGAACAGAAGGGACCAGAATGGGAAGCATATGCTTGGGTGAACCCAGAGTCAAACATAGCAGCACTAGAAGCAATCGAAGATGAAGCAATAGTGCCCCCTGCCTCGACAGAAGCAGGGGTCTGAATGCCTGCAACACTCACGGTAGAAGCCGCGTTCCCAGTCGTGGCCATCGAAAGATAAGAATGATACGGAAGATCCGACGGTCTCTCAGACTCCGGTCCGATGTACTGAACAACAAACGGATAATCAGGAGGAAGAGGAGATGGACCTATAGCGGGAGGCTCAGGTATATCTTCTATCTGAAAATCTTCTTCCTGAGGAAACAACACTCGCGAGGTGAGCGGAACGCTCCTCTCGGAACCGACACCGGAATCAGCTATGAAACCTTCAGACCTTGGTGGAGGATCTCTCTCCACAGCGTCAGACTCCACAGGGTGGTAACCACCTACTAAATCGCTCCTACGCCTTCTTGAAGAAGGCTCTGCACTCTCGGGAGATAACCCCCGGATTCTCCTCGAACGTCGAGGCGCTTGATCAGCCACTTTTATAGATTTATTAAATTAGACTCAAAAAAGTGAAAAGCTAGGCAAGCTAGGAGCAAAGAGCACTCACTAAAATAAAAATCCCTGAGAGACAGCAAGCAAACAACCTCCAAGTATTTCCGCTCCGGGTGATGAGGACCGGACACCAAAATACAGGAAAGCGAAGTATAGGGCCTTCCGAAAGCAGTCTGGGATGATTAGGGCCCAGAACAACTAGCGAAGGTATCAGAAACAGTTACGCCGACCTCCTAACGACGGCCTTTGCCGGCTCAAGCACCCAAGCTTCGCAAGGGCACCCCCCAGAAGTACTGCTGAAAGTGATGCGACGTCTGCCTCAGGTACCACGGGTATTCCCCCCCGCAGTCACCTGTGTGGAACCTAGGAGTGGAAACTATGGACACCAATCCGTATCAGAAGCTGGGCGGAACGGTCTTGAGGTCAGATTCAGCTAATCAGAGGGGGGGTATCCCTCTTCTCAACCTTCACTTCCCCTCGCGCTTGACTCTCGGATGAGAGCTTTCCCGATCCACCTCACAGAGTTGGATTTCGCTCAATTAATCAGCTTCTATGTTTGTTTGAGCGGCCTTGGAGAGTTAACTCTCCACTCACCTATTCCAAGGCCCTACAACCTAGCTAGTTGGTGATTGACACTTAATAAAACTTTCTAGTTGATTTTAGATTAAATCGCTTATTTTAAGGGCTGTTGTATTAAGTCACAAGGATATGGAGATGAAACCAATGGTGTTTTGACGCAAAAGAAATTAATAAAAACTTAACTACATGCACATGCAGTTCTTTGTCTTTCGATGAAAAGTAATCTCTATACAGGTTCTACGAGACTAAAAAATTGTATTTTTCTTTTCAAATGGCAAACTCACACTCACAAAAACTAAGAAGCTAACTAAATGCTGAAATGCACCTAATGCAAATCACTACAAGCATGTAAATCCTAAGATGCAAAAATCTCTTAAAACAAAGTGAAATTTCCCAAAAAGCTCCTTCAGTTTTAACTCATCTTTTGTTGTCCAGAAAGCTAATTCTTGAAATCAAGAACTCTTAAAATAAGGACACCAAAAACACTTAAAAACAAGAAGAAGAAATCAAATGACAACTCCTCCTCAAAATCAAGCCAAAAACTAGAAGCAAGAAACTTCACAAAAGCTCCAAAAGATATGGCAAAACGAAAATGAAAATGCAACAACAAAAACAAAAACAAGACAAAATGTTTTTTGAGTTTTTGAAATGCAAAAACAAAAAGCAAAACAAATGTTTTTTGAGATTTTTTTGTTTTATAGGGAAAGAGCTCGAAAAGACCAAGCACAACTATCAAAATCCAAACCAAAACGGGACCGAATTTCAAGCACAAACTTCAACAATGCTCCCAAACCTTATAAAGCTAACTCGTAGCAAGATCAATAAGAGCAAGAGAAGACCAAAAACTCAGCCAATCAGCCTAGACAAATAGTGCAAACTCGTTGCAACCAAAAACTCCAAAGAAGCAAGAAAAGTCCTTCAAAAGTTGCAACAAAACCTAGCCTATGGAACTCAAGAAAACTAATAAAAAACGAAGCAAAAATCGCAATGCGAAGCACAACACAAAGATAGGAGCGAGTCAGTGAGCAGAAGCTCTCTGTTCTGATAAAGCAGAACAGCCAAGAATGCTCAGAAAGCGATCTTGGAACTCAATCCAGAAGTGCCAGCACCAAAAACAAAACTTTTGCCAAAATACTAGTTTCCACTCAAACGAAAGAGAGAAAAGACATGAAACCACTTCCTTCACACTCCAGTAAGTACAGAGACACTGTAGACACAGGCCTCCACAGCCAGAAAGGACCAAAAACTCAAGAATCCTAAAAATTCAAAATCTGCCTAGGTATACGCGGCTTCACAGCTATGCAACCAGCATGCATACACATCTGTTCTAAGGGAAACTCGCGTATACGTGGTTTCCTTCAGAAAAAATAGCGTGTATACGCGACTGTGTGCAAAAGAAGGCGCGTATGCAAAGGTAAATAATGAAAAAAACAAAAGAACAAGCCTGGAAAAGACACCAAGACTTCAGACTGACTGCAAGAAAATAAATTGGACTGCAAATGATAGATAAAACTGTTGGCAACCTACCAAACAGCTGAAACAACCCAACAGGAGAATCACAAGAATGTGATCCCCAGTGGAGTCGCCAGTTCTGTTTCGGGGAATTAACACCCTAGAGGTTGGTTGGGATACAACCTCCACAGAGTAGGGGCGTACTACTTAACAGAGACTCACACAACCATGCACGTTCAGAAAAACTAAATAGAGCAGAATGAGAGATTTACCCGTTGGTCCTACGTTTGAAGTAGATCCACGTGGAGTCCAAACTCCCTGCAACCGTCCTTCCTCCTTAACCTGAAATACAAGAATAAACCAGCACAAAGGACAAGTTGTACAGCATATATCTACTCTAAATGTCAGTGAGATTCATATAAAACATTAAATAAATCATAATGAATGCTTGTATAACAAATATTCTCATGCATAAAAGCATACACTAACACGTTTATTTCGGGAACAGCATGATACTTCTGTATTATAAATAGCACGTACAAAAGTAATCAAGTGGAGAGATCACCTGATCCTTCCAAGGCCTTCACAGACCGTCGTCCGGATCCGTCCAGCCCTTGCCTCGCTAAGACTCCTTCCAAACTGGTGCATACGAGATAACATATAAAGGGATGTGTATCTCAAGGAAAAAAGGGTTTCCTATAATGAACTGGGAAAGTGCAGGAGGCACGGGGAATTAGACTTGGATAGGGAATACCAACAGAGTATAATATCAATAATTCTCTCCCCCCCTTAGGCCATACACATGAGGGCTTTTTATAGTCCCTCCAAGTAGTTTCAGCAGTTGGAAACAGTTGGCCACGGGCTGGGGTGGTTGAACTACCTGAGTAACCATCAACCCGGCGCGAAATTAGGGATTTTTTATATATTTTTTAATCATTTTAATGGCATACGCGGAAAAGTCTAGCTGGACTCGCGTATACACGCGGAAAAGTACGGGCATAGTCGCGTATGGGGAATTTTACACTGTTTTTAAGTGAATTTGTCCAAGTCTGTAGGAATGGGTGCCCAAAAGCCATAAAGCAATCATGAATCATGTCAAGGTGAGAAATGATGCTATAAAAATAATACTGAAATGTGTACATACTGTTATATTATTCTGAATGTGTCGAGCAAGAAAATGAGAAAGTGGAAGGAAAAGAGTCATACCTATTCATTTCATATTCCCATATGGAATGCAAATAGTTATGAGGGGATCTCTATAAATGATTTTATTGGCATATGCATAGAGAGGTTAGAGAGTGGAAGAATAAGAAGAAGAAAGTGCAGATAGAGAACTTTGGTAGATCCAGAGATGATATAAGGCAGATATGAAGTTTGGAGGACAACAGTAAAGAAGGAATAGAACAGAGCTGATATCTAGGTAAATCCGAATGTGTTTTCATTGTAGTGTGAGGAAGTTGGTGCTTCCATATCAAGTTGTAGCTTGATAGATGTCCAATTGTAGCTGGCTGAGGTAGTAGCCTCCTATGGGTTGTAGCCTACAAAAAATAGATGGGATTTGGAGCTTCCTTGCAAGTTGTAGCTTGCAGAATTGAGGCAATAGCCTCTTGTAGTTTGGAGCCTACAGAAAATCAGTGGTGAGAGGGAGTTGGAGCTTTCCTTTTCATCACAACAATAATAATATGTGGTTTTCTCCCTTATGGGTTTCCACTTTTATCTATTGTCTATGTGCATGATAATTATATGTTGATATTCTGTATTTAATCTTCTTTGTACTTGCTACTCAATTATTAAATATTGATGTTTCATTGTACATTAAGATAATAATGAAGTGAAGGTGTAAATAAGTATAAAATAAAGTTTAAAAGTCCATGAATGCATTAAAATGATTCACCCCCCCTCTCAGTTTAACTAAGGGTTCAAAAATTGGTATCAAAGCCAGTTCCTTCTGTATCAGTTTAACAACTGGAAGGAGATCCTAAGTCCCCAAGATGGCTAGTCTAGAAGGATGCTCAATTAATGAAGCCCCATTTTTTACTGGCACAAACTATGCTTTATGGAAAATAAGAATGGGTACATACATAATGTCTCTAGGAATTGAAGTTTGGGTTGGTATGAAAGAAGGATATGCTCCAAAGGATACTGACACAGAAAAGGATGCCAGGAAAAATTTCATAGCCAATGCAAAAGCCATGAATGCACTTTTGAGCGGTCTGTGTGAGTCTGAATTTATCAAGGTAATGCACAGTGTGACTGCCAAAGAAATTGGGATACATTGGAAAGCATCCATGAGGGAGATAAAAAGGTGAATGCAGCCAAACTACAAGCCTATAGAGCACAATTTCAAAATATAAAAATGAATGAAGAAGAAGATGTAGCCATCTTCTTCTTAAAAGTTGCAGAAGTTGTGAATAACATGAAAGCTCTAGGAGAAACCATTAAATAATCTGTAATTGTACAAAAGATATTGAGATCTCTACCATCCAGGTTTAACCCTAAGGTTTCTATCATAAAAGAAACAACTAACTAGGAAAATTTGACCATGAACCAATTTTTTGGAAACCTGACAGCCTATGAGATGAGACTTCCAAAAGGGAAGTCAAATATGAGGGAGGAAACCTTTAAGGCATATAAGTACAAAGGAGAAAAAGAATATACTCGCTCTTGCTTTGATGAAGAAGAGGCAAAATTTGTCAGAAGATTAGATAGAGGCATAAGCAAGTACAAAGGCAAACTTCCATTTAAATGCTTTCACTGTGGAAGAGTGGGGAGGTATAAGAAAATGGAGAATCAGTCAAGAGGGAAAGAGAAAACCAATTTTAGCAACATGTCAAAAGGGAATAGATTTAATCAAAGATATTTCTATGTTCAATAAGACAACAGTACATCTGAGAGCTCAGATGACTCCCCTAATGAAGAGGGAACATCAGAATTTATTCTGATGGCCACGAAAGTTCTTGGGGAAGATCTCCTAGAATTTGAAGATGAAGGTGAGGTAGATCTTGAGGGGGAGCTAATTAGTGCCCTGGAGGAAACAAAAAGGCTTTAACTCAAGTGCAGAAAATAGAAAGACATTATCCTAAAATATGTAAAAGAAGAGCCAAATTCGAAAAACCTCATTAATTTGAAAGTAGAACTTGAAGAATCTAATAAGGTGGAAGACATTCTACTAAAGAAAATTAAAGGTAAAATTTAGGAGCAAGAGAAATTGGAAGAAGAAGTAGTATGCCTAAGAAAGAAATTAGAAAATGATCAAAGGAAATTATCAATGGACACTCCACGAATGAAAAGCTCTGAACAGTTGGATAAAATCCTAAATGCTCAAATATATCCTCTCATAAAGGCTGGGATAGGTTATGAAGGAGAAACCAACAAATCCAAAAATCTAGTAAAGCGGCAAAGAGGGAATCCACTAAATTAGAAACCGGCAAGACTGTGATATATAATGAATCAAATAGAAGCAAACAACAACCTCAAGTAACAACAAAAGAAATGAAGATACAGTCAACTACAAAAGAATCATATGCTCCCAAGGATGAATTTAACAAATGCAGAAGATGTTAAATAAGGTTTCTTCTTCCTGTGAGGAGTTTCACTTGCTTCGCCTGCCACATAATTGGACACATCGCAACATACTTTAAGATAAAGCAAATCCATTCCAACCAACAAAAGATGCAACAACCAAAAATATTACCTCAAACAACTCTCTCTTCTAGAGACAGATAGTACTTCCATGGGTACTATTTTTATTGTAAGGGTTTCGGTCATAAATCCATGGAGTGCAAAACGTATGGACAAAGACTGGTGTATCAAAACTCAAGGAGAATTATGAATAAGGGAGAATTCACTCGTATACATAATCCATTCAGAAATATAATCAAATTCTTTGGCTTCCATCAAATTAGGCACAAGTGTCACAAATGTCCTCTCAAAAACTGTGGTCCATCTCCCCAGGAAATTTACCAAATAAATAGCCGCATGCAGTGGAAAAAGAAGTTGAATAAGTGTGATATGGTTCTAATAGCTCAAGATCATAAAAGCCAATGGTATATGGACAGTGGATGCTCAAAGAATATGACTGGAGACCGAAGCAAGTTTATAACCTTTGATGACAATAAATCTGGAAATGTAACATTTGGCAATGAGAAAGTAGGGAAAATCAAAGGAAAAGGCTCAGTCAGTGTGAATAATGGAAGAGGAGAGGCTCAAGATGTAATATTTATGGACGGGATAAAAGAAAATCTTCTAAGCATAAGTCAAATGTGTGATAAAGGCTGTGAGGTCCTTTTCAGAGCCCAAGATTGTGAAGTAAGGTCTATCACCACAGGAAATACCTTGATCAGAGGTGTTCGAACAGAAATTAATGTCTATATAGTAGAAGAAGAGAATGAAGTTTGCCACACAAGAAAACTTGACAAATCATGGTTATGCCATAGAAGATTGGGACACCTAAACTTTGACCACATCATCAGTTTAAACAAGAAGAATGCTGTCAGAGATATGCCTACAATAAAGAAGCCTCCAAATACCATATGTAAATCTTGCCAACTCGGCAAGAAACCCACACATCGTTCAAAGCCAAAGATCAACTATCTACAAGTAGGCCACTTCAGCTTATACACATGGACCTCTGTGGACCTTAAATAACTAATGCACTGGGTGGAGAATCTTATTTCATGCTGATAATAGATGATTTTCCAGATTGACGTTGGTGGAATTTCTCAAATATAAATCTGAAGAGTTAGATAAATTCAAGATCTTCAAGGCATTGGCAGAAAATCAAACAGGATGCAAGATAAAATTCATCAGATAAAATAGAGGAGGTGAATTCACAGACTATGGTTTTGAAGACCTATACAATGAATATGAGATAAAACAACAGTTTACAATTTCAGGTTCACCTCAACAGAATGGAGTGGAAGAGAGGAAAAATAGGTCAGTACAACATATTTCCTGAGCCATGATGCAAGAAAGTAACATTCCCCAAACCTAATGGGCAGAAGAAGTACACCCAGCTACTCACATTCTTAACAAAGCTCATATAAGACCAAATTGTGTCAAGACTGCTTACAAATTATGGCATGGGAAACCAACATCAATCAAGCACTTTAGAGTATTTGGTAGCAAATGTTTCTTAAAAATAATGATGAAAAACTGGGGAAGTTTTATGCAAGAGTTGATGAAGGAATATTTTTGGGATATGCATCCAAGAGTAAGGGTTACAGGTGCTACAACAAAATACTACACAAAATTGTGGAAAGCATTGATGTGAGATTCGACGAAGATCTACCAAACAGTATAAGAAGCACAAGCTGTGCCAATCCTCCAGATGATCATGAAGATGAGAACCAAGATAATGATGATTAGAGCAAGACAATAGAAGATACTAAATTAAACTCAAAAGGTCTCTGAAGACACACTCAGAAGAACCATGCAGAAGATCAAATCATTGGAAACAAGAGTGTGGGAGTCCAGACTAGAAGACAACTAGCTAAATAGAAAAAATAAGTATACCTAGCCAAGCTATCACAAATAGAACCAAAGAAGTTTGAAGAAGCCAACAAAGACAAAAACTGGGTAAATTCTATGAATGAAGGACTAGA
The DNA here is from genome assembly GCA_034641835.2 of Pinus albicaulis. Classification (NCBI taxonomy): domain Eukaryota; kingdom Viridiplantae; phylum Streptophyta; class Pinopsida; order Pinales; family Pinaceae; genus Pinus; species Pinus albicaulis. The sequence continues at coordinate 779,600,849 of CM076579.1, forward strand.
CCAAATTGAGAAGAACAATACCTGGGAGGTAATGCCAAGACCCATTGGGAAAAATTTTATTGGCACAAAATGGATATTCAAGAATAAGATGAATGAACAAGGGCAAGTAATCAGAAATAAAGCTAGACTTGTATGCAAGGGATATTCTCAAATCGAAGGACTTGATTATGATGAAACCTTTGCCCCTGTAGCCAGAATGGAAGCAATCATAATGTTTTTGGTCTTTGCATGCTATCATGATTTCAGGGTATATCAAATGGATGTGAAGTCTGCCTTGCTCAACGAAGATTTAGAGGAAGAAGTCTGCATGGAAAAACCTGAAGGATTCTCCTTAATAGATAAACATGACTATGTGTGCAGATTAAATAAAGCCTTATATGGCTTGAAACAAGCTCCTCGTGCATGGTATTCAATGTTGGACAAATACTTACAAAAACAAGGGTTCAAGAAAGGAGCAGTAGACAACAATTTATACATAAAGGTTGATGAAAATGAACTCTTAATTGTAGTAGTATATGCAGATGAAATCATGTTTGGTAGCAACAAAGATGAGTTAGAAAAGGATTTTCAGAAGAGATGAAATAAGAATTTGAGATGTTTATGATTGGAGAGATCCCTTCTATATAGGGCTTCAAATTCTACAAAAGAACACATGAATATTCATTTCACAAGAAAAATACTTAAGAGAGATGTTGAAAAGGTTCCAAATGGAAGAATGAAAACCTGTGTCAACTCCCATGATCACTGGAGGAAAAATATGTGATGATGATGGATCTGCAAATGTAGATCAAAGACTTTACAAATCCATGATAGGAATTATACTACACCTAAATGCCTCTAGACTGGACATTATGTTGGCAGTAGGACTCCTGGAAAGATATCAAGCAACACCAAAACAAAATTACTTGCTATCAGTCAAGAGGATATTTAGATATATGCAAGGAACTGAACATTATGGCCTATTGTATCCAAGAGGAAAAAAATTCACATTGAAAACATACACAGATGCAGATTGGGCTAGCTGTCTGGATGACAGGAAAAGAACAAGTGGAGGTGCATTTTATTTGGGAGAAAGTCTGGTGGCATGGCTAAGTAGAAGCAAACTTATATATCTCTATCTACAGAAGAAGCATAATACATAGCAACAGCATCTTGTTGCACACAAGTAATGTGGATGAAACAAATCCTCCAAGACATGAAGGTAGGCATTGATGAACCCATTTCTATCAAATGTGACAATACTAGTGCAATAAATATATCAAAAAATCATGTTCTTCATTAGAAATCAAAGCACATCCCAATAAAGTACCACTTTCTCAGAGAACAAGTAGCACATAAAATAATGAAGTTGGAATATGTACCACCAAAGGAAAAAACAACAGACATATTCACAAAACCTCTTGCTAAAAGAACCATTTGAATATCTAAGAGACAAATTAGGGGTAGTGTTTGCAGATGTTACTTTCTGATATGATCAAAAAAAAAAATTCAAATATATATATATATATATATATTGGTTTCAGGGGAGACTATTGGAAATACACTAGCAAAGGTTGCATACTAGGAACGCGAGCAGTGCAGTAGACAAGTGATAGTCAGTATCAGGCAAGAAGCAGTGCATGGAACAAGTTCTTAAGATTACCGTATTATGGAAAGATAGAAACCACACTGGGAAATGTGCAACCCTTTTACATTTATGTCAAAGGGGGAGGAAAATCAAGCAGAGGAAGAAAAGACACCTCTCAGAATGAGAAGGGGAGGAAATCCTGGAGGAATTATCAAAATATTTCCATCAATGCCAAAGGGGAGACTATTGGAAAAATTCTCATTGATGGAAAATATACAAATAGGAGCAACACTAAAATAATTAGCCATAAGGTAATGGAGTAGATCAGGAATTTTGCATCAAAGAGGCAAAGGAGCAGCAAAAAAACTATCATTAAGGAAGAGGAGAAGAGAGGAGAAAATTTAGAATCAAAGGAGCAAAGGAAGCATAGGCAGTTAGCTTGGAAAAAAAGGAACAGAGAAGCAGAGGCAGCAGAGAAGCAGTTAAGGTAGAAAAGGAGAGATTTGCAACATAGGAAGAAAAGAATTAGAGGCAGCAGAGGCAGGAAATTAGCGAATGCAACAGAGGCAGTAAAACAATGAATACAACAGAGGCAGCAAAACAACGAATGCAACAGAGGAAAAAAATGTAGCAAAACAATGAATGCAATAGAGGCAGCAAATGCAGAAAACGTAGCAGAGATGTAGCAAGGCACCAAAGGAAATTACACAACAAATACCAAAGATCCTGCACATATCATAAGCAGGAAGAGGCGAGAGCAGCGAGAGTCGGAGTTATAGAGAAGGAAAATGTAAACAAAAAAAAAATCGACTAAGGCAGAGAATTATTTGAAGAAATCCAAGGGAGGTGAATGGACGGTTAGGATTATATCGCAAATGTAAAGGTGAGAGATGGACAGATGAGATTGAATCGCGAGTTTTCACATCAAAAATATTAGCGGATAGTGTTAAGGCTGTCGTAAGGTAAGTTAAACTGTATGCGATGCGAAGAGGAGAAGGGCACATGTCAGCACTGCATAATATCGCAGATTGCAAGAAATAGAGGGTAAACACAAAGTAAATCTTATAATGTGCGAAGTGCGATCAGATGAGGACTGTTAGATCTGGGCATAGATCAATGACGGATGGAAAATCTCAAAAGAGCACATCGCAAATTATAGCAGATAGAGCTAAGGCATCTTGGGATAAGTTAAATTGTTTGCGATGCAGTAAATATTAGAGTATGTGATGCAACAAGGGGAGACCATGTTTCCTCATTGCGCATGAGCGCACACTGCATATTTTATGGTTTGTACTTAAGATTTCAAACGGTAAGCTGGATGTGATGCAATGCGATCGCATATCGCAGAAAATAGGAGATACATTTATTGCAAAAGGTTAAAACTTGCGGGCAATTGAAATGCGATGCACTGTGATTGGTCACTATGTTCTGGTACTCTACAAACAATGTTAAGCGTGTATGTAGATCTCTCTCTTTGTTAAATCGTATCGTAGGTGGAAAAGGGAATTATAATGTAAGACCTTTGATACACTAAAATGCGACATGAGACTAGACGCGATAAAGTTCGAAGTTAAGATCTGATGCATTTCAAGTCCAGGACAATGTGGTTTTATGAATAAAACTTTGGAAGCAGAGGATGACTTGGTTTACAAAGAAAAGACTGAATGCTGGTAAAATACTCAGATATATAAAGGAAATGATGAACATGAGTAGACTTAGGTAAGACTCAACTCTAAGTGAAAAACAATGTTGCGGAAGTAATTCAAATGAAAAGTTGAATGCAAGAGAATGGACTCTAGTAGAGAGACTGGACAGTGCATGTAGAGAAGTTGAAAGTTGTGGTTAAATACAATAGGCAGAGTCGAGAAATAGAAGGAGATATAGTAGCACTATTTGAAACGAAACAACATGGTTCAAGTCGGGTAAAAATGCGGTTATGCAGCAGAGTTAAAATATACGGTAGAAACAGAAAAGGCAAGAGTACAACAATCAGAAAAGGAAAAATGCTCAGTAAAGCTTAGAAACTGAAAGGGCTGAGTGAAATAATTGATTGTAGTTGTAAATGTTTTATTTATTTTATATTGTTTGTGATGCAAAGGCAATTCTCCATAGGAAAAGAAAAATTCCAATGTAATACTGAAATGTTTACATATTGTTATATTTTTCTGAATGTGCTGGGAAAGAAAGTGAGAAGGTGTAAGGAAAAGAGTCATACCTATTCATTTCATATTCCCATATGGAATGCAAACAATTATGAGGTGATATCTATAAATGATGTTACTATCATATGCATAGAGAGGTTAGAGAGTGGAAGAATAAGAAGAATAAAGAGAAAATAGAGAAGCTGTGTAGATCTAGAGATGAAATAAGGCAGATGTGAAGGCTGGAGGATAGCAGTGAAGAAGGAATAGAACAGAGTTGATATCCAGGTAAATCAACATGTGTTTTCATTGTAGTGTGAGGAAGTTTGTGCTTCCATATCAAGTTGTATCTTGATAGATGTCCAGTTTTAGCTGGCTGAGGTAGGAGCCTCCTATAGGTTGTAGCCTATAGAATAATAGATGGGAGTCAGAGCTTCCTTGCAAGTTGTAGCTTGTAGAATTGAGGTAGTAGCCTCCTGTAGGTTGGAGCCTACAGAAATTCAGTGGTGAGAGAGATTTGGAGCTTTCCTTTGCATCACAACAATAATAAAATGTGGTTTTATCCCTTATGGGTTTATGCTTATATCTGTTGTCTATGTGCATGATAATTATGTGTTGATATTCTGTATTTAATCTTCTTTATACCTGCTTCTCACTTATTAAATATTGTTGTTCCATTGTACATTAATATGATAATGAAATGAAGGTCTATATAACTATAAAATAAAGTTTAAATTTCCATGAATGCATTAAGCTGATTCACCCCCCCTCTTAGTTTAACTAAGGGTTCAACAGGATGGTACTAAGCCTTTCAGGTAGAAATTAAGACAAATAAATCCATTATTGCTACCAGTGATGGAGAAGGAAGTGAAGAAAATTTTGGATGCCAAAATCATCATTCCATTGAGATACTCAGATTGGGTTTCTAATATAGTTCTAGTAAGAAAGAAGAGTGGTGAAATCAAATTATGTGTATATTTCATAAATCTTAGCAAATTCTCCAAGAAAGATAATTATCCATTGCCAAAGATGGAGCATATTCTTCAAAACGTAACTAGTTCAAACAAAATTTTCATGTTAGATGGGTTCTCCAGGTATAAGCAAGTTTCTGTTTGGCTATAAGATCGAGAGAAGACACCATTCACTACTCCTTGGGGAACATTCATGTATGCAAAGATGTTATTTGGGCTTATGAATGTTGGAGCTACTTTTCAGTGTGCTATGGAATTTGCATTCATTGGGGAAAAGAAAAAATTCTTGGTCATCTATTTGGATGATATTACTGTTTTTTTCAACTTTAGATCAAGAAAGCCTCCAGCACTTGAGATAAGTATTTGTTAAATGCGGGAAATATGGTATATCATTGAATCCAAAGAATTCTCATTTTTCTCTCAAGGAAGGTAATATGTTGTGTCACATAGTTTCTAAATATGGAGTGAAAATTGATCCTGAAAGAGTGATTGAAATTTAGGATTTAACACTTCCAAGATCCAAGAAAGAGCTTCAATCTTTCCTAGGTAATATCAATTTCTTAAGAAGGTTCATTCCAAATTTTGCTGAAGTGGTGAAGCATATTACTTGCATGTTGAAGAAGGAAAAAGAAGTCAAATGGAAAATTGAAGCCATAAATTCATTTGAGATGATAAAAAAAGCTATCATTGATGCACCTCAATTGGTAAGCCTTGAATACTCAAGGCCTTTCTTGATTTTCTCATTTTCCTCCCAAGATAATATTGCTTCCATTTTGTTACAAAAAATATTCAGAAAATAAGGAAGCTCCCATAGCATTTTTCAGAAGAGCTCTTAGAGATGCAGAATTGAAGTATGAAATGTTGGAAAAGCATGCCTATGCATTAATGAAAGCTCTAGAAGCTTTTAGAGTATATATTTTGCATGCTCAAGTTATTGCCTATGTACCTTCATCTGTTGTTAGAGAGATATTAGTTTAGCCTAATATTGATGGAAAAAGAAGTAAGTGGGTGACTAAAGTTCTTGATTTTGATTTAGAGATAAAGCCTACCAAACTAATCAAAGGTCAAGGATTAGACAAACTACTAGCTGAAGAAAAATGTAGAGTTTTGGGCTTGAATTTCATGGATGACAATTTTGAAGGGAAATTTTCTGAACCTATTAATAGCATGGCAGTGGATGCAAAGCTTTCTGAGTGAAGCTGGTATAAGAATATCATCTATTTTCTACAACATTTTAAACCTCCTCCAAATTATGATAAAAAAAAGAGTAAGATCTTTAAAGATGAAAAATATTAAATTTTGCATCAAATATAACAGTTTATATTGGAAATATCCTATAGGAGTTTTTTTGAGATGCATTGACCCAGATGAGTCCAAGAAAATTATTTTTGACATGCATAGTAGTGTGTGTGGAGGTCATCATTATTGGAAAAATACTGCATACAAAATACTAATAGATGGCTATTTTTGGACTAGCTTATTTTATGATGTGTGTGCTAAGGTGAGAGCATGTGAAAAATGTCAGAAGTTCACCAGTAAGAAACATTTGAAATGTTTGCCTCTCAAGCCCATAGTTGTTTTTGCACCTTTTCAGCAATGGGGCTTATATTTCATTGGATAAATTCATCCACCTTCAAGTGGAAAACATTGTTGGATTCTTGTTGCAACCAATTATTTCACCAAATGGATTGAAGCAATACCTACCATGAATGCTACTCATAAAGTTATCATTAAATTTTTGGAGGGAATCATAACCAAATTTGGATGTCCATCAAGGTTAGTAGCAGATAATGCAACTGCTTTTAAAGCTACTCCATTGGTAAATTTTTGTGAATATTATGGTATTCAGCTCACTCACTCTACAAATTACTATCCCCAAGGGAATGGTTTAGCTGAATCATAAAACAAAAGGTTGGTAGGAATCGTCACCAAGCTATTAGAGCAAAACAAGAAAGCTTGGGACTCAAAACTAAAGTTTGCTTTATGGGTTGACAGGGTGACAATAAAAAATTCTATTAGTACATTACCTTTTCAAATGGTTTATGGAACTGATGTTGTTTTTACAGTCCAGTTGGCCATTCCCATAGCTAAATTTCTTCAAGATATTGAAGCTGAGCCAAATGACATGACCAGGAGAACTTATCAGATCATAGAAGTGCAGAAAAAGTGAGAACAACAATATGATTTGGTAAGAAAATATCAACAAGTTGTAAAACAAGTTTTTGATAAAGGAACTAAAAAAGAATTTTCAGATTAGAGATCTAGTGTTGAAATGGGATGCATAACATCAAGACCCAGGTAAGAATTCAAAATTTGATTCTTTATGTCTTGTTCCTTTCAAAATCTCAAAAATTCTACAGAACAATACTTTTGAGTTGCAATATATTGATGGGATAGAACTGTTTGGAGGCTGATTCAATGGGTGCTTTCTCAAAAAATTGTTTTACTAAGGTTGTTGGTGGCATAAGTTCACTGTAAATATCAGCGTGTTTCATAATAAGACTCCATAGCCTAATGACAAGGCACTGAAGCTAAAAAATATTATCAATGCCTTGCAGGGAGAGCTCTATCCCCTGTGGAGCCAATGTTAGTGAAATTTTTACAAGTGATGAGTCCATTTTAAAATTTTTGTTTTTAGGATTAGACTTTGAAAATTTCAAAAAAATTTGGTCGCTACCGAAATTTCCAGTAACGCATGTTTTATACTTTTTAGATAGTCTGTTATATTCTTGTTTCTATCTGTTTTTCTTTTATTCTGATGCTGCTAGAAATTTTGGTAACTTCCCATGTTTTTTAAAAATAAACGAAAAAGCTCATCTGTTTTATTTTCAAGCCTCATTTTACGGTGTAAATATGTTTCAAATATTTTTTAAATGATTTATATCATGTGATAGGAGTGTATGCGGTCAGTTATGTTCAAGTTAAGTCATGGTATACGAGTAGTGTCTAGGTGTCAATCCACAATAACCAAACCCAACCGTTGATCTCGTCTTGTCTGTTAGACGAGTCAGTTTAATATCATGTCAAGGTACGTATTTTTTGAATGGAGAAGATCATGGATCATCAGACTTAATGCAATTACCATTTGTTTGGTCACACATCAACGCTACCATAAATTTAGGCCAATAAACCAAAATGTAGTGGAGGTGACTACTAGTCACAGATCTGCATATTTCAAGCCACCTGTAGCATTCTATCCAAATTTACATAGCCAACTGAAGATTATGATGGCCATCACATGGTTCATACTAAATTCAGGGATATTTGCGATCAAGAAAATCTATTGCATGGGAGGATGAACCAACGTTGTTGATTTAAAACCACCGAAAAAGAAGGAGCATTATCAGTTGTGAGCCTAGATGTTGGAGAACGTGTTTTCTAAGAGTTGTAGTTTGAGGAGGAGTTTAGATTTCTGTCAGGATTTCAGAAGAAGACACAAGCAAAACTTATTAGGTGAGCTCTTATAGCTCTGCCACATATCAATTTTGAGAGAAAAAGTTATTAATTTCTGAAGATGACAAAAATGGGAGGTAAGATAAAACGAATTGAGCCACAGGGTGCTGATCTAGTGGATGAAAATTTGAAGGTGAGAAGATTGTTTTTCCAATAAGGGTGGTATTATTTGTGCACCAGACTAGGAAAATCTCAATTAGGAGTATCTCAAGAGTTTTCAAACTCATTCAATGGAAATGAAGCCACAACCTATGGTCTTACATTGAAGGTTTCAACAGATCTAATTGTTGAGGCATTCAACCTTCCATAGAACAGATAAATTTGGTTTAAAGCTCAAGTTATCACTAGAGGAGACCTCAATAGTTTTCTCAAGGATACACACAGATATCCCAACTGGGCCAAAGTAATTCCAAGAAACTACCTCAAAAATGAATGGAAGAAGCTGCTAAACTTATCAATTTTTATCTCACCTGTGAAAGGAGGTATACAATTATGTTTCTTTATCATATGAGATTTCTTTTTCATGTTATAGGTATGAATAACCTCAATTTACCACACTTTTTTCTGAAGAGTATGACAAATATTTCAGCAAGGATCCAAACTCACACTGCTGCTTCATAATATAGCTTGTATCATCAAGCTCTCATCAAGGTGTTAGTTGAAGAAGAGTTAAGGAAAAGAAATCAAACATGGGATAATTTATTGTTTTACAGGGCAGGCCAACCTACACCTACACCTCGATCTCACAACAACACCCTCAGCCTACAAAAAGAACCAACATGAAGGCTAAAAAGGAGAACATCCATAAAGCCAAGAGAATAAAAGAAAACATTTCTCGAGTCAATCCTAAGAGAAAGTTGGAGAAAGAAGAGAGCTCCTTAGTTAATAAACCCAAGTCTATGAAAATGGTGCCCCCCATTCCTCTTTTTCCAAATTTCTACACCAGAGCTCAAAGAGGAAGGTACGCAACTGCAGAGAAATCTAAAGCACATATGTTACTATAAATTCCAGAAGTAGACATTCAATAGAAAATGCAGAAAGAATATCAGCCTGCAAAGTCTGATGAAGAGCTCCTCAAAGATGCAGGGTATGAGATCAGTAGTAAGAAGAAGAAATAGGAAGCCAAACCTATTATTGGTACTAGAAAAAGACATACCAGAGACAACAACAAGTTCAGGATTAATTCCAAGGCTATGAATAATCCAATTTTATTGACAGAGGTCATTGATATAGAAGGTAAATCTGAAGGGTCAAAGACAGACGAATCCAATAATAAAGATAAAAACAATACCCCTTCAAAGCAACAGTCAGAACCCTCAAAAAGAAGAAATATCCAAAACAGTTCTAAAGAGGAGAAGGCCACTGTCAAGGAAGAAACCATAAGAACAACTAGATCAAGATGACCTACTAACAGCAAGACAGACTTGGACAAGCTAGTTGAAGCTGCAACCCACATGGAAGGAAGGTAAAAAGGTTTTTTGATACAAATACATTTTTGTGTATCAATTTCAATTTTGAAAAAAAGCTCAGATGTCAAAGAATATAAGTTTGAATATGTTTTTCATCATTTTCTGTGTGTTTTTTAAAAATAAACAGAGTGCTACTGGAAATTCCGGTAGCATTCTAGTTTTTGCGTAGTTATAGGTTTTTACCGGAATTTTGACACTTGTCAGTAAAATTTCCAAGCCAGTTCAGGAAGGATAAATAATGCTAAACAAATAGATATAAAAAGTGACGGTGAAAAGTGGTTATGATTTTGTTGGAGGTAATATTAAATGAAGATACATGGTTATTTAAAGACCAAAGACATAAGGAGACAAATTAGCAGAAAAAGGGGCAGCATGTCAACATACTCAGCAATTCAGCCCAAATTTCTTCTCTTCTTTCTTCTACATCTTTCCTTTCAGTTATATTTCGATGGGATATGGTTGTAATGTCCTATGACACCTATGTAATGTTAGGAGTAGTGTTTCCTTATTTTTGGAAGAGATGGAGTTGGTGCCTCTCTTTCTATATATACCATTTGTAAATACCATTTCTAGGTTGGATGTTGGTCTACCTGAAGACTAAATATAATAAAGAAAAACCATTTTACTTCATGCTGGTGGATTTTTTGACTCAAGAAACATCTAATATATGATGTGTCTTCTTTCTTTGTTATTTTCTTCTAATTATGAGTTGTAGAAGCTAGTAAGGTGTGAGTGAGAAAATGTTAAAGGATTTAATAGTAACTTATCTACTTTCCAGGTTTCTGCAAATCATATATGTGTTGTAGAACATGTTAGTGAAGATTTCATAAAGGATTTGTGAAATAATTTATGCATGCAATCTACTTTCTAAATGCTATTTACTTTGCATAAATATATTTTGTGTAAAGAGCCATCAATATAGCTGTGTGACTGATTTAGGGTATGAATATTTCCTAGAATAGGTACCAGCTATCCATTTCCTTTCATTTTTTACAATCATCTCCCTATATTACCAATTTACCCATAAAATTATACTTTCCATAGCTTGCCAAATGTATGAAAGTATTAAAGAATATAAAATTCATTTCAAAATATTTGAGAAGCCATCCCACCACTCAAAAAACCACTTTACAATTTGAAATGAACTATGATGTGTAAGGCTTACTCATTTTGTAGTAAAGGAGTGACTCCTTGTGCTAAAAATACCAAATCATTCTCCAATCATGACTATGATTCTTACTCATGGTCTTCACTAACAATTACTGTTGTTAGTCCTGGTCTAGTGCATGAAAAATGAGGTAGAGAACCATAACTATTTCTTCTTTTATCTAGGCTCCCTCTTAATATAGGGAGATCAACTTCTTCTTTTAGGTTTTGGATAACCTTTCATGGCTTCCATCCTTCTCAACATACTTATTAGCTTCTCATCTTTATGATGTACCTACACATCTTTAGACAACAAGAACAACTGAAACTATAGAAGCATAAATTTAGCCATATCATAATCATAGAAGATTTTTCAACTTTATACATATTAGATACCCAAACATGAGACATATACTCTTCAACATTTTTACTAGGGAATTTTATCATAAACCCTAGACTACTTCACAATGTATTTCATTCTATCTAGGGTTTCAATGTTTCTTTCAAAGGTATAATATACCTTGCTACAACATTTAGTAAACCCTAGAACCAATATATATTTACAAGATATCTAACAAGCTTTAGAATTCACATGTTAGACTTTCCACTAGGGATTCATACAAATCCTAGATTTCATACAAAAGAGTCAAACAACATTGATTACAACTCAGATATTATATTTCACTCGAGTTAGCTACATACCCTATATTTCAAATAAATTATCAAAAGATATCATGAAGAGCTTCTACTAGGGTTTAATGTAAATCCTAGAATTCAGTAAACACATTGTGAGTAACTTCTACTAGGGTTCGATGTAAACCCTAGATTTTCCATTTATAAATTCTCAGCATACATTATATATATTTAAGTGAAAATACATACTAGAGAATTTAATCATTACATGGATTTATTTATAGACCCTATACTTTTCAATCATCATCCTATATCTTTAAATCTTTGACTAAGATTTGTTTCCAAACCCTAGATTCTTAGGACCATTATAAAATAGGTCAACACACATATCTAGGAGATCACCATTATAAGCACATCATATGCTAGTCAACATTAATACATTATACACACACACACACACACACATATATAATCCTAGACTAGGCTATGGATTCAATCAAGAGAACATATACCTAGGGTTTCATTCCTAGGAGTTTTCATAATAAAGATTTTACCTAGTAGAACTAACCAAAACCTAGGGTTTCAGTTCATTGTCAAAGAAAAGCCTTATTATATCAGACTTTAGAGGTACGTGATTTCGAACAACATCATTTTAACTCAAGAAAGTGTAGAGCTTCCATGATCATATCAAAATCCAAAACTCAACAATATCAAATAGCAACTTCTTCATATATATCCCTAAATAGGTTTAGGGTTTCACGCATTGTCAACATACCCTTTGGTTAGGTTTTTTTAGATAACCTCCTTAAGGTTATATTTATATAAGCAATAATAGGTGTATAAGGTGGGTAGATGCACCAGGTGATGAATTATCCCAAACAAGAATCCTTTTAGGATTCAGTAAAGATAGACATAGCAACATTTAGTAACATAGAAATGGATATTTCAAAGACAGTAACAATAATTTATATTTTAATACATACCTTTAATTATTTGAAAATTTTTTTGACTTGTGTGGCATTCTTATTTGATTCTTAAAGAATTTTCCGTGATTCATGAACATATAGCAGATTGATTCCTAGACAAGGAATACAGGTAGACAAGTGATTAGTATTTAATATAATTAAAATATTAAATAAGTATATGAAGAAAAATAGAGGGAATGAGATACTTATATTGAGGAGTTGTTGTGGGCTCCTTCCCAATCTTGAGGGAAAACCTAAAACTTATAAAAAAAAAGAAATATATTTCCAAGAATATGTTAAACCTATACTACATAGAATATAAAAATGAAATATAAGAGAGAAGGGGCTTAGTACTGCAAGTCCCTGAAATATTCTTCGAGATTTTATTTCTTGGGGGATAATGTTTCTTCAACCGTGTTCGTATGATCTCTGTCTCTTTTCTTTCTCCTAGGGATTTCAAGGAAATCACTCCTATAGTGTCCCATCTTGTGACAATGATAACACTCAATTGTGGACATATCAACCTTATTCTTGAATATTCCTTTATGATGAGAAACATAAGCATTTGAAACTTCTTCATTGTTGGTTACCATGGACACCCTTAATTATCCTTTACTGCATGTTGTCCATATCTCCTCAAAGGTGGGTGTTTCTTTCCAGCTGTTGAGAGTTGAAACAAAGGAACCCCAAGAAGGTGGCAGTCCCAAAATGGATATAATCACTAGTTATTTATCTGGTACTATTTCATCAATGGAAACAAGCTCATCCCTTATCCTTACTATCCTCACAAATAAAGAGGGAAAAATATATGACTTTGTCATCTTAGTAGTTCTTAGTTCATTCTTCAGACTTGCCACTTTTCCAATGTTCTTGACGATGAATAGTTTTGACAAAGCTTCATACATTTCCTGAGCATGATCAATATTTTATATGAAGGGGACAAGATTGTACTTTATTCCTTCAACCATCAAAGTCATAGCTACTAATTCGAGTTCTATGTACTTCACTCTATCAACATCACTTCATTATTTTGTAGGCCTTTTCATATTTCATTTGACTAAATCTAAGACCTTGTTCTTTTCAAGGATAACGTCAATCATTTTCTTCCACTACCTATAATTTGTAGCTCCTTCAATCTTGTTCTCTCCCTTGATAGTGTTATACATATTTCTTGAAGATAGTGAAGACTTCTTTCCTCTAGTGAACTTCTTATAACTTCCTTGATCAAGTCCTTGAGACTTCATTTTTCCTTCTTCTTTCACCAAAGCTCTGAAAGCATGTTAGAGAATCAGAAAGGAAAAAAATATCCTCTTGTTCTTGATTATTTACTTGTGATCTTCTTTAGTTATTATTATGTTCTTATTGTCTTTGTTCTTATTAGTTCATCAAGAAAATATCAAATAAAATACACATAGATCAAGAACACCATATGTAGGCCAAAAACCAAGGAAAAACCCCACTCTTGGGGAAAACCCAGTCAGTATTTCTTCCTTTAGTATTGATTCTTGAGTCTCTAAACCTTGACCCAAACTTCCTCCACGCTAAGACAACCTTCCTTGTGATCCTTCCTGAATTTGGCAGTAGTAGAAACACTATGATTTAGTTTCTTTGACCTGGAAATTCGACCTTGCTTCTTGAGACTTTGATATTAAGGTAGAGACTTTGATCTAGCTCAAATAATTTGATTTAGGCCCAATAAAACTTCTCCAAGTAGCAACATTCAACAAAAAAAACTTCAAATTTCTCTTCTCTTAGCAACAACACCTTGGTAGCACATGATACAACAATTGTTGCAGTAAAAATTTCAGAACTTCGATCTCCCAAAATATAACTCAAAATGAAAAGAGAGTGGTGCCAAAATTTTGATTTTCTTCAACTCTATAAGTGTACCCATAACCGAATCTGGAAAATTCCTGCTCACTAACTTCGCAAATTTCTCTTGTTGCATCTTCCAGATCAAATTTATGTGTTGTAGTGAGATGGTTCCAAGTGAGTTTGATTCCACTGTATATATAGTATTGAGATGAGCTTGAATTCCCGGGCTTCAGTCTGAATTGATCACCTTAAGGCCAAATTGTTTTGGAGGCTTCATAAATCATATTTTATTCAATACTTGACTTATTTTCATGATTCAAAAGCCCAATATGGATCAATTTAAATCTGCAACAATCTAATAGACTCAGAATAAAACCTAGAATTCCACAATAGGGATTTTGAACTAAAATAAATATGACCCAAGAATTAAACCCATGATTTAATAAGTAATTTAACAGTAATATAAAAAAATTATTTATTATTTTGACAAGTATAATAAGTATTGACTCAAGTAAAATTTATGAAAACTGAATCTAGTTACATTCTTCAACATAAGAGCCAAAAATTCTCAAGAAACATATATATCATCAAATGTAGTATGTGGATAACATATACATGCATAATAACCATGTATCACCAACATAAATCGGAACCAAGAATAATATCATAGCAGATTTTCACATGTAGCTCAAGCAATATATATAGGCATCATACATAACTTCATCATATGCAACTCAAGCATCATAAAATACATAAGGACAAAATCATACATAATCAGTTTCACTAAATGTAACTTGAGAAAGATATCCAAAAATTCAGTAAAATATGTGTCTTCAGTAGCATCACCAATCATATATACTTTTCATTAACACCATTATTCAATAAGGAATGCTCAAGAAATCATAATTCCAACAATGCACTATTAGAAGCATAGCAAATGCTCCCCTTGAACTTGTGCCAACTATTCACTATCAGGTATGATCATATCAAACTTCCTCAATCATTAAATTCATCAAAGCAGTAATGTCATATTGCAACAACTCATACACTATCACAAGCCAATATCACTTCTAAGTATCATTTGAGCAACAAAAAACTATAACCAATCAACATAAGAACCAGAAAGTAAAATAATAATTGACTGAAGCATATCATAACTTCTCGCTGAGTCTATCCCATTGTTACCTCATATTTGAGAAACATACTCAATTGTATATATCAAGACTCACATGGATACACAATTTTCCTTCATGTGATCCACGTACATAAAGTAAACTGCTGATTTTTCATAACTACAACTCCCCTTGAGCGTGTATTGTATGTTTTTGTTCATTGTTACTATATCAAATGAAATTTCGGTAATATAGAAACATGAATATAAAAAAAACATGGGAATATTCATCAATATATACATATGTATAGCTCCCCATGAGGTCATACTTCACTAATCCTATAGACCTGATAATCATTACCTGCTTCTTCATGAGGTCATGTACCTCTCATTACTTCTATATTCACTATGGGAAGTAAGATTAAAAAACAATGGACTACAATGGGCACCGTCTTATTTTACTCTGAATCTAAAGAAGAGGAACTATCCTCCTCATTTATGTTAGAATTCATTTCTTTAAACACATATATTTTGTATGGATTTCTATATCCTCTTGCCATGAACTTTCTAATTTCTTCATATATAACCTTGCATTTGGTTGATGTAAATACAAATACATTTCCTTTATCCACCATTTTACCTAATCTTATAATATTATTATTTAGCCCTTAAACTAACAAAGTATCAGTTTCTCTTCTATATTCATTAACTTTGACTCTACCTTTTCCCAAAACTTTTGCTGGAGAACTATTTCCAAGAATAACCTTACCATCTTTATTTTTCCTGAGAGACTCAAACTTGTTCTTATGTCTAGTCATGTGATGAGAGAATTTGTTGTATATGTACCATTCATAGTCATATTGAAACGAGAAGAGATCAAGACCACACCTTATATGTTATTATTCTTTCTGCTTATTATGAGAAATGTTGGTGGATCCATCTTTTTCAATGTAATATCCAAAATGGGATATTTTATGAATTTTTCCGGAAATTAACTCAACCCAAATTTCTCCATTTAATTATCATGCATTTAATAGAATATTTCCATGTAAAATAAAACATAAAAGTACATGAAAATCCATACACAATAATGCAGGAAATAGCGCAGCTTTATTATAATATAACTGGGTTTCATGTTGAAATGAGAAATAGCTGAGATAACTAAAATGTAATTGGCCTCAAGGATCTCCTACAATACTGCACTAGCCTTCCAAAACTGAACTGTTGCACTCTCCCTCTGGCAACAATTGCCACTGAATAAACTGTAAATCAATGAAGCACCAATTGAGGATCTGAATGATCCTCACTCCAATATCCCTACAGCTTTGTGAAACTTATGAATGAAGTCTCCTCAAAGAAAGTTGGGTTTTCATCCAACACTCACAAATAACCTAAGGGTTTCCATCCTGGGGCTATCAATAGAGTAGAGAACCAAGTTCTCAAACCTCTCACACAAGAAAATGATCTAAACCAAGATATCTCCAAATGACCTTTGCTTCTCCTTTTATAGATCTCATGGATAAATCTCCAATCCTCTAGAAGCATCTTATTTTATTATTTTATTATTATTCTAGAAGATCCTCCATTGACTCTATCAAAGTGAATTTAATTTAATTATATTTCACTTAAGTCACTTTTGGCCCCTTTCCTCTAAATATTATTTTTCCTTTAATTAAATGACTAATTAAAGTCATTTTTAATTAAGGAGAATATTGTATCGCCCATGGTACTATCTCTATCCACTATAAGTCACTTCTTAGCATCCTGTCCTAAATATATCCTCATTCCGGTTCCAACGAGCTATTACACTAAGGTGTTCTATCATGTATTCCTCCCGGAATGCCACCTTGAGCGTAATTAATCGAGTTAAGCCTAAAAGAAACTCAATTTTCTGAAAGTTGTCGGAATGCGCCAGAATGAAAGGAAAACTGTGCGGATGATGGAATATATCAAGATAATTCCATTGGTCCTCATAGAAACTCCTTAAAAATCCTCCAAAAATCCCAAGGGTCTACTGATGACACCAACTTGTATATATGACCTATCTGCTCCCAACTCTGGAAGTCCATCCTAATCCTTGTCATATGTGATACAAAAAAATGAATATTACAGACCTTCCGCCCCAAGATTGCTTACCGTCAAGCAATCCAAATATGTGGGCCACCCTATTGGCCCGATGCAACTAAGATCCAATGCCTGGATCCCATACAAGCCCCTAGGTGTTTCTATGTACCTCTGTTAAGCCACCTAGAATAGACCCCTCAATGTCAGGATCCCAAACTGATCTCTCAGTGTACCTTTCATCAAAAAATCCTCCCGGATCCCAATGCCACGGCCCACCATGGCAAATCATCACCCAAGTCCCATGACTTGAACTGCGTACTACCTTTGGCTATAGCTACTACCCCATGAAGCAAAGTCTACTAGCGAGCACCAATGCTCCATGGCTCCTACTGTGTTGTACCTATAACTGTATAAGCTTCCCCACCAACTGTGTACCAACTCATCACCTCTCTCCAGTCCAACTCCTAGTCTAGGCCGAGGTCAATCTTGATCTGTGGATGTCAAGCTAGTGCTACTGAAATACAGATGGACTGCTGGTCCACAATCCATGGACTAATGGAGCATGTAACATCTCTCTCGTCCAAGTGCTCCTGTCTAATTTTACCCGATACTAAGAATGATACTCTATCAATATAATACCAACTCATCACCTCTTTCCAATCCAACTCTAGACTCGATCTGATGCTAACCTTGCCCTCCTAAAGTTGGGATGGAATGTTGAAGAACTATCGGCCTGTGCCCCACTTCCAATGGGAATCTGTAGAATCTATCATGTATAAGGGCCCCTGCTCTTCTATGCTCCCTACAAAGAATATCATACCATCAAGAGGGTACCAACTCATGATCTCCTACAAATCTAACCTGGAAAGAATCCAATGTAGTGAAATTTGCATATAGAACACGTTCGGAGTGTTGTCTCTAGCCCATACTCAACTCGCGCTGCTCTGTCTCGTTTTTTGATGAGATATTCCTATAGAGGAAGGCCCCTCTCTCTATAAAAGGAAAAAGTGGGTTAGATATGCTGCAAGCCCCATCGATGTACTCCTGGAGAGTGCTACTCCTTGAAAGCATTGCGGCTCTACTGACTGCACATGCATCTATTTGCACCTAATCTGTGTATCGGCCCGACAATGGATGCTCCACCATCTCCGACAACTCACCCCTCTCGTGATTAGGAATTTCATGCTCCTATTGTATACTAGCCTCCTATAGAAATATCCCATCAACCTCCAACACCTCATGAGGATAAGTATTTTCAACTACTGCCTCCTTGCTAGAGGCTCGTACATCTGTCTGCTCCTCACCCATGGCAGACCCTAAGGGTAACCGTACATCCATCATAGACTCAATGTGAGCCTCCATCTGGCTCTCCCCCAAAGGACTATCATGCATGATGTGCATAACCTCCTCCTATTCCGACTCATGCTCCATCATATGCTACTCTGATTGAATCGTCACAAGTGACTTATCACCCAAAGTATCTCCCATAGATTCCCTTGACTTCTCACCCTGCACACTGGAATACAACTCTTTCCTACTCTCATCAACTCCGCATGAGTGCTCTCGCTCCCCAAAAGCATCCTCATATGATCTCATGGACACAGATGACGAAGAGTCCTCATCTTGGCATACAGAAGGAATGTCCTTCTGTTCCGCCTCTACCACATCATCTGCATCACTCAAGCATGAGTGATCAGGCCCCCAAGGTTCTTTGCAGATGCAGAAAAGTCCCTTCCTCCTTATTTCATTTCTGCTCCCTGATCCACCAAACTAGAGTAGCTTCTCCCTGGTCAACTGTCTCCTGAATAACCACATATTCTACTCAACCAGCCCTCGGGCTAGCTCATGAGCAACAGGTGAGACCAACTGCTCTCTCCTCCAAATTCTCAACACCCTAGTTTGCAGCTCTCGGAAAATGGCCTCACAATCTCTCATACATGATCACAGGATGGACTGCATGTGTGCTGTGACTGTGTTAGCATGACGTCTCCTAATGTTGAAGAAGCATTGGAACATCTACAGAACCAAGCCATCACATTCAAGGTCAAACATGATGCAATATGTTATGAATGTGGCCATACCTCCTAAAGCCTCAATATTCTCCCCAAAGATAGAGCCTGCACTTTTTTCCAAATCCTGAAAGGTCCCCACCATCAGTATGAAAACTCTCCTCATAATCTCATCATTGTAAGGGACTGTAGGGATGGTTAGTCTCATGATTTTGCTGAGACAAGATGAAACTGGAAGTGTGACCCCTCCACAAGTTTCCTCCAAGAACTTGGGTTGTATGAGAGAAAGCATACATGGTTTTCAGGCCCAAATTAATTTTCTCCCATCTCATTGTTTTACATTGGAAAGGAGTTCATTAAGTTCCTCAAGTTTGGAATGAACTCTCCATGTGATCTTCATGTGTTTCAAATTTGTCCCAAGCGCAAGGATTTTGTGCCCTATCTCTGATTCTTTTTGTAGGTCCCTGGATTGCCCATTTTAAAGAATGGCATAAACCCCTTTTGAGAAAGGTCTATTGTTCTGCTTGGGTTCTTGGTCCATAGAAACATTTTGGTTCAAAGCTTCAACGGTTGTGCTACCATGTGGGTTTAGGAGGTATTTTAAGAACCCTGTGTTTATGGTAACAATACAAAGTTATGATAAAAATGAAAGGTACCAACAAAAAACCCTACATACATTAATAAATTGCTTATTACAATACCTTGCCCCAAGAGATAAATCTAGCTTCGACAAATAATTTAGGCTCTGGAAAATAAATTGGGCTCTAGCAGAATCATTTTTTCACAACAAGATGAATTCATCCTAGCAAAGAAAGATAAAAACTTCTACGCCAGAGGGAATGATCTCTCCTCAGCTCTACGCTAACTTTGGAAATTTTGCAACTGTTGGAAATGTTGTTGCTATTTGACTTTAGACTGTCGGTTGGGTTGCTTCTATTACTCAGAAAATTCTACCAATTTGGAAAGGTGATCCTTGCCCAAAACCCAGAAAAACCCAGAAATGATTTCCTTGAATTCCAACCTTCAAAATATGACCATTTTTCTCATAACTCCTATAATTGTTGGATGAGTAGGGACTGCGTAAATGAGCTGATCTACTTCTTAGAAAATTTTGGGATTTTAACCATGGTCTCTACTCACAAAACCCAGAAGAACCCATAAATGGTTTTCTATAATTCCAACTTTCAAAATTTTCCCTTTTTTCCTAACGCCTATAATTGTTGGTTGAGTAGGGACTATGTAAATGGGTTGATCTACTACTAAGAAAATGCCAATATTTTAACCAAAGACTCTAGTCAAAAAACCCAAAAAACCCAAAAAAACCAGAAAAATATTGGGCAAATTCTAGCTGAATAATTTTGGCCTTGCAATATAAATTTGGGTCAGTAAAATGCTCTCTAGAAGAATTTCTACACTAGCTGCTGAAATGGATTGGCCAAAAAACCCACATCTAGTGCTCATAAATTTCTCAAAAAATACTCCCGGACTCCTCAAGCCAATTCGACCAAAACCTAGAAATGGTTTGGTCAAATCACAATCCTCCAAAATTGACCCCAATAAGCTCTACGCTCTCCCAGTAGTTGTTGAATACTTTTTCTACAGAATGATTAATGAACTGTTCATCAACCCTCCAAATGTGTAGACATTAATCCCTCCTATACTTCCTCAACAAAAAAATCTCAAAATGGTTGAAACCTTCCTCCACAACTAGGCTCAACTCTCCTCCTCTACGCTAACTTACAGACTGCCACACTGCTCCAGAAATAGAATACCAATCTCAGCCCTGGAGGTTCACCTATAGCTGAAAATCTAATGTACCTTACAACCAAAAACAAACACAATAACTCAACTGTGTTCTCTAATAATGTCTCAAAAATAATAAACCATCGATCTTCCTCTAAAATTGAGCTGTAGTAAAACCCTTGAATTTGGATTTTCTGGTAATTTGGAAAGTAAACCCTTAGGCTAGCAAGATCTCTAGCTCTGATACCACTGTAATATCTCAAATGGGATAGTTTAGGATTTTTTTCGGGAATTAACTCAACCAAAATTTTTCCATGAAATTATCATGCATTTAACAAAAGGTTTCCATATAAAATAAAACAGACAAGTACATGCAAATCCATAACACCATAATGTAGGAAATAACTCAACTTTATTATAATATAACTGGGTTTACATGTTGAAATGAGAAATATATGAGATAACTAAAATATAATTGGCCTTAAGGATCTACTACAATACTGCGCTGGCCTTCCAAAACTGAACTGTTGCACTCTCCTTCCAACAACAACTGCCACTGAATCAACTGGAAATCAATGAAGCACCAATTGAGGATCTGAATGTTCCTCACTCCAATATCCCTAAATCTCTG
The DNA here is from genome assembly GCA_034641835.2 of Pinus albicaulis. Taxonomy (NCBI): domain Eukaryota; kingdom Viridiplantae; phylum Streptophyta; class Pinopsida; order Pinales; family Pinaceae; genus Pinus; species Pinus albicaulis. The sequence continues at coordinate 779,622,567 of CM076579.1, forward strand.
TGAAACTTCTAAATGAAGTCTCCTTAAAGAGAGTTGGGTTTTAATCCAACACTCACAAATCACCCGAGGGTTTCCATCCCAGGGCTACCGATAGAGTAGAGAAGAAAGTTCTCAAACCTCTCACACAAGAAAAGGATCTAAACCAAGATATCTCCAAATGACCTTTGCTTCTCATTTTATAGATTTGATGGATAGATCTCCAATCCTCTAGAAGCATCTTATTTTATTATTTTATTATTATTCTAGAAGATCCTCCATTGACTCTATCAAAGTGAATTTAATTTAATTATATTTCACTTAAGTCACTTTTGGCCCCTTTTCCTCTAAATATTATTTTTCCTTTAATTAAATGACTAATTGAAGTCATTTTTACTTATGGAAAATATCATATCACCCATGGTACTATCTCTAGCCACTATAATTCACTTCCCAACATCCCATCTTGAAGATCTCCTCATTTTGGTTCCAATGAGCTATTACACTAAGATGTTCTATCATGTATTCCTCCTGGAATGCCACCTTGAGCGTAATTAATTGAGTTAAGCCCAAAAGAAACTTAGTTTTCTAAAATGTGTCAAAATGTGCCGGAATGAAAGGAAAATTGTGTGAATGATGGAATATATCAAGAGAATGCCATCGGTCCTCATAGAATCTCCTCAAAACTCCTCCAAAAAGCCCCTGGGCCTGCTGATGACACCAACCTGTATATGTGACATGTTTTCTCCCAACTACGGAAGTCCATCCTAACCTTGTTATAGGTGATACAAAAAATGAGTATTACATTCATGTATTTTGACATCAATATTCTTATTTGATTGCTTAATATGATGTTTGTGGAAATCTATTGATTTTTTCTTGCATTATTTTGCTGCATGCCCAAACTTGTTACAAGCATTACATCTTATATGACCAGAAAAGGGACCAGAGAAATCATAATATTTTTAGTTTGATATTCCTTTTATTGCAATCAACAACTTTGCGACAAAATATGTTGCAAGAAAAAAAATATCCTTTAAAGAAACATGAGTACCTAGGAGTTGATGATCTTCTTGTGATATGACTAGTTGCTTGAGATTGAAACAATCTGCTTCTGCAACTAGATGCAACATGTCCACAATTGTGACATATAAAGCATTCAACATTATTGATCTAGCATGGCTTTTCTTTTTACACATGGGAAATAATGAAGGTTAATAATTACATATATAAATATATATATATCCTCTTTATAGAATAGACACCCCCCTATGCTGGTACGATCGATTTCCTATCTGGCTTGGCTTGGATACTTGACCGGGATACTCAACTTGGATGGATGCAAACCTGTCAATGATTTGCAGAGCTGTTACCCTCCTTATTTATGAGAGCGAAGATCTGGAGTCGTGCTTGTACAGTTTGGGAAGGGATTTTTATTCATTGGAATAAGAGTCTACTTCAACCAATATTCCCTTAGGAATTACTTGGAGCATATGATTTAATTTGAAGATTCATATTCCTTGGATATTGATCTGGTTTACTTCTTATTTATTTAACGGGAATTTCATATTTTGTATCCTTCAAGATCCTTGCACAAGCCTATGAACTAGATTCTCCTTTTATAGTTTCACGAAAGCCACGATCAGATTTAATGGAAGGAGACCTTTGACTACTAAGAATGTTATCCAAAATATTAGTACTATATTGGAATCTTAAGTGTTTATTATTTTCTTCTAATTTACCTTCTATAATGTTTACCTCAACCTCCATTCTTTGGTATTGCTCTTCCTTTTCTATATACTTCTTCCTCATTCCTTCTTCCACATGTCTTACCTCTTCCAATTTCTCATTTAATTTGATAATCTCTTCCTTCAACCCATTCTCTTGTTCTTCAAATTATTGAAGTAGCTCTTCGTTTTTCTTGTTTGATTTTTCAAGATCAACTTTTAAAGAGATGATCTCAGCTTCAAGACCTTCACAATATTGTTTAGATTCTACTGCAACATTTACCAATTTAACATGATCTACGCTATCAAATGATTGCAGCTTATCTTTAATATTAATAATACTCTTCAAAGAATGATAAATTTTTCTTCTAAGATTAATAATTTCTTCTAACCAGTCTTCTTCTCAATCAGTAGCTCCATCTAACATAAAAAATATTTTTTTGTCATCATGTTCATATTTTGACACATTGTCAGAAATAAGATTACATGATGGTTCTTCCGGTGAACAATCTTTCTTTGGTTTTTCTTCCTGGATTTCATGTAGCTTATCCCATACTTCCTTTGCAGTTGCATAATGCAGAACCCTTTTTGATGTTGAATCAGGTATGTGATTAAGGATTTCACTTACTGCCTTGCTGTTTTTTTTCACTTCTTCACCTGATGGGGAAGTTTTAGTGAATCCATTACATAATAAATACCATACATCAAATCCAAGGTTCATTAGAGTATAATTCATCTTTAATTTCCATTCTTGATAATTATCATTTCTTAGCATAGACACACTTTCATTGTCCATTGTTTTTTACTTGCTTTTTTCTTTTGCTTCTAGTGTTATCATTTTTGAATCTATTTTCTCTTTAGAATGCTTACTTTCACTTTGAGAAATTTCAGTTGATTCATTGCCATATTCACTATCATCATTACTACATAGAAAAGGAAATAAATCACAAGTAGAACAAAAACTTGTCCCCGATAATTATTTGTTACTGTGTTCTTCATTCTTGATCAATAGAAAGTGGGGTGCTCCCAAAACTGAATATTTGTTGGCATCTATAGTTGTTACTGCATCTAATATATCACTTTAATTATCGCAATTTTATTGAACTGTTTGCTTCCTTTGAGTTTCCTTCTTTTTATTCTTTCCCATTGTCCTTAATCCCACTTCAAGTGATCAAGCTTCAAATGGAGTGACTTGCTCTGATACCGAATGTTAGGGAAAATGATGAGAAGGGTGGGTGAATCATTATTTTAAAACTTACTTAAATCTTTTAATTTCTTATTCACATTTCTATACGATATTATCATTAAGTAAACCAACATATATATGCAACTGTGATGAAGACAAACAACATATACCCAATTAACTAAAGTTTCAAAAATTTCATCATATGTTTTACTTGAACGAGGGCATCATTGCTTCATTAGACATTAATTAAACATTAGTAAGAGTAGAATAAACCATAACACATAAGCAACTCAACAACTCAATAGGAAACCCGGATTTTAGTGGAAACACAATGTGGGAGAAAACCACTGCTGCCATCATCTTTGTCTTCATCTTTTATTATAAAGGAAAACATATTACAATATTGTACTAGCGCGGACTCATACTAGTATGCAAGCATCCAACTGCAGAAGGCTAAAAAATTCTCTCCTTCTCCAGCACCCATTGGAAGGGAGCTCCAACCCCTTCATCTTGTTTACTAGATCCTACTGGAAGGGAGCTCCTACCGCCTAAACAGATTTAACAACTACCACTAGAAGGAAGATTTGACTCCCTCATTGAAGGCTCCAACCCTCAATACCTCTGCGGATTTTTTTTCACAATATATCATGCTGGATCCACTAGAATAAAAACATCGAACCTGTAGGCCTCTTTTCATCATATTTTCAGACTAGACCCACTTCCATCATTTAAGCTCAATACCAAATAAGAATTATGAAACCAATCACTGAATCAAATCACTTAATCACTAAACCAACTGATTCAAAAAATTAATCATTGAATTTCAATAAACCAACGCAACTATAACAAAATAAAGAAGGATAAATCATATCAATGCACAACCACTCATAAATATACCAAGAAAAAAATAGTTACCCATAAAAAAAACCAAGTGCTGCTACTGCACACCGTGATCAAGCATACACCACATTGTATATGTTACTGTTCTAAATCATAACTACGTATGTACACGCTTCTACTTAAGAGGACTCATGTATAGATCTAAAAATAGTGAAAAATTGATTCTGAATCAATGTCACATTGAATCGATCATTGAATCATACACTGAATTCGTCATATATCACTGAACCAAATTCATATCACTACACATTAGCATCATCGCTAGTTAACCTATCATTCCATAAACAATTCAACCCAGCCAATACTGTCAAATATATATTATCATAAGAGAGACTTCATCAAAAAACAACAACAAACATAACAGAACTGATCAAGCATCGTCAATAGTTCATACTACAAAAATATAGCAAGTATACGCGCCTTTTAAAAAACATATTTGTGTATGTACGTGCTTTTCATGCTTGACACCTGCGTATAGATTCTAAAATTTCATAGAATGTATACGCAACTACCCATAAGCTGATTCACATATGTACACGACTTCTCAATGAAAAACCATCGTCCAATATTGTAATCACTGTGTCATACCTTTGCTGCACAACACCATCTTTCGAACCCAAATATCGGCATACACACTATTATAGACACACACCATAATATCATCATCACAGATCTATCAAACCATAAGCATATTATCTGATATGTATTCATTTTAGATCTAACAGATATGATCCATCTCCATGCTCCCTGGTGCACACCTATTTCAGATCAAGTCATTCATAAATAATCGATCGCATGCACCCCTATCACTTGATATCCATATCCTTATATAGCACAAGCCTTAGATAATACCTTAGGACAATCCCTTGGTAATGTCGTTGGTATTCTTTGATAGGATCAAATATCCATTGTCACAATCATTAATATGGACCAATACCATGGTAAGTAACCCCTATTGTTTCAATTACCATGGTGCAAAATATGTATGTGACTTCTATTTACCATACCTACATATGTATGTGGATTTTCTTCACATAACTTGCATATACTTTCCTAAAATTCAGCCTTATCATTCCTAAGTATATGAAATGATATTCCTTTTTTCATTCTCTCTGTCACATTTGTACCATCTTGTACAATAATTCTATTACCATAGTGTTGACATATTTATCATTTAGGTTTCCATCAAGGACAACACATTATCCATTATGCCAATAATTTCTTGCAGTTAGTTTTAATCCTTATATTGCAATGGTTTTTAATGCTTTAATTTTGACAGGATTTTCCCATTGTTATAGTTTTCTTCCCTTGATATTGTTTACTGTATTTTTGTATGAAGGGTAAAATGTGACAAATTCGTGATAAATTATCCATTGTAGAGCGGATTGCAAAAATTGAATCAACACTTAAATAAGGAAAAAATATATTCTCTTCATTTTTTTATACCTTTACTTGGTTTCCAACCTATATCTCTGGTCGTTGTTGCTAAAAAATCCTGTGCTTGTAGGAGAAATTTCAACTATGGTTAAAAGTAGTTGAATAAGGTATAACATGATAACTAAATGGTGTTATTCTATCCTCCTCCTTCGATGGATGAAGCATCAACAATGGTCCTTATCGTTGCCTCAATTGGTGGTGTATGTTATCCTCCACAGTGTCCCAAGGCTGAGAATGGAAATCGAAGGAGGTAACCTCGAACCATATAGGATTTGTTAGCTAGCCCTACCAAATCATAGAGGGATATCTCTTAGATCTTACAATAAAAAAAGTGATGGAATAGGGTAAAATATTTAGGCTAGGTTTTGAGCTCTAGGTTTTTACCTAGACCAGGAGGAGAGGTCAAGGAAACTAGGTCAAATATAAAATATTGTAGGGATACAAAGGGGCGTGGCAAGTATGTTCAATGACACTTTGAAGTTTTAAATTGTAGTGTAGCATGGAAAATAAAAGCTTCAAAAGGAGAATTACAAGCATGAATTCATTTATCAGAAGATGAATAGCAAAAACATGAAATTCCTACCAAAACATAGCATAAAATTGAGAATTATGTTTAACAACTTATAGGAAGATCACTGAAAGAAAATATATGGAAAGAAGGAGAGCTAATCATTCATAAAAGTAAATTATAGAAGGAAAAAATTTTCACAAAATCACACCACATGAATCCCTATATAATAGATGCAACTGGCCTTGTATTTCTGCAAAAATAAGTTGTACACAAAGCTCCAAGCCTTCCATTCTTTGATGTCCAAAATTCCTATGACTTTGATTTGGATAGATATAGAAAAAAAACATATTTTCCCCCTCTCATGGGTCGAATCCCTCATTATAGGAATATTTTACATGATAATACCCAACCAAACCTAAATCTAGGGAATTTAGAAACAAACCCTCTATTTAGACCAACTGATTCGCTTTGACTTTACAAGCATTTGTGAGCATGAATCTACCTCAATTTGACCTTTACCAGAAAAATTACATTTATTTAAATCATGTCAACTCAGAATAGGAAAAATTAAATCATCAATATTTGACTTTGACTGATAAAACTCGAAATTTGTACCTCCACGGAAAAGCACAACAAATTCTAAGAAAAGCACGGCACCATCTGGGAAAAGCATAGCACCAACTTGGAGGGAAGTTCTGAGTAACTTCCAATGATCCAAATCATTATATAAGGGTATCATTGGAAATATTAGGATGTATAGTTTTACATAGAGTCCTTAATAATAAAAAAATGGCCTCTCCAAGGATGAGAAAATTGGATTCTGCCAAGGTCACTCTAAAAGCACAACACTAGGGTGAAAACAATGGTAGAAAGTGGGTTTTTAGCATGTTTTTTGCATCTTTATTCCAACTAGAAGGTTGACATGGAACACAAAATAGATAAATGATATGTGAAGGTCACAATATATCCACCAATATATACTTTTTGTGATTCAAAATTTTCAAAATTTTCTTCAAAGATGATCCAAACTTGCCCCTTTAACTTGGAAAATAATGTGCTAGGAAATGAGAGAGGCCTAAGCCAACAAATCAAGCTTATCCTTCTTCCTTTTCTTAATTTTCGCAGGTGACTTTTCCTCCTCGTGCACTTCTAAATCTTCCACGTGAGTTTCAAAATATACTTATTCTTCCTCTTGCAATGGTGCCTCATGCTGATATGCTGATGTCTCTTTTTCAACTGAAGTAGGTTGAGATTTTTCCTCAATGTTAGGAGAAAAAATAATCCTTTTTCCTTTTTCATATGTTTTAATCACCTCATCCCTAGGTGTTCTTGTTATTGGTTTTCTTGTATAACCCACTTCTTGTTGTCTTGGTGAAGTCAAAGGTGTAGACTGGCTTCTAGATTGAATTGGAGTAGGCAAAAGAGAGGTTGAATGCATGGATGCATCCCAAGACAAGTTGGCATGTGTAATATGATGGAAAACAATGATTTTAACAAAGCCATGTTGGAAGAAGCTTGCTTGATGATATTTCCCTTTGCTTTTCTGCCATTTTGACCAAGCTTCTGTAGATTTAGTGAGGTAGGTTAAGAGGTTTAACACCTGTGAAATGCACCAGTAATATAACATGGTACCGATATATCCTTGAAAACCTACCCTCACATTTGAATTATTTCATGATCATCTTCCTGAGAGGGGCATACTTATCAAGCAAGTGCCTAAAAGGAAAAATATTCTTTGGAGCAACTTTGTAAGGAGGCTTCAAAAACATTATGTAGTTTTCAATATCCAGGTCTGTCTTTTCAAACCAAAGCTCTGCATGGCTAGGGATCCTAGCGGTTATGGAAATGGAATATGTTGAAATAGTAAAGTCAACCCATACAATAGTTTCCTTATCCCTCCTTAGACTATTAGCAAAGGTGCTTGTTAATTTATCACTAAAACCTAATTCTTCAATCTTTTGGCAGAAAACAACGCAACCTACATCTTGGAATGACATCTTGAGAAATGGTGAAGCCATGATATATTGTACTTTAGAGGGTTCATATATGATAATCTGACCTCCTTTATGCTTCCTTTGATTAGTGGTCTCTGGATCTGTTAGCCACTTATATTTTTCCATTATATCAGCTGGTGGCTAAATATTCTTTGCAGCCTTCAAGAAACAAGTTCAGTCCTGAAGTTGTTGGTGCTTGAAGTCTATTGGTAAAACCATAAAATGCTGATCAGATCTTCATATCTTTCCCTCTCCTAGCCTCTGATATTCCACGAAAATCCAAGTCAAATACTGCTGCATCCCTTTTCCTTTCCCTTCCCTTGCTTCCATCTTACCTTCATTTTTCAATTTTCTTTTATTCATAAGAACCCCACAAAACCATATGTTATTCCTTATCCCTTCATTACTCTCATTTCCCAAGGTTAAAAAACCCATTTTTAACCTTATCGGAATTATATTTCCTTTCGAAATTCTTTGGAAAAACCATAGAAAACACATTTTTCTATGTGTTAGGCTTAGACCCCTCAGGCTAAGTCCTCTGCCTTTTCTTCCTCCACATGCCCGAGCGCCAGGACCGACCGCTCAAGTCCTGAGGCACTAAACCAAAATGTAATCTCCTCTCCGTCCTTTTTCCTTTAAAAACATTCGAAAACCCATTTTTTATAGGGTTTTAGCGTGAAATATTAAATCACATGTTTTATTTCCCCAAGCCCTTCTTAGCCGTCGATCTTCTCCCCAGATCCGACGGAGCGGAGCAAGCCCCACCTGGTGGACCCCTCTCCCCCACGCCCTTTTCCATGAAACCATGGTTTTCATCCCGCACCACTTTTCGTCGGGTGGCGGTTTTATCCCGTCGGCCAGCGATTCCATACGCCGGCCGACACGTGTCCTCTGCCCTATTCCAAAAACGCCGCGCTATCACATCGCCCGTGCATTATCCTTCGGACCATAGCCCCGCAGCAGGATCCACCCCCATCGTCGGATTTGGGCCCTCCCATCTGACAGTTGCCAATCGCCTCATCTGCTCGACCTTTAACGAACTTTCCCACCCGTTAACTTCCCCCGGCGCGTTCGAAAACCGATCTTCGCCGTCGGTCTCTGCAGATCAACAGTTCTTATACGAAATCCTGATTCCATCGTACAATTCCCCTTTTATTTTCTCCGCTGACTTTTCAGAACGCTCCCGACCGTTGATGGCAATACGATCAACGGCTCCGATTGCTCCGTTTTCCCGCATGCCCTCCAATGCAGATTTGTCCATATAACGCAAGATTTTCTCATTTTGTTTGTATTTTGCAGGTTTAAGGTTCTTTCGTCGTGTTTTAGGAAAATCTGAAAGACGAGGGTGACGACTCCCGTTCTTTCGATTTATCCAGAGGATCGACCGCAGGGTGAAGAACAATGTTATCAACAAGGTTTCATGAGCCTTGATTGTCGTGCATCCCTGTAAAGCTTGAAGAATACCATCAAAATCAACACAGAGAAAGAGTATCAGATATTGAAGACAACAATGAACCAGAGCAACAGATTATCGGACAGATTGGCGGGGATTATGGCTAAGACGGTTATCAAAAGCCTAATCCCCAACTCAGAACACAGATTAAAGGAAAACCTAAAAGTGTTCATCAGACATACTGCCTCCACCGCCATACTTTGAGGCAAATTGATTCCTCAACAACCGCAGTTCCACCTATTGCCTCAAAATGCTCAATCAGAGGCCGAATTTATTGAACAAATCAGATATCTTGCCTCGAAGAAGCCAAAGAAGTTATTTCTGCCCCAGATTTAATGACAAAACGTTTGCAGAGTAACCCTAATAGTACGCAGAGCCTCAAATGTCAAACAAAGCTCCCTCCGAGCTTATTTCATAAGCGTAAACACATTAATGTAGTGGAACACCTGTATGATTTCTTCATCGAGCCTGCAAGGGCCAGGAAGACATTAATTCTGCATTAATTGTATTTAAGATCTTTTTATCAGATCTCACCTCCTCATCCTTCTATAAATACTTCAATAGAAGATGAGTGAGGGGTTGGATTAGTTGGTTGTCAATGTAATTGCTGAAGCATTCTATGTAACTCAGCTGAAAACTCTTGACTGTAAATAGTGGTTTCATCGGCTCTTGGAGCTCTGCTTGTAGCAGATAAGTTAGGTTGTGAAGAGAGATGGATTAAAACATTGGATCTGAAGATTGTAACTGGTTTGAAGCATCAATACAAGCTGATTTATGGGATCCTGGTCTATGCTGATGGTGATGTTATTCTCACTGTAACTTGTATTTTGTTTCTATTTTCAATTTGTTTCATTTTCCACTGTAAAGAACAGTTTAAACAGGGTTAGGACCTACTGTATATCAGTAACCTTCTCTGGCTGAGAAATCTTTATCTAAATGTTTTCTTTCAACTGTGTTATTTGAAAATGATTTAATTTAGTCTAAGTACACAGATGCTTGCGTTCCCTCATCCTTTTGTCACTGCTAAATTTTATTTTTAAATGTTACTTTCAATAGATGTTGTGTGAGGATGAATTGAGGAAATCAAGGTTAGCCCTGAGTCCCTTTCCTGTTTGCTCAACTATTTGATTGTTTCCCTTAGGATGTGTTAAAAGCTGACTAGTTTCGAAGTACTTATCAGATCTTAGGCCATTCTGTGGTATCTCTGTGATTGTCTTGGAAGTAACTAAGTAAAGAAGAGCTAGGAGAGGATTATGGTGAGCCCAGCCCGCTAGTTTCTACTCCAAAAGTTGCCTTCAAGTTTCCCTTTTTTTATATATGTATTCTATTGGAAGTGTATCAAAGGCTGGATAGTTTCAAAGTACTTACCAGATCCTAGTTTGCTTCTATGTTTCTCTTAAGTGCCTGGTCAAAGGATGGCTAGTTTGAAAGTACTTACCAGATCCTGGGCTGCTCTTTGTTCTGCATCTGTCATTTCCCTTTCTTATTGTATCATTCCATTCCACAAATCAAACTTTAAAGAGATCCTTAGGCATAGACGACTTGCCCCATAGATCACTCTTGAACCTGAATGTTTCAATTAAATCCTCTTATGACTTCATAGCCCAATGGATTGAAAACTTGCCATCATCTTTCTTCTTGATCGAAGCTTACTCTTTTGCTTGCAACTTCTCACCGTTGAACCTATTTGCATATAGATCTTTCTGCCTCAGACAACAATTATGTTCAATCATCCGAAAAGACCAAAAAAAACCCTTCGACCTCATAACTAGCCTAATATCATTACCCTAAGCTTTCAAAGACAATATCCATCTTTGTACATATTGGAGAGATCCCTCTCCGGATTCAGGAGGGCTAGATCCTAGAATCCCAAAGTTGGTTGAAATGATGTTAACTCTATGATCGGACTTTGACAATCTTGCTTATTACAGAGACCTAACATTTCTGGCGACTCCACTGGGGACGAGTGTTTTAATACCTCAGAAAACCCTTTATTCAAGAACACTTTGAGAGTAAAAAGCATCCTTTTCAAGCACTGCCTAAGATAGGTAATTATGATGAAACTTGTTTGAATCAGTGACAAACTAGGTAAACCCTAGGTTTCTCTTAAGAATTCGTCTAACCTTGAAAAATCAGCTGGCTTAGCCATAAGAGTAGACTGCCTTTGTCTCGCAACCTTAGCTAAGTTTTGAAACAAAGTTAGGATATTCTTAACAACCACAAAACTGAAAAATGACTTAGAAAAACCTAAAAATAGTTCAGATTGGAATTAAATAAACATGGTGGTGGACCATAAGACCTTTTACCTCTGAAAGGAGCTAAAAATTTCCACTTGGCGACTCCACAATCCTTAAACAGACCTTAAGACTCCACTGGGAATAACCCTTATCATTATAGTATCATTCAAATTCAGTTAGAGGACTGTAGGATTAAAATTGTGAAAACAGATTAGTTAACCTCTCCAAGATTGTCATATTTGGTTGAAATTTTCTTGTTTATTTGGGTCTAAACAACATAGCATAGTGGCTTCTAAAAATATTCACACTAGAGCCCATCCAGACCCTAACCCACCTGAGATAGTTGATAATCCAGAAAGTATCCTTTGGAAGTCTCCTAAGGTTAAATTATTAACTGTTTTCAGATCACCCTTGAGAGCTAATTCAGTCCCTGAAAATCTTTCAGCTCTGCAACAATCACAAGATGACTTAGTGAATCCATTTAGGACTAGGTCATTTGATGATATAATCCAGTTAGACTCTGAGTCTTCACTTTAATCTCCCGAAACAAGTGAAAATCCTGGCGGCAGGGAAACAACACCTCCTGATTTACATTTTCTTCACAATTTAGGTGCCTGTCATCCAAGATCAGCTTAGAAATCTACTGCTGTTCCATCCACTTCTTTTCACCCGTCATCCACTGTTCAAACCACTCCACTTCAACCAACACCTCCTCTTGTAAATCCACCACGTATCATGGCAGCATGGTATGCTCCCTTAGGCCTTCCTGTACCATTAGTCAATCTTCCACAAGACTATCAGTCCAAAATTCCTTTATATGATGCTAGCAATACTATAACAGCATCTCAACATATGGAAAAGATGAATGACTACTTTGACAGAAATGAAATTGATGATGATTATGTCAAACTTAGACTATTTTCTCAAAGTTTGGGGGGAGAAGCAAGAATATGGTTCAAAGGTTTAGCCCCCCACAGTATTAATGATCTCCAAGGCTTCCATTAAACATTCTTAAACAAATGGGAAGTAAGGAAGAATCCTCTCCAAGTCCTTGCCGACTATAACAATCTCCATAGGAACCCTGGGGAAAGTGTACAAGCTTATTGTACCAGATTTAACAGTGTGTATAATGCACTCTCCCCTGAACTCAAACATCCTCAGGGCTCAGCTTTAAAAAAATTTCCTGAAGGGTTTGATCCTGACATGACATATTCACTCAGAGAAAGAGTCTTTGCAACCCTGGAAGATATGTAAAGAGGTGCCCTTTCTGTGGAAGTAAACTTAATGGAGAAGAGAGCAAGGATGAAAGCTGAAAAGAGAGTATCCTTTAGAGAGGAATCCACCCCTTCTACTTCAAGCTCGAAGATGGAAAGAATGATGGAAGAAATGATGAAGAAAATGAGCATCCTGGAGAGAGCACAAGAAAGTCTAAATCAAAACACTCCTCAAAACAGAAACCAAAGCCAGAATCAGAATATTAGAAGAAATCAGCCTCCAAATATACCCCAGGAAGATGATCAACACATCACTCCTTCCTTTCATCAAAACTTTTTAAGTGAGGTTGAGCAAACAGAACAAATAACAGAGGAGGATGATATAAACTTATTTGGGGTAGATGATGATAGCTTCGAAATTCATTATGATAAAAAACAAGGCCTTTACACACCTTACGATGAAAAAAGAGATGATAATGAAAATTATTATCAGAACATGGAAAACGCTGTCATAGAACCTTCAAAGGAATATGAAATCAGAAGCAAATCTAATCAACGAACCCCCAACAATAAAACCTCTGACAAGCCTTCTCAAAACAACACTGCAACCAACTCTAAAAAAATCAACCAAAAAAACAAAACAGTGGTTGTTAATTCTGGTAGTGGTAAAGAGAAAGACACTCAAAATATTGAAAAATAGAGTGCAAACATTAGCAGTACTAACACCCCGGTTAGTGCTCCTGGTAAAACAACTATTTCAACTGTAGATAAACCAAATCAGCAAGCTGTTATTGCTGATAAAGTGGCAGTAAACAAGGCTGAAATCAATGCTTTAAAGAGTCAAAACCTTTTTAGCCTGGAACAAGAAATTTCAAAGATCAAAATTTCTGTTCCTTTGACTGAGTTAGCTACCCAACATGTATATAGGTCCAAAATTTTGAAAGCTTTGAACTTAGAAGATAATGAAGATTCACTCAATCTTAATGATGACCAACCAGAGCTTATTTTTGGTCCAAAGATTGAAGGAAAGTTTCAAGAAGGTCCTGTCCCTCCCTTTTACGTAAGCTTAAACATTCATGATAAAATTCTGCACAATGCTATGCATGACTCAGGTGCTTCCCATAATTTAATGCCAAAAGCTGTAATGGAAAGCCTGGGTCTTGAAATTACCAGACCTTACAAAGACTTGTACTCCTTTGACTCAAGCAGAGTTAAATGTCTAGGATTGATAAAAGATCTCTGTGTTAACTTAGCCCAGATTCCAGCCAAATGTTTGGTCATGGATGTTGTCGTGGATGATGTACCCCAAAAGTATGGAATGCTTTTATCAAGATCTTGGGGGGCTAAGTTACAGGGAACTATGCAAATGGACATGACCTATGCGACTATCCCTGTTTTTAATCAGACTAGAAGACTTTACAGGGAAACCCACATGCAGTACACAGTGACAAGTCAAGACCAGCCTCAAAACTCTCCTTTGTACACTGTAAGCACGAGCCTTGATTATTTTATCATGTTTAATGATGAAACACTTACAGAACAAATCATTTCAACAGAATCAATGGCTGAAACGGAGGAAGAGGAACACAATGCTGAACTGCCGAAACAGTCTATTATGTCTAAAAATCCTAGCAAACTAAACACAGGTCTTGAACTGCAAGTCATCAATCCATTAAACTTAAAACTTGACAGTCAAGAAGACGATCCTCAACCCGATGAAAAACTCGAGGAATCAAATTATATAAAGGAGATACACCAAAATAATAAAACTGAAAATGTTCCTCTCTGGACTATCTATTTTGATAGGTCATGCACCAGAACGAATGATGGTGCAGGTGTCTGGATCACTAACACTGAAAACAATCATACAGAATGTATTTCATGTAAATTAAACTTTCAGTGTTCCAACAACATAGCGGAGTACGAATCCCTGCTCTTAGGCTTACATTTATTGAAAAAGTTAGGTGCCAAGAGAATCAATGTATATGGCGATTCCAAATTAATCATTAGGCAAGTTAATGGGGAGTATAATTCAAATCACCCCAGACGTAGGGCCTACCGAAATGATGTCATGGATCTTTTGAAAACATTTGAGGAGTCCAACCTGACTTTTGTCACGAGGAAAAGAAATATTGCAGCCCACAATTTAGCCTTTGCTGCTAGAACCTGCCCAATACTATATGATGACACGTCTCAGATAAAATTCAGACCAGCTGTCTCGGATAATAAGAAATATTGGCAGGTGTTTGACGGAGATAAACAAATAGAAGACTTCATGCAATTCGGAAATGAATTTGAACTCCATAGTTCAGATTTAGATTATGATACAGATTGCAGTGAATAAAATTTTCTTGGTGAGGAAGAACCGTCTCCTGAGCTTATAGACATTAACCTTCAAACTAGCAAACTTACAAACCAAACAGAATGGAGTGCAAAATCTGAAACAAAGGAATTGGAAACTCTGCATTCTAAGGATGATAGTTTGCCCAAGGGTTTGGCCCCTCTAGAAGAATTGTTTGATTTTAACGATGTGGCCAATAAACCAAAACTAGAAGCTGTAGAGACTGAAGTAGAGGAGTGCAATATAGGCAGTGAGGAAAAATCAAAAATGATCAAACTGTCCAAAACTTTGCCAGCTCACATTAAACTCAAATACATAGAGCTATTCAAAGAGTTTTCTGATGTTTTTTCGTGGAGTTATGAAGATCTTAAATCCTATGACACTGAAATAATACAGCACAAAATTCCTCTTAAAGAGAACCAAAAACCATTCAAACAGAAACTGCGCAGAATAAACCCTGTCCAGTTGCCATTGGTTAAGAAGGAAATCATGAAGATGCACGATGCTGGTATTATTGTCCCTATTAGATATTCTGAGCGGGTATCTAATCTAGTGTCTGTTAGGAAGAAGACTGGAGAAATCAGGCTTTGTATAGACTTCAGAAATTTAAACAAAGCTTCATTGAAAGACAACTACCCTTTACCCAAGATGGATCAAATTTTGCAAAGGGTGGTGGGGTCTAAGAGAATTTCTTTGCTAGATGGCTTTTCAGAGTATAACCAAGTCTTAGTCCACCCTGATGATCAATTAAAGACGGCGTTTACTACACCATGGGGCACTTTCATGTATGTGAAAATGCCTTTTGGTCTAATGAATGTTGGAGCAACCTTTCAGAGAGCCATGGACATAGCATTCTCGGAAGAATTGGGCTTCTTCATCATTATCTATCTTGATGATGTAACTGTGTTTTCAAAAATAGATGAAGAACACTTAGAACATTTGAGAAAAGTTTTCGAGAAGTGCAGAAAGTTTGGGATATCTTTAAATCCTAAGAAGACACTATTTGGTCTCCAAGAAGGTAAGCTTCTTGGACACATTATTTCAGAGGAGGGTATAAAGATAGATCCAAAGAGGATTGAGGCTATATTGCAAATCTCTCATCCTCGAAATATCAAGGAGTTGCAGTCTTTCATTGGAAAGATTAAATTTTTGAGAAGGTTCATCCCTAACTTGGCAGAGCTCCTTAGAAATATCACAAACATGTTGAAGAAGGAGCAAGGGATAAAATGGAACTTGGAAGCAAAGACATCCTTTGAGCTGGTGAAACAAGCGTTAACCAAAACACCGGTTCTCATAAGTCCTGATTTTTCAAAAGATTTTTATATCTTCTCATTTGCATCAGAACATACCATAGCTGCTGTCCTTTTACAGAAAAATCCACAAGGACAAGAGTAGCCCATTGCATTCTTTAGCAAGGCATTAAGGGATGCCCCTTTGAAGTATAACATCATGGAACAGCAAGCTTTTTCTTTAGTTAAGGCTTTAAAGGACTTCAGAGTATACATCCTCCACTCACACATCATTGCCTTTGTCCCAAATTCAGTTGTTAAGGACATTCTAACACAGGACCCAGATGGTAAAAGTGGTAAGTGGATTGTTGTTATTCTTGAATATGATTTAGAGATTAAACCCACTAAGCTCATCAAAGGCCAAGGTCTAGCTAAGTTAATGGCAGAATCAAATTGTGATCTTCTTGATATTAATATGATCGATGATTTGGATAACCAAGAAGAACTCTCAACTCCCGTTGTTGAAGATCATTTTGTGATTTCTCCTTGGTATATTGATATTGTTTATGTTTTGCTTAATCTGAATACACCTCCTGGTTTATCCAAAACAAAGGAAAGATTCCTAAAGTTAAAAGCTGTAAACTATTGCATTATTGATAAATGTCTTTATTGGAAAAATGTGAGTGGTATATTGCTTAAATGTTTGCCTGAGTTTGATGCAGAAAAAATTAAGCAGGAATTCCATGAAGGAGAGTGTGGAGGCCATTTGTACTGGAAGTCAACAGCCAACAAAATTTTGAGGGTTGGTTTCTATTGGCCCACTCTTTTTCCTGATGTTCATAAGATGACCACCACTTGCCATAAATGCCAAGTGTTTGAGGGCAAGAGAAAATTATTACCCCTTCCTTTGCATCCAATTACTGTTGAAGCTCCTTTTCAACAATGGGGACTTGACTTCATAGGAGAAATCCATCCACCTTCCTCTGCCCAGCACAGGTGGATTCTTACCGCCACAGACTATTTCACTAAGTGGATAGAAGTCGTTCCTAGTAGGCAGGCCAATGATTCGGTTATCATAAAATTCATAGAAGCCAATATCCTTTCCAGATTTGGCTGTCCTACCAAGATCATCACAGATAATGCAGCAGCATTTGGATCAAAGAAAATGGTTGAATTCTATCACAAGTATCAGATAACATTGGGACACTCCACAGCCTATTACCCTCAAGGTAATGGACTTGCAGAATCTTCCAACAAAAGCTTAGTGAATATAATAAAGAAACTGTTAGAGGACAACAAGAAGTGTTGGCACACAAAGCTGATCCATGCACTCTGGGCTAACAGATTAACATTGAAGAAATCCATTGGTATGTCACCCTTCCAGCTTGTGTATGGTACAGATGCAATTTTTCCTAACAGCCTTGGTGTACCAGTTATGAAGTTAATTCAAGAGTTGTAGACTGAAGAAAATGACATAATTATAAGAATAAATCAAACCATTCATCTTCAGAAAACCAGAGAGGAAGTGTACAACAAAGCATTGCAGAAGCAAGACAATATCAAGAAGATATTTGATAGAAGAACAAAGGCCAGCAATTTCAAGATTGGAGACAAAGTTTTAAAGTGGGACTCAAAGAGGGAAGACAAGGGAAAGCATGGTAAATTTGACAATCTATGGCTTGGCCCTTACTATATTCATTCAGTTGCTGGAAACAATGCATTCTTCTTACAAGAGCTGAATGGAACAGATTTGTTTGGGGGTCCTGTCAATGGCAGGATGCTTAAGCGTTACCTTTCTTAAAACCATTTTGTGTTCTGCAGCCTTTTTATTTTTCTTTTTCCATTGTGAATATTTCATCCACCATTGCATTCAAAGTTGTGAAAAATCAAAAAATACAAAAACAAAGAAAAAATGAAAAGAGGGCAGAAATGAAAACAAGAAAGGCACAGCCCCATGCCAAAAAGAGAAATAAATCTGAAAGTGTGCAAGCTCAAATGCCACTCCTCAAAACACACTTCCAATTAGTCAAACTGTTTATTCTTGACTAATTAGCTTTCAATTTTCTGCTGATAGGGTAGCAAATTTGATTTTCCGAACTGTTTAACCTTGGCTCATCAGTAGATAGATTAGGATAGAAATTAAGGTTCAAACAAACTCAAAATCTGAACCAAAGTTTCCAAAGAGAGATGACTCAAAACTGTTTTATTTTTTGAGTCATAAAAGTGAAAAACTAGTTCTAATTTGCCCAAAATCTGAATCAGATATCAAGGAAGACATAGCTCACAGAAAAAAGAAAAATCAGAGCTATGAAAAGAAGAGAGAAGGCCATAATAAGAAGCTTTCAGATCTTAAGCCTTCAATTTTTGATGTTAAATTTCTGCAAATAATAATCTATGTGCAGCTTTTTTTTATGCCATAGATCACAGCAAGTCAAACAGCTTAATCTTGACTTGACTGTTTTTAAATTTTTGTTGTGGAATTTAGAGAACGAAAGTCTGTTGGACAGTTTAATCCCAACAGACAGTAGATTAGGAAGAGAAATATCTAAGCTCAACTATTTAATCTGAGTTCAGGGAGAAATAAGGAGTAGAAATAGATTAGGTTTCCTGCTTTCAAAAGAATTAAATGTTGTGAATAGAGTTTGCCAGTCCAAGTGCACTCTGATGAAGAAAAAATGTTAGATCAGTAGGATTGGGTAGGTAGAAGTAGTATTGATGAAATTCATTTTTCTTTCATGACTGATATTATTTGTCAAAGAAAAACAAGAGCAAGCAATGGATCAAGCACAAGTCAGCGTCCCAGAGAAATCAAGTCTGAATTCTTGATGCCTTCAAGAAGGCACCATCCCCAAGTGGAGCCACTGTTAGCCACCTATATTTTTCCATTATATCAGCTGGTGGCTAAATATTCTTTGCAGCCTTCAAGAAACAAATTCAGTCCTGAAGTTGTTGGTGCTTGAAGTCTTTTGGTGAAACCATAAACTGCTGATTAGTTCTTCATACCTGTCCTCCTCCCAGCCTCTGATATTCCATGAAAATCCAAGTCAAATACTGCTGCATCCCTTTTCCTCTCCCCTCCCTTGCTTCCATCTTACCTTCATCCTCCAATTTCCTTTTATTCATAAGAATCCCACAAAACCATATGTTATTCCGTATCCCTTCATTAATCTCATTTCCCAAGGTTAAAAACCCATTTTTTAACCTTATCGGAATTATATTTCCTTTTGAAATTCTTTGGAGAACCATAGAAAACACATGTTTCTATGCGTTAGGCTTAGGCCCCTCAGGCTAAGCCCCCTACCTTTTCTTCCTCAAGGCGCCCGAGCGCCAGGACCGACCCCTCAAGTCCTGAGGTGCTAAACCAAAATGTAATCTCCTATCTATCCTTTTTCCTTTAAAACATTCGAAAACCCATCTTTTATAAGGTTTTGGCGTGAAATATTAAATCTCATATTTTATTGCCCAAAGTCCTTCCCAGCCGTCGATCTGCTCCCCAGATCCGACGGAGCGGAGCGAGCCCCACCTGGTGAACCCCTCTCCCCCGTGCCCTTTTCAATGAAACCGTGGTTTTCATCCCGCACCACTTTTCGTAGGGTGGCGGTTTTATCCCGTCGGCCAGCGATTCCATATGCCGGCCGACACGTGTCCTCCGCCCTATTCCAAAACCGCTGCGCTATCACATCGCCCGCACATTATCCTTCGGACCATAGCCCCGCAGTGGGATCCACCTCCACCGTCAGATTTGGGCCCTCCCATCTGACGATTGCCGATCACCTCATCTGCTCGACCTTTAACGGACTTGCCCACCTGTTAACTTCCCCTGGCACGTTCGAAAAACCGATCTCCGCCGTCGGTCTCTGCAGATCGACGGTTCTCATACAAAATCTCGATTCCATTGTACAGTTCGCCTTTTTCTCCGCTGAATTTTCAAAATTCTCCCGACCGTTGATCGCAATACAATCAACGGCTCCGATTGCTCCGTTTTCCCGCATGCCCTCCAATACATATTTGTCCATATAACGCAAGATTTTCTCATTTTTTTTGTATTTTGCAGGTTTTAAGGTTCTTTCATCGTGTTTTAGGAAAATATAAAAGACGAGGGTGACGACTCCCGTTCTTTCGATTTATCCAGAGGATCGACCGCGGGGTGAAGAACAATGTTATCAACAAGGTTTTATGAGCCTTGGTTGCCGCGCATCCCTGTAAATCTTGAAGAATACCGTCAAAATCAACGCAGAGAAAGAGTATCAGATATTGAAGACAACAATGAACCAGAGCAGCAGATTAGCGGACAGATTGGCGGGGATTACGGCTAAGACGGTTATCAAAAGCTTAATCCCTGACTCAGAACATAGATTAAAGGAAAACCTAAAAGTTTTCATCAGACATATTGTCTCCACCGCCATACTTTGAAGAAAATTGATTCCTCAACCACCGCAGTGCCACCTATTGCCTCAAAATTCTCAATCAGAGGCTGAATTTATTGAAAAGGGTCAGATATTATGCCTCGGAACAGGAAAAGAAGTTATTTTTTCCTCAGATTTAATGACAGAATTTTTGCAAAGTAACTCTAATGGTACGCAGAGCCTCAAAGGTCAACAAAATCTCCCTCCGAGCTTACTTCATAAGTGTAAACACATTAATGCAGTGGAACACCTGTATAATTTTGTCATCGAGCCTCCAAGGGCCAGGAAGACACTAATTCTATATTAATTGTATTTGAGATCTTTTCATCAGATCTCACCTCCTCATCCTTCTATAAATACTTCAATAGAATATGAGTGAGGGGTTGGATTAGTTGGTTGTCAATGTAATTGCTGAAGCATTCTATGTAACTGAGCTGAAAACTCTTGACTGTAAATAGTGGTTTCATCGGCTCTTGGAGCGCTGCTTGTAGCAGATAGGTTAGGTTTTGAAGAGAGATGGATTAAAACATTGGATCTGAAGATTGTAACCGGTTTGAAGCATCAATACAAGCTGATTTATGGGATCCTGATCTATGCTGATGGTGATGTTATTCTCACTGTAACTTGTATTTTGTTTCTGTTTTCAATTTGTTTCATTTTACACTTTAAAGAACAGTTTAAACAAGGTTAGGACCTACTGTATGTCAGTAACCTTCTCTGGCTGAGAAATATTTATCTAAATGTTTTCTTTCAACTGTGTTATTTGAAAATGATTTAATTCAGTCTAAGTACATGGATGTTGGCATTCCCTCATCCTTTTGTCACTGTTGAATGTTATTTTTAAATGTTACTTTCAATATATGTTGTGTGAGGATGAATTGAGGAAATCAAGGTTAGCCCTGAGTCCCTTTCCTGTTTGCTCAACTATTTGATTGTTTCCCTTAGGATGTGTTAAAAGCTGACTAGTTTCGAAGTACTTATCATATCTTAGGCCATTCTGTGTTATCTCTGTGATCGTCTTGGAAGTAACTAAGTAAAGAAGAGCTAGGAGAGGATTATGGTGAGCCTAGCCCGCTAGTTTCTACTCCAAAAGTTGCCTTCAAGTTTCCCTTTGTTTTTATATGTATTCTATTGGAAGTGTATCAAAGGTTGGATAGCTTCAAAGTACTTACCAGATCCTAGTTTGCTTCTATGTTTCTCTTAAGTGCTTGGTCAAAGGCTGGCTAGTTTGAAAGTACTTACCAGATCCTGGGCTGCTCTTTGTTCTGCATCTGTCATTTCCCTTTCTTATTGTATCATTCCATTCCACAAATAAAACTTTAAAGAGATCCTTAGGCATAGATGACTTTCCCCATAGATCAATCTTGAACCTGAATGTTTCAATTAAATCCTCTTATGACTCCATAGCCCAATGGATTGAAAACTTGCCATCATCTTTCTTCTTGATCGAAGCTTACTCTTTTGCTTGCAACTTCTCACCTTTGAACCTATTTGCATATAGATTTTCCTGCCTCAGATAGCAACTATGTTCAACCATCCTAAAAGACCAAAAAAAATCCTTGGACCTCATAACTAACCTAATATCATTACCCTAAGCTTTCAAAGACAATATCCATCTTTGTACATATTGGAGAGATCCCTCTCCGGATTCAGGAGGGCTAGATCCTAGAATCCCAAAGTTGGTTGAAATGATGTTAACTCTGTGATCGGACTTTTCCAATCTTGCTTATTACAGAGACCTAACAGGATCCATGTGAAACACTAGCTGACTAGGAAGGGGGATTAGGGTTTAGTTTTAGAAAAACAGGGATTTAGTGCAGTTTTATGAATGGATGGAGATGAAGGGGTTTGAGAGTGTATAAATTCTTGGGAAAATTTTGATGGGTAGGGTTAGATGTTAGGGAGTATAAGAAGGTGAAAATTTTGGAAATGAGTGAGGGGAATGGGTATAGAAATGAAAAACATTGTCCTAGCCTAGCAAAATGTAGTGTAGGGTAGGGTTTGTAGGGAAATGAAGGAAATGAGGGAAATGGGTGAGGTTTAGTCTCAAAGAAGGTGTATGGAAGGTGAGGGAGGATGTTTGAGCATTAATTTTAGGTTTTTTCACAACAAATGAATCAAAAACACTATGAGACCAAAATCACAACAAGCACTAGGAGAGGGTAATTTTCTGAGATTTAAAGAATGAACTGAAGCAAAAGGGGGGTATATGAGGAAAAAATGAATCCCACTTACTTTTTTTGATGAGATGGAACCTGTGGTTGATGAAGAAACCCCTGGAAAAGGAATATTTTTCTCCCTTGAGAAAAACACAATGCTTTGGAGAAAAGCGCAACGAGGGAGGAAATTTTGCACTTTTTGGCAAGATTTTTTTTTTTTCAGAGGGTGGAAATTATTCTTGTTGATGGAGTGATGTCGTATGAGGGTGAAATGAGAAAATTTGTTTCTCCTTTGGTATTCTTATAGGTTGGAGGTCGATTTTCCCTTGGATAGTGATGTGACACCACTTTGTATTTTCGTAAAATGACATGATTAAACTTACATTGCAACTTTGAACTTTAGTATGCATAGTGACATCTTTATAGAGAATGAAATGTACTTTGGAAATAATTTTTGATCACTTTCCATATTTACTACTCCCATAACGATGACCTAAGTGAGGTCATGAATCTCTTATGACTTTTTTGATGACTTGACTTAATAATGACACCTAATGGATTTATAAACTGTTGATTTAGACCTTTGTACCTTGTAGTATGAATGAACATGAGATGATGACTGAGATGATAATCAAGACACATTATTGATGACTCATCACAATGAGTAATGGCATGACCAAGATGAAATTTCTGAGCATTGGATGATTAGAGAAGTCACATACCTAGACATACTAACCAATGATCAAATTTTTATTTGTAAACCTATTTGAAACTATAAAAATTGATGTAGGACCATATCAACAACTTGAAAGAGTAAAATTTGATCATTGGTGACTGACAGGACTGACATACACTAACAGTTTGGAGATTTCATCAAGAATCATGTCAAATTGTTTTGGTCCAGGGAGATCATCACTTTCACAAATGCAGTTTTCACTATTCAGTAATTCCAGTATAATTATAAAGAGTGTAAAGGGAACATCTAGGTCATTTTATGTTTGAAGATAATTTTATGATGGGATATCAATAGAACACAACAAGACATTTACAAATGGGATCAGTGAGAACTGCACAACTAACAAAAGTAATGAGATATCTAGAAATGATGAATCACATGATGCTGGGAAAGAGAATTCAAATAGAAAATCACCTAAATTTATAGAAGTTGGTCCTAATGATTATGTTTCAGGTGTCTTGTATGGCATGCTATAAAATGAGGTGATAGCCTTGAGAAAAGTTTCCAATGAAAAGGATAAAAGTCTTAAATACAAGTATGATGCAATTGAGGTACATTCACTTTCAATCAATAGATCACACGGTTTATCACTTTCGATCATTCCTTGTGCACTTATATGTGAAGCATAGATGAAGACCAACATTTATTGATTTTTAGTAGCTTGGGAGGTACTCCAAGCCCTAGGGTTCGAGGATTGGAGGGAAAAGCGCCACAAGAGTCACTTGTGGTCTTGGAACCCAAGCATGGGGTTTTGCACCAATTGTGTTTTGGGGAATTTCCATGGAGCACTTTGGACATGTGATGGCATGAGATGATAGAGGGAGGAAAGGAGAATCCAACGCTTTAAGAATTGTCGAATTCAGAGTTTTCCTTAGTGAGATATGAATGTTTGAAGTTATTTTTATTTTATAGGTTTTCACATGTGTTTCAAGGTTAGCTTAATGTCATTTAGGCTTGTGACAGTTGTAGAAGCCCCTATTATGATGTTGGAGGAGCCCTTGTTTATGTATATATACACAAGTTGATGTGGAGGCTTAAATTCATCCTTTGTGCAACACAAAACACAAGTGAAGAACTCGTTGGAGGAGAAAGGCTTCTTTGTTTTGGGCTGCAACAAAGGAGGACAAGAATAGGAGGGACGAGGACTATTTCTAGGGAATTTTGAGGTGGAAAAAGTGTAGGAAGGAGGGACGATAAATTATTCTTGGAGGCTGATGCAAAGGAGCATAACTTTGGGTTGTTTGGGTGCCAAGTGGAGGGGAGGCAAACCCTAAAAAGGTTACCATACAGTTGTGGTACCTTGCTAAAGTAGGCAATAGAAAATTTAGGGTAGGCCGAGGTTATTGGTAAGGGCTATAATGCGAAAAATTATAACGATAAGGGTCAGCCTCCTAATAAAGGTCATCCATGTTAGAAACCTATAATATAGGGGTCATAATTTTGACTTGACTATTGGTAATTTCGTAAATTTGTACATTCTTTGCCTTCTACAAGTTGTATTCACATATTTTCTAAAAAATCAAAAAAATTGAAAAATCAAAAAAGAGGGTAAAATGTCCTAAAAGAATAATCAAAGGACTTAGAAAAAAAAAAGGACCCCAAAAGAAAAAATGAATAAAACATGAAAGTGATCAAGCATAAATGCCACTACTTTTTTTGCTTTTTGACTATGGCAAAGTGTCAATAAATGCCATTAGTCCATCATGAGTTAAAAAGTTCAATCTTAACTTATCATTTTTCAATTTCCATTGTTTTAGATAGAGAATAATGAGTTGTTAGATAGTTTAATCCTAACAATTCAATAGTTAGGTAGAGAATAAAGTGAATCCAACAGTTTAAACTAGATTCATGGATGACATAAGTGTAGAGTTAGATAGTTTTCTTGCTTTCAGAAAAATAAATGTTGTGAAGGTTGCTAGCTTAAATGCACCTTTTTAAAAAAGAAGAAAAAATGTTAGTGTGGTAGGATGGGTAATTAGAGGAAGGTGAAAAATCTTGTTGTAAATATCATTCATCATGGGTTCAGAATAACTAACTTCCCTTTCCCATAGTCATTAAGAATTACAAGCTATCAGTCAGAAAGGCTCAAGGCATTTCCTTGACTTTTGTTAGGACCAGACCCAAGGCTCTATGACTGGTTAGTTAAAAGTGTGAAATGTCTATCTTAATCCCCTAAATATATCATTCACCATTCATGCACTCATTCCCTTGAAAATCTTAAGTAAAACTCCATTTTTGCTTAAAGGCATTTGTAATTCCTATTTAGCTAACTTTCTACATCATTTAAACACAAAAAGCCCTCAAAATCACATTTTATCCTAAGTCTAAGTGATGAAGTGATCATAATGTAATTTGCTTTTAATCTTCACTTTCTTAGTTATATTAATGTGTTTTTGAATATACATTGTCCCCTTGTCATATTAACTCTAAATTATGTATTAAATCCCTGCAATTGACCTATTCCTATTATATAACTCCTTTTATAAATAAATCCCAAAAAACCTACTTATTTTAACTTAAGCCAAAGTATTTTATTCCCACATGCTTAAATAAAACCCCCCTTATAACCCCTTTGGCTAAAATTTTATCCTTATATTTAATCCCACCCCTATGGTAATTAAATCTTTTCGATTGGATTAAACCATATAATAATATATGAAGAAAAGAGAATTTAAAACATGTATTATGCGTGTTTTAAACAAATCTTGCCTGCAGTTTTGTTAAAACTAAACTTCAATGAAAAAACAACCTTTTCCCTTGTATATTTTCTGCCCTAAGTCCCTTAACCTAAGGTCTAAACCTTAAACTTACCTTTTCCCCGCATACATTATACATTACCCCAGTCCCTAATCATAATCCAAACCCCAGATTAACCTTCCCGATCATTTGATTTTCCATCGAAAAAAGTGTAAAAGACTTAACCCGTCAGAGTCACTTCTGACCGTCTGATCCCCAAAAGTCCATTTAATCCTATGGTCAATCGCCTGCACGAAAAATCTCAATACATCCACCCCTATCCCATCGCGTCAAATTTCCACTGTTCGATCTCTTTTACATTCCCAAGATCAACGGCTCACGTCCAATCCGATAAAACGTTATCCCCGCACTTTCCCTTTTAATCTGGATCGTTTGCTCCCAAAGGCCCGATCCAACGGCGATTCCTCATTTTCACGCTGCAAACATAAACGTTTGATGTTTCGACAAAGCCGCGCGAAATGGGTGGTTTTTCCAAACCACCCCGCGCTTACGTGTCGCCACCACTTTGTATCATGTTCAAAATGCATAATACCATTTACCGCCCTTCACCAACGTGAATAACACTGGCGGTATTTCTTAAACCCAACCCGCTTAACCCGAGTTTAATTTTATTTAACTATGGTTTCACAATCGGTTCAATACCTTAAAACTTAAAGTTTTATTCAAATTTTTCACTATTTTCCTTTTAAACTAGTGAAAGCATCCATAAACCTTTTTTCCTTGAATTTGCGCCATTAAACCCTGAGAAACTGCGCAGAGCTTTTTCAACCTACCAGAGCCATTTTTCGATGCCAATTTCCTTGAATTTCAACTAAAAATTGGTACATTGCCCTATGAAAAGCCATTTTATAAGAATTGAAGACTGAGCAACTCTGCAACGTCTTCAACCAAATTTCGTTGGTTCTTCAGGCACTTTTCTTCGAGCTTGCCCTCTAAGATTTCAAAATTCCTGTCATTTTCAAATAATTGCCAAAGTTACACCAATTAAACTGCATAAAAGTGTCCATTTTACAGGGGAAACTCTGTCAAAATTTCCCTGGAATCTCTAATTTCCCTTTCTCGCAGTTTTTCCCAGACCCTGGTCTGTTTCACTAATGAAATCAATCCTAATATACATTATGAGCTTTAAAACCCTTGAATTACCCAAAACCCTTCTCAGAAACCCCATTTTCCAATAGAAATTGACCAAAAAACCCTTGTTTAGCAAACTGTTTAAGCTTGCTTCATTCAAATTAGAAATGACAAAGAAACAGGTAAACCCCAAGAATGGAGGGCCAAAGTCTCAAAAGAAGTCTTCTGCAAAAATCCCTCAGCCAAAGCCCTTCAAAATCGACAAGCTGACCCCTGCACTTATAGTCAATTCTACAGAAGTGGTCAGACCAGTCTAGCCTCCAGTCATTTCCCCATAGAATAGCCCTTTAGTTGATCTGGACTGTAGAATACTAAACCCTAATGTAGAATTTAACCTGCTTGATGTCTATAATTGGAGCTATGCCAAATCAATGGAAAAGGGTGACAAAGATATTCTAGTTTGGGAATCCAATCTACCTAGATATATTGTCCCTCTCACTCATTCAGTTCCTGAATTTATCAGATTATGCCAAGCCTATTATATGCCAGAACAAAGATGCATTGTAAACAAAGAAAAAGAGATCCTGTTTTACATCACTGAAGAATCAATAAATTCTATGCTGCAAATAAATCATGACCCCAATTTTGCTTCTCTATCAATAGAAGATTTAACCCAACTATATCTTGACTTGGATTTCAATACTAGATTCAAAATATACCAGAATTTTTGTCCAAATCAAGTTGATATTCCTAAGTTAAATCCTCCTTTTGACACCTTTGATTTCCCAGATGAGACTAGACAGATTGACTCAATGCTCTCCTTCATACTAGGATACACCAGTGATGAATTCACTAATGTGGCTATCCTAGGTTTTCTGTCAACTCTAAACCCTGGTAAATCACCATCCATTCTGCTCAATTTTTCTAGATTCATTGCTAAAAGTATGCATTATCAGTTATCCAGATTATCAGAAGAAGGAGTCTTCAGATACTTCTCTTATCTACTCCACCTCTTCTTATATTATCAAACATATAAGTTTCCCATTGAATGTCAGAAAGTGGATGCAGAAGGAAAAGTTCTGTCAGTAGTATTTTGGTCATCTATTCTAAGAAAATGGAACAGAGAGTATAGTTTTGCAGATTTCAATGACTCATTTATAGCTCCTGCTATGTATCTTTTGGAAAAAGAGGAGATACCTAGGATCAATGATGAGACAAGAAGAATTCTACAACTATCAGAGAGCTATAAAACTGGGGATTGGTATTTATATAAAAATCACACAGAAATCAGAGTGTATGGCTCATCCTTGGCCCCATATAAATTACCTAGATTTTTTCCTACAAGAATATTTTATTTGGAATATCTGAGACAACTATTGAATGTAGATGAAATCAACTTCATAGCTTCCAGGAAAAAGACCCAATTTAAGCTAAAGAATCAAATTGTGCCATTCATTGTGAATAATAGAGAAGCTGCCAATGAAATAAATATCAAACTTAAAGAGTACAAGTTCCCATGTATTTTTATATGGAATTATGACCCACAAGGTATTTTGAGTACAATAAGGGTAAAATGCAAGTTGCTTGTTTACTTGCATGATCCTAAGCCCCATATTGAAAGATATGCTAGTAAAATTGAATGGGAGCCAAACACCCTATTTGATGATGATTCACAGGTAGAACAAGTAATACAGGTAGACAGTGGCAAAGGCAAGCAGATTGAACAGACACAGGTGCCTTCCACAAGCCAGGAGACTGATAATATACATAAAAGAGATAGGGGAGGAGATATTTTCATAGTTGAGACTATTGAGGACAAAAAATTAAGAATTCCTTATAGCAAGAGAAGTAAGATAACAGAAGAAGAAAGGGATAAGGTTGTAAATATTGAAAATAATGAAACAGGTGATGAAGCTACAAGAATAGTCACTGAAACATTAAAAGAGCTTCAAAATGTAAAAATTGGAACACAACAAAAAGATACATTCACGAAGGAAAACCAGGCTACGGTTGATTTTCCTCCTTCTTCTAAGGAAACTAACAATACAAAGTCAGAGATTCAGATCAGATTCAGACAGATTAAAGAGAAGAATGAAGAGATTAAGAATCAAGCATATTCTAGATTTCTGAAGGAAAATCCTGGAAACAAAGACATGCTTCTTTCAACATTTGATTATTCATCTAATAAATTAGTAATGTCATTCTTGAAGCCTGTAGTGACTGATCCAAGATCAGTAGAAGATTATTCCAAAACAGATTTTGAAGTGGATGCAGATGCC
Organism: Pinus albicaulis; assembly: GCA_034641835.2. Classification (NCBI taxonomy): domain Eukaryota; kingdom Viridiplantae; phylum Streptophyta; class Pinopsida; order Pinales; family Pinaceae; genus Pinus; species Pinus albicaulis. The sequence goes on from CM076579.1 coordinate 779,652,180, forward strand.
ATTCATGAATTAGATCAAATTGAATTTCACAGGAGCAATACTGAAATGCTATATTCCAAAATTGTCAGTAAGACTATGAAATCAATTAGGCTTGAGAAAACAGTGCTCAACCTCCAGAATCAAATGAAGTTGGACAAGGCCTCATTATATGCTAATAATTTGAGAATAAAAGCACTAGAAGATATAGTGATTGAAGCAGGGGGTGACCTAGCCAACATTGAAGGGGAAAAAGTCCTAATTAAACAGAAAAATGAGGCTATAGCTGCTCTTAGAAAACAACTGAAGTTGCCTCAGAGTGAAAACTCTCAATAAAATGAGATTCTTCAAGAGAGAACTAAAATTGATGAACTCAAACAACTTGTTCATGAGATGCCTGCTCAAATAAAAGAAATGGAAAGTCAATTGGAAACTTCCATAAGGGAAAATGAAGTCCTAAAGAAAACTCAACAGGTTCACATTCCTACAGTAATTACTACTATAAGTATTGCTATTCCATCCACATTAGCTGAACACTTAGTGCCACAAGGAGTAATGGCCACTGCAGTGCCAATTACTTCTCAGGAAATATCTGCCTCTTCTTCTTCATGCTCACAAATTAGCACACTACAAGACCAAGCAGCCGTGATCAAAGCCATGGAGGACATATCTATGAAAGATAAAGAAATTCTTAGTTTGAAAGGCATTATTAAAAATCTAGAAAGTTCCAAAAATTATGCCTTGATTACTTCTAGAGGACATGAGCAAAGGGCCGATCGACTACAAGAACAAGTGAAGATTCTGCAAGCACAAGTAAACCTTACAGATCAAGTGGCCTATATAAAAAATCATTTATGGACCAAAATTATTGAAGGCATTCATTCTCAATGGCCTTCAATTCAGATAATTTATGAACAGAGAGAGTTACTTCAAGTTGCTAGTGCAGAGATTGATAAGACTAAAAGGGAAATTGACAATAAACCAGCCCAAGCAATCAAACTCAGAGCTTTTTTAAACAGTAAAAACAGGGAAGAGTTGGAAGAATTGAAAATTTTTGATAAGACATAAACCATTCTGCAAATCAAAAAGGTCCTGAACAAAAGAAACATAATGAGTAACCTAGAGGACATGTGTAAAGACATGAATGTATCCATCTCAAGATTTTTAACCAAATACAAGACATTATCAGAAGCAAGTTTCCCTGACATTCATGCATTGAATGACAAACTGATGCCTCAGAAATATTATGATCTAAAAATCAGAAATTATGCAAAAGAGCAAGCCAAATAGCCTCTTCCACAAGGATCACCAACTGGAAAAATACTTCTTGAGTATTTTGAAAATATGTTCTTTTTGGATAATGAGATCAAACATATGTTCACTATAAAGCCTAATTTTTCCAAGTATATAGAGGCAGATGAAAGTTATAGAAAATTGAAGACTATGAAGATCCCCTCTGTAGAAAAATGGCAAGAATTCACAGATCTGTTGTGAATTTGATGGATAAATAATAGGAAAATCACTTGGAAATTCATATTTTACTGTTACCTTAAAGGTAAAAAAATACAGGGTTAAAGTGTATCAGTAGGTGAAAGAGTATTAGTGAAAATAAAGTTACTGTTGGTTACTTTTTAAATACCACAATAAAACAGCTCAGATCATATGAATAAAGAGTATCAGTGTTTAAAGATAAAGGAAGGAAAGTTCTTCAACCACTTTCCACGATAAGATGCACCTAATGCCATCAGTACTCATAGCACATCAACAATCAGGTCCAATTAGAATAATCAGTTTTATTTTTGCTTGTAAAAAGGTAACAACTTGCAAACTTTTTTGCAGTTGTCCCTCTTATTATGCTTTCTTTCCTATTTTTTATTAAAACATTATCTCAATTCCTAAGATATTTTGTAAACATTTTTTTGTATAAATACTTCACAATTCGAAGTATTAAGTGTGAATAAAAATTTCTCAAGACAACTATAGTCTTATTTGTTGGTTATATTAAAGTTGGTGAGTCAATTAGCGAAAGCATCAGACTGGAAAGAGATCAGAGACATCATAGCTAAGGATTCTCGTGGTCACAAGATAAGTCTTGTTCGTTCCTTGTTTTCAGTGTATTTCTTTAAAGTTTACATTCATTCATATTGTGTGTTTCTTGTCTGTAATGATCAACTGAGGAAAAATTAAACAGGATTAGTGATAATAAGCTCCATGTTTCGAAACTTGTTGGCATTTTAATGTTTTCTACATGATAACCAGACCATAGAATTCTTAATTGCTCTAGGTCCCAGTTAGATCCCCTTCTTCAATCTTCTTATCTGTAGCTTAAGGATTCTTAAGTGCCCTTTTTCTCGGATTCCAACCATTCCATCAAATCAAGCCTATACAAAGCCTTAGAAGGTCACCTATCTTGCCCTTAGCAAATTTGCATCTCTGAGCCTTATTTCTTAGTTCTACTTGCCTAGAGAGTTGAATCCATTGCCCAATATTCTGGTAGATCCTTCTGGTTTACATTGAAATCTCTTTATTCCCACCAATATTTTAAAATCAAACCCAAATGCACAATCATAGCTAGCCTAATATATGTTACTAAAAAAAAGCTAAATCATACGGAGAGATCCCTCTCCGGAGTTCAAGAAGGCTACATCTTGAATTCCCAAAGCGATTCTTGGTTACCCTTGGTGTTCTTAACTACAAAAATCCCCATCCCAAAACCTGAGAATTACTAGGGTGATAACATACTGGCGACCATACTGGGGAACTAACCATTCTCCAGTTTAAGTTTAGTCTTGAAGGAATATCTTTAATTATATCTTTTCTACTTTAAGATTGAGTTTAAAGGTTGTGGGTATTTTACCCAATTAAAAATATGGCTCCCAAGAAATTCTACTACACTAGAAACAACCCTGATCCTAATCCTCAAGATATAGTAGATAATCCTGACCAGATATGAAAAAATAAGAAAAAACAAAGTGATAGTACTAAAACTGAAATAACTCTGAAAAGGGTTGATTCTTTACCCAAAGAATTGGGTAGATTATCAGACATTGATTTTGACATTAAGTTTGAGAAATATTTATTTAGAACAAAATATGAATCGTATTTAAAATAAATTGTTTTAGATCCAGTTTTTTCTTCTTATGTAAGTGAAAAAAATAAAATTATTTTTGTTCCTACTAAATCAGATCAAACTGAAAGTAAAAGTCCAGTTAGAAGGGTAAGTGTTACAAAAATCAAAGACATTGAAGAAGCTGTTAAGTTAGCTAAATTTTTGTCTAAATTTAAACCCCCAATCTCTCAACTATACACAACAGTCTTTCCAGCATCAGATTCAGCTCTGTATATTGCCACATCATTCACTAATTATGCTATTAGTTTTCCTCAAGAGCCCATAAGCCCTTAGTTGTCTCTACCCTAGCGAATCATATATTCATCATATCCACAATCCACCACTAGTTCATCAACCGATCCATTCATCCCTGAGCCTCCCTTGCAGCCCAAAGTAGTATCTCCATCATTTACCCAACCCATTACAACTACCATTAGCCATACTACTTCTGTTTCATCCCCATTACCTAGCTCTTCAAGTTCATCCATTGCAGTAACCAGTACTATCCCTTCTACCACAACAGTACCTCCCAGCCAAGCCAAAATTCAAGCCATGGCAACCCGATATGCTCCTTTCGTCTTACCTCAGAATCTCCATGACATGCCCCAGAACTATCAAAAATATATTCCACTGTTTGATCATCTTTCACAGATTACTGCACAATAGCACATTACTATAATGAGTGATTTTTGGGAAGTTTATGAGATAGATGAGTCTGATGTCCAAATGAGACTATTTTCTCAGAGCTTAATTGGAGAGGCGAAAACTTGGTTCAAAGCCTTAGCACCTGGTAGCATAGCAGACATAGCTGCATTCCATAGAGCCTTCCTCAATAAATGAGAGAAAAAGAAGAATCCTATGAAAATACTATCTGAATTTGATGCTGTCAAAAGAGCCCCAAATGAAACTGTCCAAGATTTCTGCACAAGATATAACAGTGTATACAATGCCATTCCTGTAGACCTTAAACCTACTCCATATTCCGTGCTACTGAAATTCCCTGACTATTTTGACGTAGACATGGCTTACCAACTTAGAGAAAGGGATGCAGATACTTTAGAGAAAATTCAAAAATATGTTGTAGGTGTAGAAGTCAACATACTGGCAAAGAAGGCCAGAATGAGAAATGAAAGAAGGGTTACTATTAAAGAGGAGGCATCTCACTTGGATAGTAAATTTGATTTCATTAATAAAGCCCTAGAAAAATTAGTTGAAAAACTGGATCAAATTGAAAAGAAACCACAATGGGACAATCAAGCCCAGATCTGGAATCCCAACTATAGAAAAAACACCAACCCTGGGAAAGGTAAGGAGCCTTCCCCTGATCAGAGTATAAGAAACCCGTTTCAAGAAAACTTTGCAGAAATTTCACAAAACAGTGTTGACGAGGAGGAAGACATAAACATTGTTATGGGGAATGATGAGAACAATACCATTTTCCTCACCTGGGAGGACCGGGAACTCTTTGAATTTCAACAGCTCAAGGTAGAATCTGGATAATCCTATGATTACAAACAAGGTTATGATTTTGCAATAAATGAGATTCATAGTCAATACAACCTTAGGAGAAAAAAAAACATTGATCCTGCTATAACGAGTAATGCTCCAAACCAACAAGAACAAAACAAAAAGAAGTCTGATACTTCTAAATCTAAACTCTTGCAAATTATTCCCAGAGATGGCAAATAGAGTTCAAATCCAACTAGTCCTAAAAAGCAGCAAGGCCCAAAAATTGTAGATATTACTGATGATGTGGCACGATCTTCCAAATATGTTTCCAAAGATAATTCTCCCAAAGCCACAAATTCAACAACAGTCATTGAGCCAAGAAAGAATCCTACTGACTTTAAAATATCAGATCCCAAACCTTCTGTCGAGAATCCTAAATCTGATAAAACTCCTTTTAATCCTCAAATTATTCTTGAAAAAATGACTAAGGATAGCAGAAACCAAGAAACTCAGATAGAAGACAAGAGAAGAGCTAAGAACAAATGAAAAATAGTAGAAACTCAAGAAAAATCTTCACAAACAAAAGTTCCTAAGGAAGAAATGATTCAAACCATTAGATCTCAACCAACATTTAATATGCAGTCCGAAATATCCAAATTGAAAATAGTTGTTCCCTTAACAAAACTAGCTAAAAATGATTTATATAGATCAATGATTTCTGATATGTTGAATGTCAATGAGAATGAAGATACAATTAACATGACTGAAGATAGACATGAACTAATTTTTGGTCCAAATGTTGATGGCAAGCATTAAGATGGGTCGGTACCCCCATTCTATTTAAGTCTTACCATACATGACCAAATATTACATAACGCTATGCTAGATACTGGAGCTTCCCACAATTTAATGCCTAAAGCTATAATGGAAACTCTTAATCTAGACATAACTAGACCTTATAAGGACCTATTCTCATTTGATTCATCCAAAGTACAATGTATTGGTTTGATTAAAGATCTATGTGTTAACCTAGTCCAGTATCCTAGTAAGAGTATGATCATGGACGTTTTAGTAGTTGACATCCCGCCAAAATATGGCATGCTTCGTTCTCGCTCATGGAGAGCAAAGTTGTAGGGATCTCTACAACTGGACATGCGTTATGCTACTATCTCTGTATTTGGGCAGCCTAAGAAGCTTTATAGAGAAACTTTGATGAAGTACATGATCAGTAGTGCAGACAGACCTACAAATTATCCAATTTATTCCTCCCCCACTGATCTTGATTCTTTTATTCTTAGTAACTCTGACCAAAATGAAAATCCAACTGAACTTACTGATAAAAGACTTAAAATCATGAATGATTATATTGGTCATGAAGCTTTGTGGCATCTAGATTTTGATGGATTTGTTAATAAATTTGGAGCCGGAGCTAGTGTTTGGATCACAAATGTTGAAATAGGTCATTCTGAAGGGCATGCTTTTAGATTAAACTTTAAATGCACCAATAATATGGCTGAATACGAAGCTTTAATCTTAGGCCTGCAAATTATAAGAAAAAAGGGAGGAAAAAGAATAATGGTTTTGGGTGATTCTGAACTAGTTATAAAACAAATCAATGTTGAATATTCAGTTCATAACCCTAGACTTGCAAGATACAGAGAAATAGTATTGGAACTACTTGAAGAATTTTTAGAAGGTAATTTTTCTGTCATCCCTCGAGATCAAAACATACAGGCCCATTGCTTAGCTACTTTTGCTAGCAGTTGTAAAATACCTTTTTCACCATTACAAAAATGCATTGCTGAGATAAAATATAGGCCTATTGTTCCTGATAATGTAACATATTGAAAAAAAAATTCAGAGGATGAGCAAATTTATCATTTTTTGAATAATGAACGTGAATTTCAAAACTGTCAAATCGATAACAAATGTAATATAGATCCACCTTGTGATATAGATTTAAATTTCTGTCAAATAGATGATTTGGATAATTTAGATGTACATAAGATTGAAAAGCCTACTATTTTTACTCAAAGTGACATTGATGAAATGGAAAAAATAGAAATAGAGGAATTGATTGATGATGAAATAGATTTGATTGATTTAAAGAATAACATTTTACCGAGAGGATTAACTCCCCTAGATGATTTATTTGACTCTAATGATGTGCCTATAAGGCCAAAAATGGAGCCATTAAATTCTGACATAGAAGAGTATAACCTAGGGATATATGATAAACCAAGAATCATTAAACTATCCAAATCCTTACCATCAGATGGAAAGGATAAATACATTGAAATTTTAAAAGAATTTCAATATGTCTTTGCATGGAACTATGAGAACTTAAAAACCTATAACACAGACATTATTCAACATAAAATTCCTTTAAAAGAAAATAAAAAACCTTTTCAATAGAAACTCAGAAGGATTAATCATGTTTTTTTGCCATTAGTTGAAAAATAAATCAAGAGAATGTTTGATGCTAAGATAATGTCACTAGTCAAATTTTCTGACTGGGTATCTAATATAGTGCCAACCAGGAAAAAGTTAGGAGAAATCAGATTATGCATAGACTTTAGGAATCTTAATAAAGCATCCTTGAAGGATAACTACCCCTTTCCAAAAATGGACCATATTTTACAGAGGGTAGCAGGTTCTTCTAGAATCTCTTTATTAGATGGTTTCTCTGGCTACAATCAGATCCTAGTCCAAAAAGATGACCAAACCAAAACTTCTTTCACTACTTCATGGGGCACTTTCATGTATGTGAAAATGCCTTTTGGATTAAAAAATGCAGGGGATACGTTTCAAAGATCCATGGATATTTCCTTTGCCAAGGAAATCCATGAGTTTTTAGTAATTTATCTAGATTATATTACTGTGTTTTCTAAAACAAATAATGATCACTTGGATCATCTGAGACAAGTTTTCATTAAATGCAGAAAATATGGTATATCTCTTAATCTGAAAAAGTCTATTTTTGGGCTAGAAGAAGGCAAATTGTTAGGTCATATCATTTCAAAAGAAGGCATTAGAATTGACCCTGCAAGAATCGAAGCAATCCTAAACATTCAACCACCTACGAACATTAAAGAACTCCAAGCATTCTTGGGAAAGATCAATTTTCTAAGAAGATTCATATCAAATCTGGCTGAGATTATAAAATATCTTAATAACATGCTTAAAAGGACTCCTCTATTAAATGGACAATAAAGGCAAAACAATATTTTGACTCTATCAAGCAGGCCTTAACTAAAGCACCAGTCCTTATTAGTCCAGATTACACAAAATATTTTATAATCTTTTCCTTTTCTTCCGAACACACCATAGTTGCAGTTCTTCTGCAGAAGAATTATCAAGGCTTTGAACATCCCATTGAATTTTTTAGTAAAGCTCTCAGAGATGCACCACTGAAATATAACATAATAGAAAAACTGGTTTTAGATCTGGTTAAAGCTATAAAATATTTCAGAGTGTATCTACTTCATTCACATATAATTGCATATGTCCCCAATACAGTAGTTAAAGACATTTTGACTCAATATGGACCAGACAACAAAAGAGGAAAGTGGATAGCCACAATCCTTGAATATGATCTGGAAATTAAACCAACTAAACTCATCAAAGGATAGAGTTTAGCTAGACTGATGGCTGAATCTAATTGCAATGCCTTAGACATTAATTTCATTGCACAAGTAGATGGACAGGAGGATATGGCGACTCCACCGATCAGTGAAGCCTATCAAGACTCACCATGGTACTCTGACATAATCTTTGTACTTACAAACTTACAAGATCCTCCTAGACTTACCAAAACCAAGGCAATATTTATCGAGCAAAAAGCAATGAAATTTTGTATTTTAAATAATGCACTGTATTGGAGAGAAAGTACTAGAATTTTACTTAATTTTTTATTGAAATATGAAGCTGACAAAATCCTTGAATATTTTCATGCAGATGACTGTGGTGGACATCTATACTGGAAGAGAAAAGCCGATAAAATACTCAGAGTTGGTTTTTATTGGCCATCCTTATTTTCAGATGTTAAAAAGTTTGTTACCTCTTGTCATAAGTGTCAAATTTTTGAAGGTAAAAAGAAACTTTTGCCATTACCTCTAAAACCAATATCCACAGAAAAACCTTTTCAGTTATGGGGTTTAGACTTCATAGGTGAAATTCATCCTCCCTCCTCAGGTAAACACAAATGGATTCTAATTGCTACTGATTACTTTACTAAGTGGATTGAAGCAATTCCCACTAGGCAAGCTACAAACTCAGTTATTATCTCATTCATTGAAAGTAATATTTTGTATAGATTTGGATGCCCACACAAAATTATCACAGACGATGCTGCTACTTTCAAATCTAAAAATATGATTGCTTTCTGCCATAAATACCATATTACCTTAGGTCATTCCACAGCATATTACCCCCAAGGTAATGGTCTGGTTGAGTCCTCAAATAAAATTTTAGTCAACATCATCAAAAAACTACTCCAAGATAATAAAAATACATGGAACAAGAAGCTGATATATGCCCTCTGGGCTGATAGGCTTACTACTAAAAAGTCCATAGGAAATTCACCATATCAAATTTTTTATGGTACAAATGCAGTTTTTCCTTCTTCCTTGGGTGTCCCAGTCATGAAGATCATCCAGGAATTGCAGGTTGAAACTAATGACATTAAAAGAAGAATCAATGATACCATACACCTTCAACAAACCAGAGATGAATTTTATGAAAAGTCACAAGTCTTAAAGGACAATATTAAAAATATTTTTGACAAAAGAGTTAAGGAAGATTACTTTTTCATAGGAGATCAATTTTTAAGATGGGATGCCAGAAGAGAGGATAAAGGTAAACATGGGAAGTTTGACTTTTTGTGGCATGGACCCTATGTCATATATGGTTACAGAGGAAACAATTCCTTTTTTCTCAGGAATTTGGATGTTACAGAGCTTCAAGAAGGACCAGTGAATGGAAGAATGTTCAAACATTACTATTCCCTACAAGTCACTTAATAGTTAGCCTCATTTACTTTATTATTGTAAATATTCATAGTCAGAGTGTAAGATTGGATTGGATATATTATCTACAAAGTTGAAGCCCGAAGAGAAGGCCCTAAGCTTTGCAGTATAAAATTTCATAAATATGATTGTTGCAGAACACAAGAGACATTTACAGATTCACCAAGGTCAATGGATAAAGCTACTGATCTCAGATTTCTTGGCATTTCACCAAGAAAATCCATCCCCAAGTGAAGCCAATGTTAGCAACCTATAATATAGGGGTCATAATTTTGACTTGACTATTGGTAATTTTGTAAATTTGTACACACTTTTCCTTCTGCAAGTTGTATTCACATATTTTGTAAAAAATCAAAAAAATTTAAAAATAAAAAAAGAGGGTAAAAATTCCTAAAAGAATAATCAAAGGACTTAGAAAAAATAAAAGACCCCAAAAGAAAAAATGAATAAAACATGAAAGTGAGCAAGCATAAATGCCACTACTTTTTTGCTTTTTGACTATGGCAGAGTGTCAATAAATGCCATTAGTCCATGATGAGTTAAACAATTCAATCTTAACTTATCATTTTTCAATTTCCATTGTTTTAGATAGAGAATAATGAGTTGTTAGACAATTTAATCCTAACAATTTAGTAGTTAGGTAGAGAATAAAGTGAATCCAACAGTTTAAAATCGATTCATGGATGACATAAGTGTAGAGTTAGATATTTTTCTTACTTTCAAAAAAATAAATGTTGTGAAGGTTGCTAGCTTAAATGCACCTTTTTACAAAAGAAGAAAAAATGTTAGTATGGTAGGATGGGTAAGTAGAGGAAGGTGAAAAATATTGTGTAAATCTCACTCATCATGGGTTCAGAATAACTAACTTCCCCTTCCCATACTCATTAAGCATTCCAAGCTATCAGTCAAAAAGGCTCAAGGCATTTCCTTGACTTTTGTTGGGATCGGACCCAAGGCTCTATGACTGGTTAGTCAAAAGTGTGAAATGTCTATCTTAATCCCCTAAATATATCATTCACCATTCATGCACTCATTCCCTTGAAAATCTTAAGTAAAACTCCATTTTTACTTAAAGGCATTTGTAATTCCTATTTAGCTAACTTCCTACATCATTTAAACACAAAAATCCCTCAAAATCACATTTTATCCTAAGTCTAAGTGATGAACGGATTATAATGCAATTTGCTTTTAATCTTCACTTTCTTAGTTATATTAATGTGTTTTTGAATATACATTGTCCCCTTGTCATATTAACTCTAACTTATGTATTAAATACCTACAATTGACCTTTTCCTATTATATAACTCTTTTAATAAATAAATCCCAAAAAACCCACTTATTATAACTTAAGCCAAATTATTTTATTCCCACATGTTTAAATAAAACCCCCCTTATAACCCCTTTGGCTAAACGTTTATCCTTATATTTAATTTCTCCCCTATGGTAATTAAATATTTTCGATTTGATTAAACCATATAATAATATATGAAGAAAAAAGAATTTAAAACATGTATTATGTATGTTTAAAAAAAATCTTGCCTGAAGTTTTGTTAAAACTAAACTTCAACGAAAAAACAACCTTTTCCCTTGTATATTTAATGCCCCAAGTCCCTTAACCTAAGGTCTAAACCTTAAACTTACCTTTTCCCCACATACATTATAAATTACCCCAATCCCTAATCATAATCCAAACCCCAGAGTAACCCTCCCGATCATTTGATTTTCCATCGAAAACAATGTAAATGACTTAACCCGTCGAAGTCACTTTTGATCATCCGATCCCAAGTCAATCGCCTGCGCGAAAAATCTCAATACGTTCACCCCTATCCCATCACGTCAAATTTCCATTGTTCGATCTCCTTTCCATTCCCAAGATCAACGACTCATGTCCAATCCGATAAAACGTTATCCCCACACTTTCCCTTTTAATCTGGACTGTTCACTCCCAAAGGCCCGATCCAATAGCGATTGTTCATTTTCGTGCTCCAAACATAAACGTTCGATGTTTCGGCAAAGCCGCACGAAATGGGTGGTTTTTACAAACCACCCCATGCTTACGTCTAGCCACCAAGTTGTATCGCATTCGAAATGCATAATACCATTTACCGCCCTTCACCAATGAGAATACCACTGGCGGTATTCTTAAACCCAACCTTCTTAACTCGAGTTTAGTGTTATTTAACTATGGTTTCACCATCGGTTCAATACATTAAAACTTAAAGTTTTATTTAAATTTTTCACTATTTTCCTTTTAAACTAGTGAAAGCATCCATAAACCTTTTTTCCTCGAATTTGCGCCATTAAACCCTGAGAAACCGCGCAGAGATTTTTCAACCTACCAGAGACATTTTTCGATGCCCATTTCCCTGAATTTCAACTACAAAGTGCTACATTGCCCTATGAAAAGCCATTTTCGAAGAATTGAAGACTGAGCACCTCTGCAACGTCTTCAACCAAATTTCGTTGGTTCTTCAGGTACTTTTCTTCGAGCTTACCCTCTAAAATTTCAAAATTCCTGTCATTCTCAAATAATTTCCAAATTTACACCAATTAAACTGCATAAAAGTGTCCATTTTACAAGGGAAACTCTGTCAAAATTTCCCTGGAATCTCTAATTGCCCTTTCTCGCAGTTTTTCCGAGACCCTGGTCTATTTCACTATTGAAATCGATCCTAATATACGTTTTGAGCTTTAAAACCCTTGCATTACCCAAAACCCTACTCAGAAACCCCATTTTTCAGTATAAATTGACCAAAAAACCCTTGTTTCTCATAAAGGAAATTAGAAAACCATTTAATCTTGCTTCGTTCAAATTAGAAATGAAAAAGAAACAAGTAACCCCCAAGAATGGAGGCCCAAAGTCTCAAAAGAAGTCTTCTGCAAAAATCCCTCAGCCAAAGCCCTTCAATATCGACAAGACGACCCCTGCACTTACGGCCGATTCTACAGAAGTGGTCAGACCAGTCCAGCCTCCAGTTATTTCCCCAGAGAATAGCCCTTTAGTTGATATGGATTGTAGAATACTAGACCCTAATGTAGAATTTAACCTGCTTGATGTCTATAATTGGAGCTATGCCAAATCAGTGGAAAAGGGTGACAAAGATATTCCAGTTTGGGAATCCAATCTGCCTAGATATATTATCCCTCTCACTCATTCAGTTCCTGACTTTATCAAATTATGCCAAGCCTATTATATACCAGAACAAAGATGCATTGTAAACAAAGAAAAAAAGATCTTTTTTTACATCACTGAAGAATCAATAAATTCCATGCTGCAAATGAATCATGACCCTAATTCTGCTTCTCTATCAATAGAAGATTTAACCCAACTATATCTTGACTTGGATTTCAATACCAGATTCAAAATACACCAGAAGTTTTGTCCAAATCAAGTTGATATTCCTAAGTTAAATCCTCCTTTTGACACCTTTGATTTCCCAGATGGGACTAGACAGATTGTCTCAATGCTCTCCTTCATACTAGGATACACCAGTGATGAATTCACTAATGTGGCTATCCTATGTTTTCTATCAACTCTAAACCCTGGTCAATCACCATCCATTCTGTTCAATTTTTCTAGATTCATTGCTGAAAGTATGCATTATCAGTTATCCAGATGTTGTGTAACCAGCTCCAAAAATAGAAGAAAAGAGATATGAACGCCTTAGAAATAAGCCACTTCAAGGGGGAAACCTCCAATACATTACATAAATGAACAATTCTTTGATGATTCAAATGAACAAAACCTCCTTCTATATATGGGAGTCCATGGGGCCACAATATAATCCTAGTGGGGCCACAATGTAATCCTAGCCGACCTAACAATAATAATGTAAGGGCACAATAATAACAATATGGGGGTTACAGGGGTACAACAATAAAAATAAGTGGGCTACACTAACATAATAAGGGACTACACTATTAATATAGGGACTTAACATGCCCCTCTCCTTCAAACAAGTGTTGTCCTCAACGCTTGATTATTTCTTGATGCTTCTGTATAAAATTCTCATCCTCCCATGTGAAATATTCTATAGGAAAGTTCTTCCACTTGCTGAGATACTCTGAAATTGATCGTACTTGTCGAGTTCTTGTTTCTATGACTGCTTCATAACTTCTTTCGATGTGATGTTGATCTTCCCGTTGTTTCATTAGATTCTGCACCAAAGTTGGGTTATCCTTTGAGAGTTGGAGAACTTGTTGTTGATGCTCGATGTGATCTTCCACTAATTTATCATCCATATTTGCTATTATTTGATCCTTCAAACCATCCAACTTAGCCTCCATTTCTGCTTTTAAACCATCTATTTCATCTTCAATTGTTCTTCGTAAGATTGAAACTTGTTGCACTTGGTACCGTAATTTTGATATCTCATACTGCAACTCTTCCTCTTCATGCGTCATAGTATAGCTTTTTGAGGGATTAATGGGTATGGAATTATTTTTTGGAGGCATTATAGAACCAAATACTAATAAAAATTCTTCAATATGCCCTTGAAATCAATTCAAATTGATTCTTCAAACAAGACTTATGCAGTTCGGAAAAAATAATACGCACCTTTTACTTGCTTTGAGGAGCTCGATATTGAAATTGAATTATATCTGTAATTAAAAATCCTAAATATCTGAAATTCAGCTCTGTATTATCCCTCTGAAGCTTCTTTCAAATGCCATAGGTCTGATCTAATTTGGATTCCCCAAGACAAAGTTGTGTCCAATCTCCCACAATGACCTAATTTTGGACTGGTTCAATAGAGCACACTTGTAGGACTTGCCACGTGTCACTTTTTCGTCCTTTGTCTCTGAAATTGATAGCCAAGAAACTAAAGTCCCTGTACTTGTGAAAAAAATTTACGGCACTCAAATCCACTGCCCAGAGAGAGATTTATTAAACTTTTCCCACGATCACCTCTTTGAGATGCAATTCAGGAGCCTGAAAAAGCACTACCTTCCACAGATCATATCTCCAAAAATATTTCGAACCAAGCTCTGAAATTTTTTGAAGAATTTCCTCAGGATTTCAGCTTCGCACCATACGAATTTCAGATTCTGAACCTTCGTAGAAAAAAATTTATAGCGAAAATTCCACGATGACCTGTTTAGGAGCTTGAAAAAATACCTAACTTCCATAGATGATATCTCCGAAAATATTGCGAACCAAGCTCTGAATTGTTAGAAAATATTCCTCAGGATTTTAGCTTCGCACCCTAAAAATTTTAGCTTCTGAAACTTCGTAGAAAAAATTTTATAGCGAAAATGCCACGATGACCTATTTGGAGCAGCGAAACCCTAGAGTCCCAAGCTTTGATACCAAAAGTTGTGTAACCAGCTCCAAAAATAGAAGAAAAGAGATATGAACGCCTTAGAAATAAGCCACTTCGAGGGGTAAACCTCCAATACATTACATAAATGAACAATTCTTTGATGATTCAAATGAACAAAACCTCCTTCTATATATAGGAGTCCATGGGGCCACAATATAATCCTAGTGGGGCCACAATGTAATCCTAGCCGACCTAACAATAATAATGTAAGGGCACAATAATAACAATATGGGGGTTACAGGGGTACAACAATAACAATAAGTGGGGCTACACTAACATAATAAGGGACTACACTATTAATATAGGGACTTAACACCAGATTATCAGAAGAAGGAGTCTTCAGATACTCCTCTTATCTACTCCACCTCTTCTTATATTATCAAACAGATAAGTTTCCCATTGAATGTTAGAAATTGGATACAGAAGGAAAAGTTCTGTCAGTAGTATTTTGGTCATATATTCTAAGAAAATGGAATAGAGAGTATAGTTTTGCAGATTTCAATGACTCATTTATAGCTCCTTCTATGTATCTTTTGGAAAAAGAGGAGATCCCTAGGATCAATGATGAGACAAGAAGAATTCTACAGCTATCAGAGAGCTATAAAACGGGGAATTGGTATTTATATAAAAATCACACAGAAATCAGAGTGTATGGCTCATCCCTGGCCCCATATAAATTACCGAGATTTGTTTCCACAAGAATATTTTCTTTGGAATATCTGAGACAGCTATTGAATGTAGATGAAATCAACTTCATAGCTTCCAGGAAAAAGACCCAATTTAAGCTGAAGAATCAAATTGGGCCATTCATTGTGAATAACAGAGAAGTTTCCAATTAAATAAATATCAAACTTAAAGAGTACAAGTTCCCATGTAGTTTTATATGGAATTATGACCCACAAGGTATTTTGAGTACAATAAGGGTAAAATGCAAGTTGCCTATTTACTTGCATGATCCTAAGCCCCATATTGAAAGATATGCTAATAAAATTGAATGGGAGCCAAACAGCCTATTTGATGATGATTCACAGGTAGTACAGGTAATACCGGTAGACAGTGGCAAAGGCAAGCAGATTGAACAGAAACGGGTGGCTTCCACAAGCCAAGAGACTAATAATATACATAAAAGAGACATGGAAATATATAGTTTCATAGCTGAGACTATTGAGGACAAAAAATTAAGAATTCCTTATAGCAAGAGAAGTAATATAACAGAAGAAGAAAGGGATAAGGCTGTAAATATTGAAAATAATGAAATAGATGATGAAGCTACAAGCATTACCTGACTGCCCAAGCCAAGCAAGAAGCTCAAGAACGAGAACAATCAGCCAGCAAGAAGGCAACCCCTCCCTCAAAACCAGCAAAAAAGCGAGGACGAAGGACCCTGCAGGAATCGATACAGTTAGTTGGAGAAATGTTGATTAATACAGGAAAGATAATACCGTTAACAACAGTATTTCAACAACTACCTAAAAATTATTAATGAAGGTGCTCTCCTGGAACATTAGAGGTCTGAATAGCAAGGGTAAGCAGTGATATCTGAAAGATAAATAGAAGACCAAGAAACCTCAGGTCATGTTATTACAAGAAACAAAAGTCTCTGAGCAAAAGATTCAATCTATACTTCAATCATTTAAAATGCAATATGAATGTATGGCTATCGACTCAATAGGAACATCGGGGGGAATAGCCATCCTTTGGAATGTAGCTAAGATCAATGCATAAGGATGGATCAGCTTCCCTACAATTTTAACAACTACTTTCCATTAGATTGGATCTGAGGAAAGGATCCTCATCTCCGCTGTTTATGGACCTCCAATCCCAGGAGAGCGAGCTGCATTTCTGCAGAGTATTTGAATGCTTAGCACTATGCATAATGAAAAATATTGGCTTTTAGGTGGGGACTTTAACATGATTTTGAATCTCTCTGAAAAAAAGGGAGGCCTAAGAGGAGAGGACCCACAAATGTCTCTCTTCCGAGAATTGTTAAATGACCTCCATTTAGTAGACATTCCAACTGTAAATGGAAAGTTCACTTGGAATAATCATAGGGGAGAGAGGCACTAGATTGCCTCTAGGTTGGATCATTTTTTAGCCACAGAGGCCTTGGTAAGTCTGGATATCTATTATGAAGCTACTATCCTTCCTACCCTGGGCTCTGATCATTGGCCGATTGGCCTGGAGATAGACGTGAAGGCAAGCCGCTACAACAGACCCTTCCGGTTTGAACTCTTTTGGCTACGGGATCCAGGGTTTATGGAAAAGGTTAAAAACTAGTGGTGTTCAAATCCAGTAAGGGGTCATAACAAAATGAAGGAGATACAGCAACAAATAATCCTCCAGGGTCGAACAGAGGAACTAGCTTTGGAGGAAGGATGCACTCTCAGTCTGCAAGAAGAGCGATGAAAGCAAGAGGAGATACTATGGAAATAGAAATCTCGAGTAAACTGGCTTAAATAAGGCGACTGCAGCACAAAATTCTTCCACAAAGCTATGCTGCAGCGCCGTCAGCACAACAGAATATTTTCGTTGAAAGCAGAAAATGGAGAGTGATTAATCAAACACGAAGATATGGAGAGTGAGCTGGTAACTTGTTTCAAAGATATTCTTATGCAACCTCTCCTGAACCGAAAAGCAACAATTCAGAAGATAACAGCGCACATTCCTTCAACGATCACTCGAGAACAGAACTTAGCCTTGCTTCGGGAAGTCACTTTACAAGAGGTAGAAGAAGTGGTCCTGCATTTACCTAAGAATAAATCCCCGGGACCCGACGGGTTTACAAGCGAATTCTTCAAAGCTGCTTGGTCTTTCATTGGTCTGGATATCCTAGATGTAGTGGAAGAATCCAGAAGGAACAAGAGAGTTTACCCAACCCTGAATGCCACTTTTGTTACTCTTATACCCAAACAAAAAAATGTAGATACTCCAGCAGGCTTTCGGCCGATAGCCCTCTGTAATGTCATCTATAAAATCATGTCCACTATTATGGTAAATCAATTAAATCCTTTGCTGCCCACTATCATATCCCTGAACAAACTGGTTTTGTCAAAGGAAGACAAATCCTGGATGGCATTGTGGTAGCCCAGGAAGCAATACATTCACTTAAGAAAGACAAAAGAAAGGGGCTGCTAATCAAGCTGGATTTATCTAAACCGTATGATCGCATAAGTTGGCAATACTTGATAGAGGTGATGCGAGCCTTTGGGTTCGATGAAAGGTGGCTTCAATGGTTACGCTCATTCATCTCCTCCCTACATTTCTCAATCCTTTTGAATGGAAGCCCTACCGCTCCATTTAATAGCTCACGAGGACTCAGGCAAGGTGACCCCCTCTCTCCATTTCTCTTTATCATTGCAGCAGAAGGTCTAGGTAGACTCATTAAAGCTCATGTAGCAGAAGAGAAATTACAAGGTCTTAAACTGTGGGGACCTCAGCTTCCATTGACTCACCAGCAATTTGTAGATGACATTCTATTATTCTGTATGGCAACATTGAAAGAGTGCAAAGTTATCATCAAAATTTTGGAAGTCTTCATGGATGCGTCCGGAACTCAGATCAATAATGACAAGTCTAATGTCTACTTCTTTAATTGTCCTGATCCAATGCAGAATTTTCTTGCAAGGACTCTGGGGTTTCAACGTGGCTCCTTCCCTTTGAAATACCTTGGTATGTTTTTAAATTCAGGCCCAATTCGAACAGAAGATTGGCATGATATCATTATAAGAGTGGAGAAAAGGATACAGAACTGGGCTTTCAAAGTGCTGAATGCACCTGGACGCCTCATAATGTTAAGATCAGTGCTTCAAGCTTTAACAGTGTACCAACTGTCCGAAAGGGCCTGCCCGAAAGGGATTTGCACTCAATTGGTCAGCATGTTTAAAAAATTTCTATGACAAGAAGCTCAAGCCAATAGGAAATGGGCGCTCCTAACTTGGGACAAACTATTGAAGTTGAAATTCGCTGGTGGATTGGGCCTCCGGGACCCGTTCATCTTGAATAATGTGCTGGGAGCTAAATTATGGTGGTGCTGGCTCCAAGGAGGACAGTACCTCTGGAAGAATATTTGGAGCACAAAATATGCCATGCCAACCCCAATATCAGCACGATTGAAGGTAGATAATGTCCCTAAAGGCTCCTCCATCTGGAACCTGGAAGCTATGAATAGATATCTAATTCGAACCCATATCTTTTGGGAAATCAGGGAAGGAAGTACAACTCTGTTTTGGGAGGACTCTTGGCAGCAACGAGAAAAATTCTTTAGTCGATTTGACTTGGGAGAGATTTTCCTGTACAAAAACACCCCGAATCAGAGGCTCGTGAAACACTATTGGGTCCCCAATCATAATGACTTGTGGCAGAAATGGAAAGACAAGAATGGGTGGCCAACAGCTCCAGCAACACAACAATGGGATAATCTTCATAAAGAACTCAAAACTCGTAAAATCAGAAGAGTACTAGGACCAGACATCCTTAGATGGGGCTACACAACAAAAGGGTAGTTTACCATTAAAGAAGGATATCATATAACATCCCAACAAGCCCAGAACAATGCTCGATCGATATGGAAAAAAATATGGGCATTGAAACATTGGCCTAAAGTGGAGTTTTTCCTATGGCTGGTAAGCCATCGCAGAATATTGACATGGGAGAACCTACAAAAACAAGGAATGATAGGCCCTTCTTGATGCCCATTCTGCCAATCTGAGACTGAAACAACAGAACACATCCTCAACTCATGCCCCTTCGTGCAGCCATTCTGGAGGAACCTGGAACACTTGTTTAAGCAAACAGATAAAAATAATGATATTATTTCAGATACAATTGATAATTGGCAAAAAGGAAGATATCACTATCAAGTGATCAATAGAGCATGGGCCCTATCATTAGGTTTCCTTCTCTAGAAAATTTGGAAAGAGAGGAATAGCAGGGTTTTTCAAGAAGTTGTACAACCAATGCAAAACATTTGGCAGCGCTCTATAGAAAATATTCGAGAAACCATCCTAGTTGAAAGTTGGACAGATGAAGACTGTCAAACAGAGGGTATAGAATCTCAAATTCTCGAGTACCTAAACCTTAAACCGCAGATGCTTCACAAAGGTTTATGGAAGTACCGACCTCCTAGTCAATCCATTGAGGAACACTGGTTACCGCCACAACTAGGCTTCCTAAAACTCAATTATGGTGGGGCCTCTAAAGGAAACCCGGGGCAAGCTGGTTCAGGAGGGATTTTCTGTAACTCACAGGGGGCAGTATGCTGGTTTTATGCTTTTGACTTAGGCCACGCCACAAATAATTAAGCAGAACTCATGGCAGTTAAGGAAGGGCTCATCATCACTATCAGAGAAAATTATCAGAGACTCATAGTTCAGGGAGATTCTGCAATGGTAACAGGTATTCTCCAGAAACTATAGCAAGGCACACCCTGGGAGAAAATATCGCACAGCTGGAGAACTGCAGCCCTCATCGAAGAAGTAATAAAATTACTAAAATAGATTCAGTATTTACTTCCAAGTCACATCCACAGAAAAGGAAATGCAGCGGCAGATTATTTGGCTAATTGGGGATGCCAACACACAGGCCGCCCCATAGACGCCCGACCCACTGATGCTATATGGGATGTGGAGCTGCATTCTCTAAAACTGATTTTGAGCAAGGATCTTCAACCCCCCGATCGGGGTGTCCAAGTGGCAGAACGGAATGGAAACATGGCATCAGTCCGGCCTTCGAGCAATTAAGAGGATTGATGGACCACCGCCATTCCTGATCAATGAAGTGTGTGACCATATCGAACCTTATGATCTTTCCGCACTACCGATAGGCTGGTATGTCAGAGCAGCAAAGGGAGGTTACAATTAAGGTAAGTCAGCTCCTTCCTGCACTCCATTTGTTAATGCTTTGCTCACTGCATGAAAAATCTTGGAGCCAGCAGAGGAGGACGTCGTGCTCTACTCACTCCATAAACCTTGCTATTCGACTAGGGTATGTTTCTGTATTCCCTTTTGTTTTCAAAATTCTTCTACGCTTGGTCTGGTTTAGGCGTTTGGAAATCATGGTAGTTTGGGTTTTTTTAAGGATTGCATGGTTTTACACTTCCTTTTTAAACCCAGTCCCCCCTGCTTTCGGGATCCTTGTCTTCAGCTGGTGAAATCCTCGTCTCTTGGTAACATTCCAAGCAGGTCAGGGCCCTTAAACATGCTTTGTGTCTCAGAAAGTCATAGAAATTATCTGTGTAAGTCTTTTATTTGTCTTGAGAGGCTCCCGGTTCTGGGCCGCGCATGCAGAATTATCCTGTCCCTAAATTACATAGTCAGTGGTTACTAGGATTTTGTTAGGAATTGGGATTCGAAGAGGATTTGTAGCCCCCTGGAACGGGCTCACAGTCTCCATGCTCTGTCTAACCCCATAATAGTGTTTGTGTTGAGCTTGGCCAACCTTGCAATTAAAAGGCCGACTTTGTCTCTTGACAATTTCCCTGTACATTTCAGCCATCCTTTCCCCCATAAGACGAAAGAGTCTACGATTCTCAGACCTCTTGGAAGCTGTTCGGTCGAGCTGCATGGGTTATCTATCTTTGCACAATGGGTTTCTCTGTTAGGCTCTTTTCTTAGTATCTATAGATACACGTCATGGACTTACACCGGTGGGTTAATCACTGACACAAACTTCCTCACAAATGCATCATGCAGTTTTCTGTTATTGCATAGGATTCATCCAGACATGGGTAAAAGAAGAGCAAGGTCAGAGTCAGAGAGAGGAAAACAGAAGATACAGTTGGAGCAGGTTCCAAAGAAACAAGGCTGGAAGACAAATCAGGAGCATCTGGAAACTCTCGCCGCTAATTATGTCTTGGGTAACTCTTATACTATGCGTCAAGAAATACAAGGATGGGAAAGAGATATACAGACTGACCCGTAAAACAATGAAACAGAGGATGAAATCATAGACTTCATTACAGACCCAGGCAACACCCGTGGCCATCTTACCTTGTTCAATCAAACTATTCACACTTACTGGATAGTAAAATGCCTCATAGCAAAAGCAATGCAGAGCTTTCCACCTGCTCATGTTCAGGCAGGCCAGCTAAAGATAGAACCAGGCATTCAACATCTGCTGACAGAAATCCGAGACCAATTGCAACACATTAAGATCACCCAATATCAGGCTATAGACCGCATTAGTAGAATGGATGACAGGGTAGGCCATATAGAGAAGACTCTCCAACAGATGCAGCAAGTCGATATGCCCGAGTCAACAGTGAAGGATCCTTCTCCAGTTTCCTCATCCGATGGATAGTTTCCTTTCAGTATTTTATTTTTATGCACTATGTATATGTATATGAAATTTCCTTATGTTATAAGACGGTAGATAAGGAAGTAGGAGGACAGATAGCTCATGCTAAGTATAGACAAATGAAACAATTTCAGTTTTGGTATGCTTTTCACGCTTACAAGTGGCCAACAGACCTGGTTTCCTACGGGCAGGTTGAGGCCACCGCATGGTTTTTGTTTTTTGTAACCTGTCCTTTTATTATAAATAGAAAATAGTAAGGTCCCGCCTAATTTACAAAAAAAGAAAAGAATAGTCACTGAAACATTAAAAGAGCTTCAAAATGTAAAAATTGGAACAAAACAAAAAGATACAGTCATGAAGGAAAACCAAGCTATTGTTGATTTTCCTCCTTCTTCTAAGGAAACTAACAATACAGAGTCATATATTCAGATCAGATTCAGATATATTAAAGAGAAAAATAAAGAGATTAAGAATCAAGCATATTCTATATTTCTTAAGGAAAAGCATGGAAATAAAGACAGGCTTCTTTCAACATTTGATTATTCATCTAATAGATTAGTAATGTCATTCTTTAAGCCTGTAGTGGCTAATCCATGATCAGTAGCAGATTATTCCAAAGTAGATTTTGAAGTGGATGCAGATGCCATTCATGAATTAGATCAAATTGTATTTCATAGGAGCAATACTGAAATGCTATATTCCAAAATTGTCAGTAAGATTATGAAATCAATTAGGCTTGAGAAAACAATGCTCAACCTCCAGAATCAAATGAAGTTGGACAAGGCCTCATTATATGCTAATAATTTGAGAATAAAAGCACTAGAATATATAGTGATTGAAGCAATGGGTGACCCAACCAACATTGAAGGGGAAAAAGTCCTAATTAAACAAAAAAATGATGATATAGTTGCTCTTAGAAACTAGTTGAAGTTGCCTCAGAGTGAAAACTCTCAAGCAAAGGAGATTCTTCAGGAGAGAACTGAAATTGATGAACTCAAATAGCTTGTTCATGAGATGACTGCTCAAATAAAATAAACGAAAAGTCAATTGGAAACTTCCATAAGGGAAAATGAAGTCCTAAAGAAAACTCAATAGGTTCACATTCCTATAGCAATTCCTACTGTAAGTACTGCTATTCCATCCACATTAGCTGAACACTTAGTGCCACAGGGAGTAATGGCCACTGCAGTGCCAATTACTTCTCAGGAAATATCCGCCTCTTCTTCTTCATCCTCACAAATGAGCACACTACAAGACCAAGCAGCTGTGATCAAAGCCATGGAGGACATATCTATGAAAGATAAATAAATTCTTAGTTTGAAAGGCATTATTAAAAATCTAGAAAGTTCCAAAAATGATGCCTTGATTACTTCTAGAGGACATGAGCAAAGGGCCAATCGACTACAAGAACATGTGAAGATTCTGCAAGCACAAGTAAACCCTATAGATCAAGTGGCCTATATAAAAAATCATTTATGGACCAAAATTATTGAAGGCATTCATTCTCAATGGCCTTGAATTCATATAATTTATGAACAGAGAGAGTTAATTCAAGTTGCTAGTGCAGAGATTGATAAGACTAAAAGGGAAATTGACAATAAACCAGCCCAAGAAATCCAACTCATAGCTTTTTTAAACAGTAAAAACAGGGAAGAGTTGGAATAATTGAAAATTGTTGATAGGACAGAAACCATTCTTCAAATCAAAAAGGTCCTGAACAAAAGAAACATAATGAGTAACCTAGAGGATAGGTGTAAAGACATGAATGTATCCATCTCAAGATTTTTTACCAAATACAAAACATTATCAGAAGCAGGTTTTCCTGACATTCATGCATTGAATGAAAAATTGATGCCTCAGAAAGATTATGATCTAAAAATCAGAAATCATGCAAAAGAGCAAGCCAAACAACTTCTAGCACAAGGATCACCAACTGAAAAAATAATTCTTGAGTATTTTGAAAATCCGTTCTTTTTGGATAATGAGATCAAACATATGTTCACTATAAAGCCTAATTTTTCCAAGTATACAGAGGCAGATGAAAGTTACAGAAAATTGAAGACTATGAAGATCCCCTCTGTAGAAAAGTGGCAAGAATTCACAGATCTGCTGTGAATTTGATGGATAAAAAACAGGAAAATCACTTGGAAATTCATATTTTACTATTACCTTAAAGGTAAAAAAATACAGGGTTAAAGTGTATCAGTAGGTGAAAGAGTATCAGTGAAAATAAAGTTACTGTTGGTTACTTTTTAAATACCACAGTAAAACAGCTCAGATCAGATGAATAAAGAGTATCAGTGTTTAAAGATAAAGGAAGGAAATTTCTTCAACCACTTTCCACGATAAGATGCACCTAATGCCAGCAGTACTCACAGCACATCAACAATCAGTTCCAATTAGAATAATCAGTTTTATTTTTTCTTGTAAAAAGGTAACAGCTTGCAAACTGTTTTGTAGCTGACCCTCTTATTATGCTTTCTTTCCTATTTTTTATTAAAACATTATCTCAATTCCTGAGATATTTTGTAAACGGTTTTTTGTATAAATACTTCACAATTCGAAGTATTCAGTGTGAATAAAAATTTCTCAAGACAACTATAGTATTATCTGCTGGTTATATTGACGTTGGTGAGTCAATTAGCGAAAGCAGCAGACTGGAAAGAGATCAGAGACATCATAGCTAAGGATTCTAGTGGTGACAAGATAAGTCTTGTTCTCTCCTTGTTTTCAGTGTATTTCTTTAAATTTTACATTCATTCATATTGTGTTTTTCTTGTCTCTAATGATCAACTAAGGAAAAATTAAACAGGATTAGTGATAATAAGCTCCTTGTTTCTAAACTTGTTGGCATTTTAATGTTTTCTACTTGATAACCGGACCATAGAATTCTTAATTTCTTTAGGTCTGAGTCAGATCCCCTTCTTCAATCTTCTTATCTGTAGCTTAAGGATTCTTAAGTGCCCTTTTGCTCAGATTCCACCCACTCCATCAAATCAAGCCTATACAAAGCCTTAGAAGGTCACCTATCTTGCCCTTAGCACATTTGCATCTTCGAGCCTTATTTCTTAGTTCTGCTTGCCTAGAGATTTGACTCCATTGCCCAATATTCTGGTAGATCCTTCTGGTTTACATTGAAATCTCTTTATTCCCACCAATCTTTTAAAATCAAACCCAACTGCACAATCATAGCTAGCCTAATATCTATTACTAAAACAAAGCTAAATCATACGGAGAGATCCCTCTCCAAAGTTCAAGAAGGCTAGATCTTGAATTCCAAAAGAGGTTCTTGGTTACCCTTGGTGTTCTTAACTACAAAAATCCCCATCCCACAACCTGAGAATTACTAGGGCGATAAAAATCCACACTCCTAAACAGAAAAACTAGGCATAATTAAAGGTTGGATATGGGACTGTAATGATTCCCTAACCATGTGTTAGGTCCCTATATTACTATTATAGTCCCTTATTGTTGTTCGTGTAACCCCCTTATTGTTATTATTGTATCCTTGTAACCCCCATTTTATTATTATTGTGCCCTTAAATTATTAATGTTAGGTCGGCTAGGATTACATTGTGGCCCACTAGGATTATATTGTGGCCCCATGGACTCCTATATATAGAAGGAGGTTTTGTTCATTTGTATCATCCAAGAATTGTTCATTGATGTAATGTATTGGAGGTTTCCCCCTCGAATTTCCTTATTTCTAAGGCGTTGATATCTCTTTTCTTCTATTTTTGGAGCTGGTTACACAACATTTGGTATCAGAGCTTTGGATTCTAGGGTTTCGCTGCTCCAAACAGGTCATCGTGGCATTTTCTCTATAGATTTTTTTCTACGAAGTTTCAGAAGCTGAAATTTTTAGGGTGCGAAGCCGAAATCCTGAGGAAGAGTTTTTAAAAATTTCAGAGCTTTGTCCATAATATTTTCGGAGATATGATCTGTGGAAGTTAGGTCTTTTTTTAGGCTCGTAAACAGGTCATCGTGGAATTTGTGCTATAATTTTTTTTCTACGAAGGTTCAGAATATGAAATTCATATGGTGTGAAGCCAAAATCCGGAGGAAAGTTGTCAAAAAAATTTCAGATCTTGGTTCGCAATAGTTTTGGAGATATGATCTATGGAATGTAGTGCTTTTTCAGGCTCCTAAATTTCATCTCAAAGAGGTGATCGTGGGAAAAGTTCAATAACTCTCTCTCTGGGCATTGGATTGGAGTGCCGTAAAAAGTGGTCACAAGTACACAGACTGTGGTTTCTTGGATATCAATTTTGGAGACAAAGGACAAAACAGTGACACATGGTAAGTCGTACAAGTTCGCTCTACTGAACCATTCCATAATTAGGTCATTGTGGGAGATTGGACACAAATTTGTCTTGGAGAATCCAAATCAGGTCAAACCTATGGCATTCAAAATATAATTCAAGGGGCTACTTCAGTGCTGAATTTCAGATATAGAAGAGCTACAATCATAGATATAATACAATTTCAATATCGAGCTCCTCAAAAGCAAGTAAAAGGTGTGTATTTTTTTTTTTCCGAATTGCATAAGTCTTGTTTGAAGAATCAAGTTGAATTGATTGCAAGGGCATATTGTAGAATATATATCAGTATTGGATTATAAAATGGCCCCAAAAAATAATTCAACACCCATTTAGCCTTTGGAAATCTCTACTATGACTCATGAAGACGAAGAATTGCAACATGATCTGTCAAAATTACAAGAGCAAGTGCAACAAATTTCACTCTCGCAACGAGCAACAAAAAATGAAATGGAAGTTTTGAAGAAAGTCATGGAAGCTAAGATGAATGGCGTGGAAGCTAAGATGGATGGCATGGAGGCCGGCATGGAATATAAGATGGATGACATGGAAGCTAAGATCGATGAGAAAATGGAAAACATGAAGAATTTTCTAAAAGCAGACATGGAAGGTTTGACAAAATTGATACAAGAAAGGTTTCCTAATGGTGAAAAGATAGTAGAAGAACCTCACGATGAGAACAAAATAAATGTTAATTGTGATTTCATAAACTCTAATGTTGGCGGGAAGAACCACCATATTCCAAACATGGATATGAGGAAGTTTGATGGAAAGAATCCTGTAACATGGATACTACAGATGGAGCAATATTTTGATCTCCATAACGTGCAAAACACACAAAAGGTATGCATTGCAACTTTACATTTAGAACAAAATACATTTGTATGGTATCGATGGCTTTGCTCCCGTAAAAAAATTGTCACTTGGTCAATTTTTACGGAGGAAATGATAGCATATTATGAGGATACAAAGAGCAACACCTTCTTTAGCCAATTGATAAATCTCAAACAAAAGGGTTTAGTGGGGAAGCACATTGAGGACTTCCAAAAATTGAATATAAGGGTAACTGGTATTCCAGAGGAACACAGGATTGATCTCTTCATAGGCACTCTAAAGGATAACATCCAACATGAAGTTCGTGTTTTGGAGCCTGATTCATTGGAGAAGGCATTCAAGTTGGCAAGAAAAGTTGAATGTAAAGTTATGGCGACAAGGAAGCCTACCACTCAATTCTATAAAGAAGGAAGTGTTGCTACACCTAGATTTCCACAACCTACAAGGTTGACACCACAACAATTGAAAGAAAAAAGAGCAAAAGGGCTTTGCTACAGTTGTGATAGCAAATACACTAAAGGTCATAAGTGTGCTGAGAAGAAATTATTTTATATAGATTGTGAAGAGAAAGAAGAAAATGAACAAGAAGAGGATATACACCAGGAACCAGCCCTAGAAGAGGAAGAAATGAATCCGACCATATCGTGTAATGCACTGGCAAGAATTACCACTTCTCAAACTCTCAAGATAGAAGGACATATCAAGAAGAAAAAGGTAATAGTGTTGATTGATTCAGGTAGCACCCATAATTTTATTCATTGTAAGGTAGCCAAGGAATTAAATTGTTTCCTATACCCAGCACCAGAATGTCAAGTGATGGTTGCAAATGGAGGAACTATAAATTGCTCTGGGAAATGCCATAATATCAAGCTAACCATGGGGGAACATGTATTGACTAGTCCAATGCTTTCCATTCCTATGGGAGGTGCTGATGTTGTACTAGGAGTACAATGGTTACAATCTTTGGGGACGGTAGCTTTTAATTTTCAAGAACTTTTCTTGAATTTTTTTTCAGAAGGAAAGGAAGTCGAATTACGTGGTATTGAAGGGAAGCTAGGAACGATAATAAGCTCTAATGTCATGACAAAGCTTATAAAGAAATAACAACGAGGCGTAATTGCACAATTATGCTCACTAGAAGTTTCGACATCAAAATCATCTATTTCTGCAGATCTCCAACAAGTCTTGGACAATCATTCCAAGGTGTTTGAAACTCCAAAAGGACTCCCACCTATTCGTGATCATGACCATGCTATTCATTTGATTCCAGGAAGTGTTCCTCCAAACATCAGGCCTTATAGATATCCTTACTTCCAAAAGAGCGAAATTGAACGTATGATTGCAGAAATGTTAGAGGCGTGTATAATTCAACCTAGTCAAAGTTCTTTCTCTGCTCCTGTAGTATTGGTACACAAGAAGGATGGATCATGGCGAATGTGTCCGGATTATAGGGAGCTCAATAAGCTCACCATTAAAGACAAATTTTCCATTCCTGTGATTGATGAATTATTGGATGAATTACATGGAGCAATTTATTTTACCAAGTTGGATATTCATTCAAGATATCATCAAATTAGAATGAAGACTGAAGATATTCCAAAAATAGCATTTCAAACTCATGAGGGTCATTATGAATTTTTGGTCATGCCTTTTGGCCTTACCAATGCACCTTCTACATTTCAAGGGTTGATGAATTCCATTTTCAAACCCTTCCTTAGAAATTTTGTGCTAGTATTTTTTGATGATATACTAATCTACAGCAGGTCTTGGAAGGATCATGTTGAACATGTTGACAGGGTGCTCAAACTATTGCAGGAGAAACAATTAAATGCAAAAAAATCCAAATGTTTCTTTGGAGTACAAGAGGTGGAATATCTGGGTCATATTGTATCTCACGAGGGTGTTAAAGTAGACACTAACAAAATTAAAGCCATTAAGGAATGGAAAGTCCCCACAACCATAAAGCAGTTGTGAGGATTTCTCGGGTTAACATGGTATTATCCCAAGTTTGTTAAGAATTATGGGAGAATAGCAACACCTCTAACAACATTATTGAATAAAGATGCATTTTCATGGACTGCTGAAGCAACTAATGCCTTTGAACGGCTTAAAGAGGCAATGTGCCTAGCACCGGTCTTAGCTACGCGAGAATTCACAAAAACCTTTATTGTAGAATGTGATGCCTCATGAAATGGAATTGGTGCAGTTTTAATGTAGGAAGGAAGACCCATTGCTTTTGAAAGTCGTCCAATCAAAGGAAAGTATTTACAGAAACCCATTTATGAGAAAGAAATGTTAGCAATACTGCATGCACTAAAGAAATGGCGAACTTACCTAATGGGAAGACACTTCAAGGTAAAAACTGATCATGATAGTATTAAACACTTTTTGGAACAAAGAATATCATCAGAAGAGCAGCAAAAATGGGTCACAAAGATGTTGGGTTATGACTTTGAAATAATCTACAAAAAAGGAAAGCTTAATGTTGTTGCAGATGCACTCTCAAGAAAGAATGAAGAGGTGGAAGCATCGCTTTGTGCCATTTCTATTATCCAACCAGATTGGATAACTGAAGCAAGAGATGAATGGAAGAAGGACAAAGATGTATGGACACTCATTCAAAAGTTGCAGCAAGATCCTAGTACATCCGATACATTTAGTTGGAAAAATGATTCCTTATGGTACAAAGATCGCTTATATCTTTGTAAGAATTCCCAACTAAAACAAAATATTCTTCCGGAATTGCACACTTCTCCTTTAGGAGGACACTCAGGATTTTTAAAAACTTACCACAGGGTGAAGAAAGAATTTTTTTGGGATGGCCTTAAATCTCATATTCAAAAGTTTGTGGCGGAATGTTTGGTTTGCCAGCAGAATAAAGTGGAAACAATTAAGACCCCGGGACTTCTACAACCTTTATCCATTCCAAGTCAACGTTGGGAGGAGATCTCAATGGATTTTATCACAGGTTTACCTAAGTTCGAAGGAAAGAGTGTCATCATGGTGGTAGTTGATAGACTTACCAAGTATGCACACTTTTGTGCATTATCTCATCCATTTAAAGCAAGTACAGTTGCTACTACATTTATGGACAGAACTCAAAAGCTACATGGAAGCCCAAGGGTTATTGTGAGCGACAGAGATCCCATTTTTACTGGAAATTTTTGGACGGAGTTATTTTCTTGTTTGGGTACTCAATTAGCTCATAGCTCATCTTATCATCCTCAATATCATGGTCAAACTGAGATAGTAAATAAATGTTTGGAAGGATATCTTCGTTGTTTTGTATCTGATAAACAAACACAATGGGTCAAGTGGTTACCTCTTGCCGAATGGTGGTATAACACTTCCTTCCATACTGCAGCAAAAATGAGCCCATTTATGGCACTTTATGGATATCATCCACCATCCATCACATCATCTTTAAGGGAAAATTCGAAGGTTCAAGCAGTGGAAGATCACATCGAGCATCAGCAAGAAGTTCTCCAACTCTTAAAGGATAACCTGAATTTGGTACAAAATCGAATGAAACAACAGGCAGATCAACATCGTAGCGAGAGAAGTTTTGATGTAGGAGATTGGGTATTTTTACGGCTACAACCATACAAAAAATGTCCCTCAAGCAAGCAAAGAAGGATAATAAATTATCGCCAAAGTACTATGGTCCTTACAAGGTGTTGCAAAAGATTGGTACTATGGCATACAAATTGGAGCTTCCTGCTTCTTCACGAGTACATCCAGTTTTCCATGTTTCATGCTTAAAGAAGTTTATAGGTGAAAATCTTCCAGTTCAAACAATATTGCCAGAACTTGATAAGGAAGGAAAAATCATATTGGAACCTGAAGCGGTCATGGAAACAAGAACTCGACAGCTACGGAATCGATCAATTTCAGAGTATCTCATCAAGTGGAAGAACTTACCCACCGAAGATTCTACATGGGAGGATGAGAATTTTATACAGAAGCACCCAGAGCTACTCAAGTGTTGAGGACAACACTTTTTTGAAGGAGAGGGGCATGTTAGGTCCCTATATTACTAGTATAGTCCCTTATTGTTGTTAGTGTAACCCCCTTATTTTTATTATTGTATCCTTGTAACCCCCATTTTATTATTATTGTGCCCTTAAATTATTAATGTTAGGTCGGCTAGGATTACATTGTGGCCCACTAGGATTATATTTTGGCCCCATGGACTCCTATATATAGAAGGAGGTTTTGTTCATTTGTATCATCCAAGAATTGTTCATTTATGTAATGTATTGGAGGTTTCCCCCTCGAAGTGGCTTATTTCTAAGGCGTTGATATCTCTTTTCTTCTATTTTTGGAGCTGGTTACACAACACCATGCCTAAGTGGCAACGTAGGAGTGGACCTGAAATAGTGAGTTGGAGATGTGTTTTTGAGGTGTTGGATCCTTGTTTTTGGGTCAGATTTGGATCCGTTTATGTTGCAGCCTGTGGTATCCATTTGGAAGACTTTTCGTGGAGGTCAAAAGTCCATCCTAAGAGAAAAAATTGTAGTGTAGTATTTGGTGCCATTGATAATCTATCTTGAAGTGACGAAAATGAGCTTAATTTTGGGGGAATATTGGTACCAAAGTGCAACATCTTGATGGAAAAAAGTGACTGCTAGCCTAGAATATTGGAGCTCGGGAATTGGCTAGCAGAGAGAGCAAATTGGATCTGCCCATGCACATGCAACAAAAGTGACTTACAATAGTGTTATGTGGCAGCTCTTGTGGAGTCTAGATGTGTTTTCATTTGAAGGAATAAGGGGAATTTAGTGAGAAGTATAGAAGCGAAGGACCGACAGGACAAGATACAACATTAAGTCCGTGCAACATGTTTTTCATTGTATCTTGTATACCATAGACTGTTGTATTTTTTAGACTGGTTTAATATAATGAATATTGGGTTATAATTTATTGTACAATTTTGTTAAATATTATGTATACTTGTGCATATGTGATTTACTGCTTTATATATTCAGTTGTGAAAATTAGTTCTTGTTGAGATTCTTGGTTTGGTGGCATCAATGATTATAAGACTCTAACCTAGACCCAAGATTGTGGAAATTCAACATGGTTTCAGAGTGTGTCTAAGATACTTTGGAAGACAATGAATCATATGTGTGTAGAGAAGTA
Organism: Pinus albicaulis; assembly: GCA_034641835.2. NCBI lineage: Eukaryota > Viridiplantae > Streptophyta > Pinopsida > Pinales > Pinaceae > Pinus > Pinus albicaulis. The sequence continues at coordinate 779,684,653 of CM076579.1, forward strand.
CATCGTGATAGGGAGTTGGTCACATTGTAGGTGAAAATGTCAAAGTTTCACATAGTTATTCGGAATGAGGACAGGTTGATGGGATTTTCCAACTATTGTCCTTTGAAGGTAAGGATCAGGTTGGTCTTGCAGGTCAAAAAGATATGGGATTTTTCTAAGAAATCCATCAAGAATCCAACCGACCATAAGGAGCTGGAAATATATGAATATTTGGATACGAAGGTGAGATTGATCATCCTAGATGGTGTGAAGGATTCCCTAATACCTCATTTTTCTAGGAAGAACACAATAGATGAGATGTGGATGGATCTTTAGAATTTGTTCCAGAATAATAACGAGAATCGGATACTAGTATTGGAGGATAACTTGAATTCCACCAAGGTGATAAAGGGTGAAGGAGTGACTTCATATTTGACAATGTTGTCTCAGGTCAGAGATGAGCTTGCTGTCATTGGTGTGAAAATTTCAGATGGAAATATGGTGAGGATTTTCTTGAAAGGGTTCACCAAGGAATGGAAGCCCTTCATCAAAGGGATCCTTTCTAGAGAGAAATTTCCAGACTAGAATAGGTTGTGGGATGAATTCATTCAGGAATATTTACGAGATGATGATCTTCATCAAACGAGGATGGAAGATGAAGATGTGGCACTTGCAGCATGAATGAAGGGTAAGAAAAAAGACTTGAGTAAATTCAATTGTTTCAACTGTGGAAAGATGGGTCATTTATCATTAAGATGTATGATGAAGAAGAAGGGAGATGATGATAATATGAAATAAATCAGGTCACCAGTGTTTCCCCTTCAGCTGATATAGATGATATCTCTAAGATATTAGAGGAGTAATTTTCTATGATCTCTCATTTCTCATAGGGTATTATAAAGGAGGATTAATTATACGTGGAAAGTGGTGCGACGAAGCATATGATAGGGTCAGAAAAGGTTTTTGAGACTCTAGATGAATGGGACTCGAATTTGCACATGGTGTTGGGTGACAAGAGTCAGTTGGATATTCGAGGATTGAGAGTTGTGCCATTTAGGAGGGAGACAGGATGAGTGATGCAGTTCTAGGATGTACTGTTTGTACTAGGACTCAGATGTAGTGTGTTTTATGTCTCGATGATCAAGAATAAGGGGTTCAAGGTCTTGTTCCAAGATGGAAAGGAAAGATTCAGGCCTAGAGGCTCTGGCTCCACTTGTATCGTGCTTGGAGTTAGAGAGAATGGTCTATATAGGATGAGGGGAAAGCCTATGGATTATGAAAATTAGGTGGAGAAAGTGCAGGTTCCAGAGAAGTAGGTGTAGGTGCAGGCTTCAGTGGGGAAGGTACAATTTCTAGCGAAGACGGTCCATTTTTCAGAGGCTCAAAGGGATTCGAGTTCTAGCGGGAGCTTGCAAGTTCAGAGGGATACTTTGTAGCCCAAGAAGAGCGCATAATTAGTGGGGAGTAAGGGTGCTTTGACATCTACCAAGAAGGAATCATGGAGAGATTGGAAAGCAATACAAGAGAATAAGAATTAGTTGGATTCTTCCAACTATGAAAATGAAACTTTTGAGAGAGGCGTAGTTCATAGAACAACAACTGTTGCGATTTTGAGCGCCAAGAATTGGGTGAGTGTTGCGAGTAGTGACGATGGTGATGAGTTACTTCCTAGTATTTGAATTACTTCCCTAGATAAGAGGGATTTTTTATTTTTTAGTAGCTTGGGAGGTACTCCAAGCCCTAGGGTTTGGGGATTGGATGGAAAAGCAACACAAGAGTCACTTGTGGGCTTGGAACCGAAGCATGGGGTTTTGAAACAATGATTTTTTGGGGAATTTCAATGGATAATTTTGGACATGTGACAGCATGAGATGATAGAAGGCAGAAAGGAGAATCAAATGCTTCAAGAATTGTTGAATTTTGATTTGTAGTTAGCGAGATATGGATTTTTAAAGTTATTTGATGGGTTTTCACATGTGTGTCAAGGTCAGCTTAATGTAATTTAGTCTTGTGACAATTATATAATCCCCTATTATGACGTTGGAGGACCCCTTGTTAATGTGTATATATACAAGGTGATTTGGAATCTTAAACTCTTCCTTTGTGAAACACAAAACACAAGTGAAGAACTCGTTGGAGGAGAAAGAATTATCTGTTTTGGGCTGCAGCAAAGGAGGAAAAAACAGGAGGGTCGAGGACTATTTATAGGGAATTTTGTGGAGAAAAAATTGCAGGAAGGAAGGTTGAGAACCTGTTTTTGGAGGCCGAGTAAGAGGACCATAAATATGGGATGTTTGAGGGCCAAGTGGAGGGGATGAATACCCTAAACAAGGTTCTCGCAGACCTGTTTTTCTATGCTAAGGAAGGCAGTAGGAAATTTAGGGTAGGTCAAGGTTGTTGGTAAGGGATATAATTCCCATAATTACAGCGAGAAGGGTCATCCTCCTAATAAAGGGTAGTCAAACTCAACAACAAAACTAGGTAGAATTAAAGGTTGGATATGGGACTGTAATGATGCCCTAACCAGGCCTAAGTTGTAGCATAGGAGTGGACTTCAAATAGTGAGTCAGAGATGTGTTTTTGAGGTGTTCGATCCTTTTTTTGGGTCAGATTTGGATCAATTTATCTTGCAGCCTCTGGGTTCCAATTGGAGGAGTTTTCGTGGGGGTAAAAAGTCCATCCTATAAGAAAAAATTACAGTGTAGTATTTGGTGCCATTTATCTAGTGGAGGGTAGTGTGTTCGCTACCCAAAGTATCCATTGATAATCGATCTTGAAGTGACGAAGAGGAGTTGAAGGTTGGGTGAATATTGGTGTCGAAGTGCAGCATTGTTGTGAAGATAAATCCCCTTTGCATATAGAGGCGATCTTTCTAGCCCTAGAGTGGGTCTAGCAACTTGAGATACTTTCTAATGAAAATATTTCTTAGCTAATATTCAAAATGTGACTGTTATAGGTAAATTTAGGCATCATTCTCAATGACCTGGTTAAACTGGACATCATCCCTACAACCAATGAATTGGGTCTATCATCCCCTATCATTTTAGTTGCTACATGCCCTAAGACAAAGAACAAAGACAAATCATCCATGACTTCGATTGCAAGGTTTCCAAGATTTGAAGTATATGTTATATCACATGCGAGCTCACCAACACAGTCTCTGTAGGGGCTAAGTGTGTTGCATATTCAGTTACCTCCATTCAAGGGTGCTCTGCAAAGCACTTCCTGACACTCAAGGGTGTGTTGGTCAATTGGGAGTGAATTCTAATTGTTCCGGAATCTCCACTTGGTCAGTGCCTTCTAGAAGAGTGGACATGTGTCAAACTTCAAAACCATGTGTCCATTTCATACTTATGAGCTTGGGAACATTTCTTGTCTATTATTAGAAAGTCATTGATTGTGAAACTACCTTCAGCTCATCTATAAATTGAGCACAGATCCTAGTGCTTGAGAAGGAAGAAATTGAGTAGAGAAATTCTGGTGGAATTTCAATTGAGAATTTGATTTGAGTGATATATAGCTAGAGAGATGTTCATTGTGATGAGGCGGGGATGATGCTGGAGATGGTGAAATCAAATCAATCGCTGGTTGTAACCTCCCCTTCTATCCATTAATAAATATTGATGCTTAATTTCCCACATATGTATCTGTATAAGCTTCTATTTTTCATATTATGAATTCTTATTTGATGTATATGGTTCATGTTTCATTGATTTAACTGAAAAACTTGAATAGCCATATGTATATTGCAATCTCTTTGTTGTTTAGTGTTCATTCTCACAGGAAATATTTTGGTGATCTAGCTTGGATTTGAAGCTACAACAAGAGCGACAGAAGGAGAATAGGAAGCACTTGGATCCCAATTAGGTTTCTTGATCTATTCCATGTGTCCATTTACCATTAGGAAAAGTATTTGCAAGGTCTTTAATATGTTGTTCTAAATGCATAGCACCACATTTAGGGAAGAATTTTTTATCTGTAATTCATAATTACGCATAAGAAATTGGCGACTCCACTAGGGAGTTTTCCCTTCATCCTTGGTTTTTTTGCCTCTATTTATCTACCCATTATAATTTACTCTTAAATATTAGGCTTTTTAAAATCAAAATTTGCGATAGAAATGTGTTAAATAGCCTGAGTTTTTTGTTCTCTGCTGCGCCCAACGCACTGTTGAACAGGACACAGTGCTTTGCATAGCACTATCTCCCACTCAGGGGTGCATTGCAATGCACTGTCTCCCCTTAGAGACTACGTTTCCCCCTAGAACCAACCAAATTCCCATTGAATTTTTCATTGAATTTGCTTTCAGCCTTTTTTTTGTTGTATTTTCAATAGCCTGATGCCTCATAGAGACCAGTGAATTTACCTGAATCTTCCTCCTTTGAAAGAAACGTTTGTTCAATGTTTATTTAAAGTGTTTTTCTTCATCATTGACAAATTAATTTCTAAGTATTTTCATTACTGCGTTAGATCCATTCGCTTTTGAAAAGGAAATTGCCGTTAAATTCTTCGTTTCCTATAGGACAAATTGTAGTTAAAATATTCATTTTTCCTAAAAAGATAAATTGTTTTTCAATTCCTCATTTCTCAAAGTAAAAGGCATTTGTTTTTATTGATTTGATGCATTATTTTCCTTTTCTGCATTCACATTAAAGGGACTGAAAATAAAAACCTGCATTTGCATGTAGTGGATTGTGTGTTTTGCATAGGAACAAATTAAGAAATCTGCATATTGATTTGTGCTCTTTGGTGTTTTCTCTCAAATTGATTGATCTTTCCCTATAGTAGCTAGGATTTTCATTGAAAAAACTAAAATTGAAAGTTTTCTTATTATTTTAGTTTTCATTCTAGGAATTTCCATCATATCATCGTGGTGAACCTTGAAAGGAAAATTGATAAACAAGATCAACTTAAAAGTTATATCAGTTTACCTAATAAAGCATTGGAACCATAACAATAACATTTAGAAGGTCTAGGCTAGAGACGTGTTCCAACGTTGTAAAACATAACAGCTGTCATTAATTGTCTGCGATACATTCCAAGTGTGATACCTCACACCACGTATGTAAGTATATCATAGCTCATCCACATACTTTCGGGTATATCGGGCGGTGTTATAGTAAGAAAATTATAAAGGGGTGCTCTCATTGTGTGGTTTCACATTAGACAGTGCTAATACAGACTTGGGCCTCCATGTACCTTCGGGTATATTTTGGAGGAAAACTTTAGGTTTCTATCCATCCATAGTGAACCGAGTCGGCCGCATTGTAAATTGTGATACACTGAACACATCATTTGGGGAGATTGTCTGGCCGTACTTCTTGGTTCGCTAGGAGGTATTCTGGAGTTCATAGTTTCTTGGTAAAACTTTTGCCTAGCATTACCCTTTTATTTTGTTTATTTATTTTTTGGTTAAAATAAATCAGTCATCTTGGAAGAACAAAATCCTTTTCCCCATCATTCGTGTAGATTAGCATTGAAACCACCTTTACCACTGGAAGTTACTCCTAGTTCGCAAAGGCGACATCACTCTACCAAAACTAGTACTATTAGTACCTATGGTGAATCATCATCTTCCCATATACCAGAGTCGGCACAAGTTGTTTCTATAAATTTTTGTTTTTCTACTTTTGTCGAGACGGATTCCTCACAACTACCCGTGGTCACGATCCATCCAATCAGTGAGACCATACCTCCCGAACCCGACGTTGTTCAACTGGAAGTTGATCCAAATCCTATCTCTTCTTTGCCAAAAAATATGAATCCCAAATTCGAACGACCAGAAGTTGTTCCTCCATTGGTCATCCCACAATTTTCTGTAGCCATTGAGTCTCCCATATCACACAGTCAACTTCCTGAAATATATTTTGGTCCTGACGGAAAAATACTTCCACCTGGTTTGATTTCGATTGAAGAAATCCCACAGGACGAAACACCATTAACTCCAACCCATTTTGGGGAGGATATTTTCTTATACGAGTCTTTTCCTCAATCACCACCCTCTGCTTTTGTTGATCCCATGCCTATTCAAATTTTCATCATTTCAAAAGGGTAGACATTTGGTCAAGTAACTATGCCTTAACCAACATCTTCGGTTGGACCATCTGTTCCAATTATGTCAGCACCTGCTCTTGCTACCCTGTTGATGTTTACAACTTCACTAGAGTTATATTTACATGGAGGCCCTTTGCCTCCATTAGGCTATAAATATTTATCTAGAATTTTCTCTGGTGCATCTTCAAACCCATGGAATTCATGAATGTCATCATCTGGTATTCTAACTGGTAAACCTATAGTGAGTACTAAACATCTTGACCCTTTATACACATCATCAGGGGAATATCAAGCTGGTCCTTCTGGGTCTATTCCATCTAGTACCATATCCACTAGAATCCCTGCATTTGGAGAACAATATTTTCCATCTTATTATCCTCCTCATGCTAGGGGGCAACCTTTGGTCACCCACTTTGATAGTACTCCGTCATTTTTCGGTCAACCTAATTTCGAAATGAATGTTTGTCAATGGCACCCCACTCTACATATCCAACCACAAACAATAGTACACTCATATCAATCGGCTCAACTTGTTACACCCACATCAATTCCACTTGTTAATACATATTTTCCCCTATTACAGAATCAAACTTTTGTACAAAAATCATTTCAGGCGAGTCCTTCAACTCACTACCCTTAAGTATTGTGCCCATAGACTCCAAATCCTCTGGTTAATTTACAACAACAGCCTGTACCTAGAATCATTTTTTCACAAGTTGGTTTACCATATTATGGGATGTCATAGCCACAAACAGGTTATACTTATCCTCAACTGAATTAAATTTATCCTAATTTGGGTTATAACATTGGTGGACAAACCCCTTGGCAGCCTCAGATGCAAATGCCTCAACATTCATTTCAACAAGTATCATATTCAGGTTTTGGTCAACAAAATCCTCCAGCGTTTTCTTATCAAAACAACCCCTATCTGGGTTACCAGTAGCATATTCCTTATGCTTGTGCTCAAAGGCTTGTTTCCCAAGAAATTCCATCATACCCTAGCTATGCTCAACCTGACCTTAATCGATAGTTTCCTTTTGTTGCAACTTTAGAGTTATCAGATTTAAATCGGCTAACCAATGATCCGATCAACTATGCTCGTTAGTGGTCGGTGATACTGCACAAATTACCCTTGGATATTCCTAAGTTCCTAGGGAAGACCCGTCGACTCATGTTATTATTTATCATTTATGGTGTTCATCAAACTCTTTGAATGATGACTCCTTTCGACTACGTCTTTTCCAGCGTATGCTCATGGTTCTGGCTGCAAAATGGTATATTGAGTTACCTAGAGCTTCTTTTCATAATTTTACTGCCCTAGATATTGTATTTTTGACTCACTTCCAGTTACCCATATGATATGAAACTGGAATGAAACTCTTAAATAATTTTAAATACACTAATGCTACTCACATTTCTGATCATATTCATGAGTGGCGTCGTTGTCATAGAATGGTTAAGACATTTGTTCCTGATTAGCTCCTTAGTGGTTCATTAAGTCCCTGTTACCATTTATAACTGAGGATGTGGCTAAGGGTGGCATCGTCACTGAAGAGCAGGTAATTGCTCATGCCCAATCTTTGGACTTGATTTATACTCAGTCTGGCACGTTCTATAAAAAAATTCTAAACACACCGCTATCTAATTTTAATATTCCTCCTCAATTAAAGGAATCTCATGCCAGAGATAGTATGATTAGTACTACAAGCACACGTCATACTACTTTATCTGATCTTGAACCTTCTTCCAAAATCAATGCCGTGTCATTTGACAAAGGAAAAATTGACAAGCAACCCCGAAGTAAGAAAAAAAGTAAATCAAAGAAAAGAAAAAACTTCTAACCCGCAGGAAATATCATCTAATCAATCGTCTGGAACTAGGAAACCTCACTATCCATGAATCATATGTAATGAGGAACACTTTGTTCAAGATTATGCTGATTGCGCTGAAATTTCAAAAATGGTTAAAACTTCACATGCGTCAGCTGTGTTGACAGATCCATTTCCAAATTCGGATACAAATTTGGTTGATGTAGATCCAGCTTCTAGTTCCCAAGTGCTTATGTTATCTGTCACAAAAAATTCAATAGATATTTTGGTTTCAACGCGTAATAAATATTATGGTAGCCAGGCCACTGATCAAACTACTACCTCGACTATGAATCTGTCTATGGAATCTGTACCCCCTACCGCCATTCCTGAATTGACAATCAAGTCATCGAAGGGAGTCCTTCATAAATCAACATATAATCCTCGAGCAAGAGCTGCTCAAAATTATAATATAGTTGAATATTTGGCTCAATCCCCTTCAGCTATGTCAGCTCTTGAGGTATTACAAAATTTTCCCTCCTAGAAACATGCTTTATTGTCGGCTATAGGTGGAATTGATCTGAGTGATTCTAATCTAGTTTCCTTTAATCATACGGGCTATGTGCCACAATTACCAACATAATTTGCATTCTCTATACAAGTAAATGTTCTCAATCACCTTGTTCATCATAATATTATTGATGAGGGAGCATCTACATGCATTATGTCTCTAAACTATTTGAAGTCACTTGGCTTATCGTGCCTATCTTAATCATCAACAACGTTGAAGGCTTTTGACGGACATACATATAAGCCTTGTGGTATTATCAATAACCTACATGTTGAAATAGGGGGAAAAATAGTGAATGTTGATGTCAAGGTTGTTGATGGACCCCTTGAATATAATATTCTACTTGGAAGGCCATGGGTATATGCTATGACTGCAATTGTTTCTACATATTTTAGAATGATCACCTTTCCATATAAAGGTGCCATCACAATCATTAATCAGTTATCCCTATGAGTTGGTGGATTACGATGGAATTCCATTGGCACAGCCCTGAAACGGGTTGTATCTAAAACGTTAGTATGCTTAATCATGAGCGTAGTAATTTTTTGTATTATATTGTATATATATGCTATTGATTTGCATTCATTGTCTTAGTTTGTTTTTAGAGTTTTCTTGACGTTAGTAACCCTCTTTACATTTCATCGCAGATGTCTGAATCTTTGGAACCATATGTTGGATATGTTGATGGTGCTAGTCATAGTATGGAAAATCTATCCTCTGCAACGTGGGCCATTTTCACTCCGAATGGAAAGTTAATAAGTTTTTGAGGGATTTGTATTTGTAGATTGACAAACAATATTGCTGAGTATAGCGCGTTTATCAAACTTCTCTCTGATACCATTTCATTTGGTATTAACCGCATCATTATAAGGTTAGCTCACAACTTGTGGTATTATAACTTACTAGTGTTTATACTGTTAGAAATCCAACACTGCATTGTTTGTTCCTAAGAGTTCGACTTTTGGAAAGACACTTTGATTTTATTCAATATCAATACATTTCCAGAAATTTAAACACCTTGACTAATTCTTTAGCTAATCAAGTTTTAGAAAGACATTTGAAATGCATGTAAAGATACATTCACATAATTGAATAGGATTACGCAATAAACATAGGAAAATATTGAAATCAAATAGATAGATAGTCATACATTTTTACAAAAAATTGTGCCCAAGACACATTGGTCATCTGACCTCAAAATGTATACAAAGTATCGAAATTAAACTAGTGATGCTCATCGTAACATGCTATAGATCTAGCTATCCTACGCAGTAACCACATCCAGTGGTTAGGAACGTCTATAGTATGGCATTTCAGTCGCATGGGTAACTCTTCTATCCAGAAATCCAGAATCCCAAAGGTCAACCCCTCTATGTGCTCCCGAAGCTCAGAAAATGTCTCAGCTATGTCTAGATCCTGAAGGACTACTCTCCTGACAGCCCTCTCTGTTGGCTCATCTTCTCCAAACTCTAGTTCCAACACCGGTTGAACTTGACCAACATTTTCATTACATCAAAACTTTAATTTAGTCTCGGGAAAACATCAAAAGATACAAAAAAATTGTATAAAACTTAGGAAAATATAAAACATGATCAAAACATTCTTACTTACTGCACCTCACTGAGCACCTTCTCGTAAGGCTAAGTCTGGATCTCCTCGGAAATTGATGCTTGCGTATGCATACTCATCAATGGTGACAACCTGTCACCTGAACCAGGCGAAGAACACAGTAGAGAACATAATGGTTGATTGGCTTGCATGCCTACCCATTAGTTCTACCCATATCTACATCCTTGGATATCTAGGGTTAGACACACCCAGCATCACATAATGAGGCCTCATAAGTGGAATCCTCTCTAAGGAAAAAGAAATGAGGATCAAACCATAACTTGAGTTCTTCTTCTTTCCTCCCTTTGCTTTGTTTAGTTGTTCCTTTATTTAGGCAAGTACAGCTTCAAACCAATTGAAAAATGTTGTCTCCATGCACTCTAGCACATACTTCATATATGATCTATTCGCTACATGTAGTGTAATGGTGCCAACAAGTTTTGAGAACATGGAAAGAATGGTTCTCAAAGGAAAATTCCGAACATCACGGATGTTTATCTTCCCATATTTGCTCGACTCTACCCCTGGATAGAAATAATGCAAACAATAGTCTCTCACTGTCTCTCCTCCAAGAGCAAACCCTGAGAGGGAAATGGGCAAGCCTTTGCTCGACAAACCTGTGAGAAAATATACATTCTCCACTATAATGGGAACCACTTTGTTCCTAATGTTAAATTCCTCAATATTTGGATCCCATGCTCGAACTAGGAACTCCAAGAGTTCTATTCGTTGTCTCATCCCTGATAAGTGGAAGTACTTTAACAACCCACAATCTCTTAGGGCTATTATTGTACCTGAATAATTTAGGTCAACCATATTCTATTCTTCATGCTCTCTTTCTATCCATGTAATCGTCATTATAGTACGATGAAATCCAGAAACATAACAATAAGACTCATTAGACTCCTTTCAATGTAAAAAATTAGACAAATTTTGAGCATAGTGCAAGAATAAAAAATGGAAATTGCACCCAACGCAGTCTTGAACAAGGGATAGTGCGTTGCATATGCAGCTAGACTTCAATTTAGGTGCTCTAAAATGCACTTTTTTATGCTCAAGGGTGTGTTGCCCTATTTGGAAGAAAAATTTACCCTAAGGGGCTCAAAACCCTAAAAATTTTCAATGAAAGGAAATGAATTGACTATTGAAAGAAAGATAGGGTTCATGGCACTTACCTGGATCAAACGGCAATGAAAACCGTCCAAAAATTTGATTGTAATTAGCAGCTGAAGTTCGAGGGAAAAAACAGGTTCAAAGGTCCAAAATGAAAATGGTAACTATTGAATGGTAAAAGTAAATAGTAAAACTCTTTTTATTATTCATTTGATTATTTTCAATGAATATTTATTGCTATGACTATGGGTTTATTATATTTTTATCATGAAACAAGTATTTTTAATCCATTTGATGTTGTTCTGAATAAATTTTACAACTGATGAACAGATTAGTCATGCATATTTATTTCAAGAATGATTTGACCACAAAGCATACTTTTATCCTTATTTTTCAAGCTTTGCTAAAAACGAAAAAGGAATTGAAGGACACTTTTATCTCTATTTCGACCTTCTATAACAGCAAAAAAGGAACCCCTGGAGTCTTCTTTTAGCTCTTTTCAGACTCCGATAATGTGAAAAGATTTCCAAGGACTTGTCTTTTCGAGCTCGTAAAAGTAAATGAATTGATATCTACTTAGTATAAGTTTAACCCTTTTCTGGACTGAGATAGATTATTTACGAAAAAGAAATACCTTAGTCAAACATGACTAAGGAGTTTCTCTCAGATATTATTTTACACTTTTCGGATATGAGAAAAAACTTTACAAAAAAGTACTTATCGAGTTTTCTTTCGTCATCTTTTTGAAACTCTCTAAATATGAAAAATTACCTAGCTGTCACTGTCGTTAGGCACGTTAAAATATGAAATAGTGAAGGGATTGTCAATCATGGAAAGAATCAAGTTTCATTCATCGCTAGACTCATTAAATTATTAAATAGCGATACATTGTTCACTCGAAGGGTTGAATTATAGATCAAGCATATGTTATCCTCCTTTAGCTTGTTAAAAAATAAAGAGGTATTGGTTGATAAATGACCGGGGAAAATTTGGGAAAGTGAACATAAATTTTTGCGGTAGTAGGTCACTCTTGAACATGACACTTCACTCCATGACTGTTTGGGTTGGGTAATCTTCTTGACGGTTCATTCATACCTATAGTTCATCATACCTTCACTTTGGTTTTTGGGTCAATGCTACCAACTCATCTCAATGTCGCTGATATGTTCAAGAGAAGTCATCCAGTGAATAATCATCTTTCTACAATACTCATAAACCTTCATTCTCATGAAATTCATCCCTGAACATTGCTATATCAAGTCATCATTTGTCTCCTAAATCAGTAACTCTCGTTTCACAATAAAGTGGCTTCCTGTCGACGACAAATCATCAACTAGGAAGTTCACTTGGAAACATCATATTCCAATACCATGAAGCTTGTTACAGCATCGACAAGATCCTTGCTTCCGAATTTTTGACCGAAATATTTAGTTTGGTGTTTGACATCAAATAATTTGTTCATGACTTACGAAATGTACTGCAATACCTTGAGGGTCATTGACATCAATGGTGGTTATCTCACATTTGTTAGCAACTCACATCATTGGCTAGTAATCAAATGATGTCTTACCATGTTCGACTACAAATCATATATTCGCATGGCTAGACTTGTACTCGAATGAGCGAGTGAACGAGATAAGAAGACCCCAGATCTATTTTCAACCATCTAGGCTGTGATTTTGAGATTTTTGTACACATAATTTGTACGGTGACCTTACATATATATCGTCATTTGAACATGGGCCTATATCTGTAGGCATGTATGTATTGGGCAACATTCCAACGTAGATGAATTTCTGCACTATGTACATCTTATTAGATAGTTTATGTGCTGAGCATGGGAATGCCTTCCCTCAGCAATTCGTGATCAAGATAATATATCATGATGTAATGTATTGTAAGATTGATGTAGTTCGCCACTCTGCTTCAGCTCCAATGCATCACAATGTAAAGCATCTCATTCAAAAAATATTGTTATTATTATTCTAACTTCATGCTTTAGGGGGAAATCTATTATAGGTCAAATTGGGCATCATTCCCAATGACTTGGTTAAAATGGATATCATCCCTAGAACCAATGAATAGGGTCTATCATCCCCTATCAGTTCAGTTGCTACATGCCCTAAGACAAATAACAAAGGCAAATCATCCATGACTTCCATTGCAAGGTTTCCAAGATTTGAAGTATATGTTATATCACCTATGAGCTCACCAACACAGTATATGAAGGGGATAAGTGCGTTGCATATGCAGTTACCTCCATTCAAGGGTTCTCTACAAAGAACTTCCCGACACTCAAGGGTGTGTTGGTCAATTGGGAGTGAAATTCTCATTGTTTCAGAATCTCCACTTGGCCAGTGCCTTCTAGAAGAGTGCATATGTGTCAAACTTTGAATCCATGTGTCCATTTGATACCTTTGAGCTTGGGAACATGTCTTGCCTATTATTAGAAAGTCATTGATTTTGAAACTACCTTCAGCTCATCTATAAATTGAGCATAGATCCTAGTGCTTGAGAAGGAAGAAATTGAGTAGAGAAATGATGGTGGAATTTCAATTGAGGATTTGATTTGAGTGATATGCTGCTGGAGAGATGTTCATTGTGATGAGGTTGGGATGATGCTGGAGATGGTGACATCAAATCAATCGTTGGTTGTAACCTCCCCTTCTATCCATTAATAAATATTGTTGCTTACTTTCCCACATATTTATCTGTATAAGCTTCTATTTTCATATTATGAATTCTTATCTTATGTATATGGTTCATGTTTCATTGATTTAGCTGAATAAATTGAATAGCCATCTGTATATTGCAATCTATTTATTGTTTAATGTTCATTCTCGCAGGGAATATTTTGGTGATATAGCTTGGATTTGAAGCTACAGCAAAAGCGACAGAAGGAGAATAGGAAGCGCTTGGATCCCAAGTAGGTTTCTTGATCTATTATGTGTGTATATTTACTATTAGGAAAAGTATCTACAAAGTCTTTAATATTTTGTTCTAAATGCATAACACCACTTTTAGGGAAGAATGTTTTATCCGTAATTCATAATTTCGCATAACAGTGACAAGAAAGGAGATAAAGGCACATTTTCCTGATGCTATGCTCGAACTCGTTGATGGTGGCCTTGATCCATGATCCCTTTAGGATCACTCCTTGCTACTAGTGACACAAGAATACCTATGGATGATCAAGAGGAAACAAAAAACGTAATCTAATACATAATAATCATTAAACATTAGCTATCTAGCATATGAAGGAGTACCAGAATATTTTCACAAATGATTAGAAAAATATAGAAAGCAAACATCAGATGTTTTATTAATGGATATAAAGGACAGAGATTAAAACCTAGGCCTTGATGTTGGAGGCCTCTCTTTGGTGAAAATATGAGTCCTTCATCGAAGCTCTAAAGCATTCCTTCTCCCGAATATCTTAGGCGTTATCATAGTACATGAGTGTAAATGGAATGAGAGATTATACCAGCCAAACAATGACCAACTAGTAGTGGAAGGATGGGGACCAATTTAAAGGAAGGGAGAAGAGGTTGGGGACCAACTAGTAGTGGAAGGATGGGGACCAGTTTAAAGGAAGGTCCACTTTCTAAGGGATAAACCCCCATGGATGAGATCAAAGCTCTAAAATCATAGAGCTCAGCCCTGTGACCACTATTTAAAAACCAACTCGTCGTCCTAGAACTTCTAGAGGTCGAAGCATCTCCTCCATTTGAGGAAACACTGCCATAAATGGAATAACGTGGTTTTTTAAGAAATAAGGGCGTTGATAGTGCTAAGCCATAACTTTCAACCTATTATCAGTGTGGGAAAGCCGCTAGAAAATGCGTTGACTGAGAAAAGTAGGGTTTTTACCAAGTTCCTTCAGTAATATTCCAAGGCAGTGTTCTTTGAGTCTTCAGGGGATGTATTTACATATTTTTCCATGGTGGAAACATTGCACAAGGCCTGTCATGGGGCACTTCATCATCAAGGAAAGGAAGTGCAAATGGTGAGAAATTAATGTGTAATATATGCCCCCTAAAGAACGAAGTTAGAACATGGAGTGATGGCTGAAATTCTTTATGAACCAAGGCAGAGAACTCAGATCACTACGAGGAAACCTGCCAAATTAAACATAATACAATATAGGACATCTCTGGTATGAATATGCCTAACCACATAACTTTTCACTAGGCATCAAATAATAAATGAACCCATAGTATGGTCACAACCATCCATCTAGGATCATGTATACAATCATGAACACTCAATAACTCCCCGCAACCTGGATCAGAATCATATGTGATCAAGGGTCTTCACCGCGATCACAATAAACCCAACGTAGGAATCTATCCATGTGAATAGATGTGTTGATGTCAAACATGGTAGAAACCACCTGATTACTGGCCAATAATGAAAATCGTTAACAGGCACGACAGAAACCACAAATAATGATGATGGCCCTCAAGGTACAATAGCACAATCTACAAGTGTGAATAAATGTGTTGAAGTCGAACACTTGCAGAATCATTCTATCAAAAGAAAATGATGCGAACCTATCATATAACATGAAGAAATTTCCATTGAGGCATGCAAGCTGCAAGGTACTAAAAAGAAGTTTCTAAACAACCTTCCCAGATAATGAACTGAAGTCGACAGGAAGTGATTCGTCAAAGGACGACCATAATGATTCCCACAACATTAGTACGAAACAACATATATCTCAATATGATAGGAGTGATTTAGGATTGTAACGTAGGAGGTCAGATAGGAAAAGGATGTTTGACTATAACACAAAAAAAGACTTCTCTTGAACATATTGGTGACATGACTCCAGAGTATGGCAACATTTGACTCAAATAGGATCAGAGGTCATGTTGAAAAAATGGTAATTGAATGAGAGGAAAACGGATTTCCCAAACCCATGAATTTAAATTGATGAATGTACGATGTCCCCAACCTGACATGAACTATAGATGAATGTCACGTTCAAGAGCGACAAGCTGCCCAAAACACACATAGGATGTTCACTTTAAATTACCCCCCCATTATTGCTAACAAGTACCTCTTTATTTTTGATAACCAACGTGAAGAGGATAGAATATGCTGGGCGTGTAAGTTCATTCTTTGAATGAATCCATCCTAGTAATTTTAACGAGCCCTAGGAAGGAGGAACACGATCTTGTCACGGTGACAATTATTTTGTCGTTTAATATTTAATGAGTCCAACGAATGGGTAACTTGGTAAATATTCATGTTTAAGGAGTTAGAAAAGAAACAGAAAAGAAATATCCATCATGTCCCTTTTCATAAATCATCCCTAGAATCCAAAAAGGTAGAAAACAATACTCAATAGAACCTCTTGACCATGTTCGATCAAGGTATTCATTTTTTGTAAAATAATGAATCTCAACACGTAAAAGGGGTAAACGTATACTGAGGAAAATTAAATTCATTCACTTTAACGAGTGTTATAAAGGGTAGCAACTGGTTCCAGTGATAGTGGAACCTCTAAAAACATCTAAATGTTAAGAGGCTGGCTAATAAGACCACTTCATCGCAACGGTTCCCCTGGAAAGGAAAAAAAAATCAAGTGAGAGTGTATGATAAGCCAATCATATGGTGACAATTGAATGAGAAAACCAAGGCTCATGTTGCAGAAGAGGCAGATAAAATGGAAATATGAGAGGTGTATTGAGAAATGGTTTCATTTTTTCACACACTTGAATCATAGGAAACTATGCTCGAAAGTTTTTTCATTTTTACACCAGCTTAAAATGTAGGAAAACTATGCTTGGAATGAGTTTGCATGCCCCCAGCATAATGACTCAATTCTAGGTACATGCTCCTCCAACTTCATTTCATTCACCTAAGTAGACTACTAGTTACTAATAGGTGGATGGAATGAAGGTTCATTTATGAGATCAAGTGAAAGACTCGATTGGGAATTTACGAGATCTAATCAAATAATCGAATTGAAAGGGGATTTGTTTCATTTTTTTAACGAGTTTGACACAGTAAAAGAGCTATCTTCATGACAATTTGTTTCATTTTTTAACGAGATTGACACAAGACAAGGAAATTTTCTCAGAAGAGCTTAATTGATTTTTTAAGGAGCTTGACACAAGAAAAGAAACTCTGCTCCAAAGACCTAGTTTCATTTATTAAAGAGCTTGACACAAGAAAAGAAACTTTTCTCCAAAATAATTTTTTTCGTGGCACATCAGAGGTCATGGATTCCAGTAGGTTCTCATCAAATGGGATAAAAACACTCTATAAATCAGGATCCAATGCCCACGGTACATGATGTATTGTAGCACTGACCAAATCATTAGTGGAAGCGAGCATGGAACATGCGACCACATAATTAACCTATCGTAGGGAAGATACCACTTGAATGTAAGGATCATGTAGGGATGATGGTTGACTGGGAGCCAAATTAGGACCAATCAATAAAAGTTGATCAATGGTCACAATTCTTCCTTCATGTGGGAAACACATCACACGAAAGAGAGAAGAGACAAGAGCTCCCATGACATAAGTATAGTCATGCCCAAGGAGTAAGTTAAAATCAAAGGGGACTTGAACAACCATCATGTCTATATAGAAAATATTTCCTCCCAAAGTAATAGGCAACTTCATAAGGATCCCTAATGGTTGATTGGTTCCTTTGTTAAAAGCCAACAAATTCTGGGTAACAGGCACAAGTTATGGAGAACCGAAATCTTTCCAAGTAGTTGAAGACATAATACTAACAGATGCATCTTAATCTATTATTATGTTAGGTATGACCACATTATAAGCATGAACGGTGATCTCAAAGGGCACGTAAGAAGGAAGACAATATCTTGTCAGTCAACTCCAATCAAAGGAAACAACTAGACTACTTTTGGGGGGGGGGGGGGTTGCCGTGGGAACACGAGAACTGCCCCCTTGTGTTACAAGAATGGGAGGATTACCCTCCTATACCACGGGAACATGATGATTTCCCTCCAAATCAGGGGAATTTGAAGAAACAAAAATAAATTGAGTGGTATGAGGTTCAATCTCTACAAGAAAGACTTGATCAACTGAAGTTGGAATATGGTCAATTTTTTTCTCAATCAATGATTGATCGGGAATGAACTCGTGGGGTTCAAGTTCAGAGAGAATGGGATTGACTAGATATGACTTCAGATTGATCACTTTATCAACTAAAAGAGGATTAGAGGAAAGCT
Source organism: Pinus albicaulis (assembly GCA_034641835.2). Taxonomy (NCBI): domain Eukaryota; kingdom Viridiplantae; phylum Streptophyta; class Pinopsida; order Pinales; family Pinaceae; genus Pinus; species Pinus albicaulis. The sequence goes on from CM076579.1 coordinate 779,703,000, forward strand.
TTCAGTTTCCAGTAGGAAGACAGGGCTGAGAAGCAGTAAGATAATCCAACACTTTCAAGGCTTCATCCATATAAGGACAAAGGTGAATGGGATGATTCCCTTCACATAACCTACAGAGAAATTTGACATCACCCTTTTTACCATGGGCCTTATAATCCCTATTTGAGGGTTTGTTACCAGCATGATCTCCATATGTCGATGAAAAAGGCCCATTTGAGTCAGTGGACCATACTTCTAATATCCTAGGAATGTCAGGACACACTCTCAAAAGGTGGTCTTCCTTACATAGCTTACAAGGAAATTTGACTTTGCAGGACAAATTTGAAGGTTTTTCAACATTAGTTACATTGGAAAAAAAAGTTTCTTGGTTCCCCCCTTGCTTATTTGGCTTCTTCTTTGTCCTCTTCTTCTTCTTCTTAACTTCCTGGTTACTAGAATTCAGACTTTCACCAGGCAAAGAGGAATAAAGGGGTGAAGAAACAGGTGAAGAAGGTGAGGGATCAACATAAGTTTGACATTGTTCAGGTGGAGGCGAACTTGGTTGAGAAGCAATTTGTACATTTGGAACCATGGGGGTTGAAAATAACCAAACTAGCAAACCAATGGTGAATCCCGGAAGGGACAATGTTTCCATATAGGGAGTGCAACCATTTCCAAAGGAAGGAAAATGATCAGGATTCCCATCTGAGGGGATTCCTTGATTGGTAAAATTAGGAACTATTGCCATTAGTCTCAACCTAAGATATTCTAAGGAGTCATGCATGGGTAAAATTTTATTCCATGGGAGGTAAATTTTATAAATTAAACACAAAATAAATAAATAAAGGCGAACTAGGCATAAAGGATTACCAAGTATCTGTGAACTACAATATACACCTTAGAAAATAAATTTACCAAGGACTTAACGTATGACAACCAATGTCCCTGAAAGTTGTGTTTGGTGTATTATGTTTACAAGGCAGCCGACTCGGTTACCTATGGCAGGCTTGCAACCTAGTGGGGTCTCCCCATGTATACTCGAGTCCAGTCCAGAGTAATGTTGTCTAATGTGTAACCGTATGATGAGAGTGTCCCCTTATACTTTTGATACATGGAGCATATTCATATATACTTCCATATGTGGGACGAGGTTTCACCTCTGGAATGTAACACAGACTGTTAGCGACAACTCATACGCTTAACGACACCGGAACACATCTCTAGCCTAGACCTCTATATGTTTGCGTTAATTTCAAATGATCCTTAAGTTAATTAACGTTCATATTAAGTTGATCTTGATTAAATTTTCAATTTCAAGGCTTAGAACGATGTGACCTGAATCCCTATAATGCAACTAGCATGAGAAAATGATTCTTTCAATTCAATGAATGTTGTCTAGTTTAGGGAAGAGTTTCAAACAATGATGCAACAAATAAAAATGTAGCAAACAAATATTTTCCTAGCCAGATCACTTTCACTATCCCAATTCAAGTCAAAACATTCAAAGATGCAAATTATGCAATCTAATCTATGAAAATTTTATTTTTTGAAAACAATGCAACTGTAGTCTATGCACAATTTCCCTTTTTTGAAGACTATGAAACTATAATCTATGCACAATTTCCTTTTTTATTTTTGATGAATGAGAATTCATTCAATGCGCTTTTTGAAGAAGTGAGAATCTAATTAATGCACCTTCCAATGAATGAGAATGCACTCAATGGACCTTTTAGCTTTCAATCATTAAAAAATGTAATCTAAGTTCAATGATAGATCTTGAAAATGACTTTTCAATGCAATCTCATCTAATGCACTTTAACGAAAAGTAAACTTTGAGATGAAAACTAAATGAATGCAAAATAAATTTCTTTTATAGTCTCAAAAGAAATAATAATACTCAATCAACAACAAATCAGTGTTCCTTCCAAACACACGAGTAGCAGACAATAATTTTAATTGACTCAAAGAATCGAAGAGTCAACCAAAATTCACTTTTACCACTTCAAGTATAGGATGGAATTTTGCACACCACAAAGAAACTAACAACAAAAAGAAAAAACCGGATGCACACAGAGCAAGAGGATGACTTCAGAGATCAAGAAACACTAGGCCTTTAAGCAAAATCCCCAAAAAATCTCAAATTTAAGGACCATCGCTACTTTACATAGCAAAAACTGTGCTGACAGGGTGTTCAACGCTACTTTAGACCCCCAAACCCGCGTTGGAAGTGCTACTTTGCATAGAAAAAATAGTGTTGGTCTATGAAACTGTACCAGCACAAGGAGACAGTGGAAAACAAGGTTTTCAACACGACTGTACTTATAAATATCCGTGTTGGCAGTGCGACTGTGTCTGGAAAAAGATGCATTGGTCAAGAAATGCTTAGGAAAATCAATCCAAACCGAAGCAAGAACCTAGACTTGATACTCTAAAGAAAACATCAAGCATTATGCATACCTATAGAGACCTAAACAATATTAGATCCCAATGATCAGTCAAACTGATCAGAGATCGACCCAGGAAAGGGAAGGCTAAGAGGTTAAAGTTCCCCAGCGGAGTTGCCAATTCTGCTATGAAGATAAATCCCCTCCGCAGATAGAGGTGAACTCTCTAGCCCTAGAGTGTGTCTAGCAACTTGAGATAGTTTATAATGAAAATTTTTCTTAGATAATATTCAAAATGCGATAAGAAAGGAGATAGAGGCACCTTTTCCTGATGCTATGCTCGAACTTGTTGATGGTGGCCCTGATCCATGATCCCTTTAGGCTCACTCCTTACTACTGGTGGCACATGAACACCTACAGATGATCATGAGGCAACATAAAATGTAATCCAATCCATAATAATCATTAAACATTAGCTATTTAGCAGATCAAGGATTACCATGATATTTTCACAAATGATTAGAAAAATATAGAAACAAACATCAGATGTCTTATTAATGGAAATAAAAGAGAGAGATTACAACCTAGGCCTTGATTTTGGATGCCTCCCTTTGGTGAAAATTTGAGTCCTTCACCGAAGCTCTAAAAAATTCCTTCTCCCAAATATCTTAGGCATTATCACAGTACAAGAGTGTAAAGGGAATGATAGGTTAGAGCAACCCAACAATGACCAACCAATAGTGGAAGGATGGGGACCAATTTATATGAATGGAGAAGAGGTTGGGAGCCCATGAAAGGAGGAGGAAGGTCCACTTTCTAAGGGATAAAACCCCATGGATGAGATCAAAGCTCTAAAATCAGATAGATCGACCCTATCACCATCGTTTAACAACCAACTCACTGCCCTGGAACTTCTAGAGGTCGAAGCTTCTCATCCATTTGAGGAAACACTGCCAGAAAGGGATCAATGTAGTTTTCCAAGAAATAAAGGCATTGACAGTGCTAAGCCAGAACTGTCAACCTGCCATCAGCGCGAGTAGGCCACTAGAAAATGCGTTGGCCCATAAAACTAAGGTTTTGAAGAAGTTCCTTCAGTAATATTCCAAGGTAGTTTTCTTTGAGTCTTCAGAGGATGTCTTTACATATTTTTCCATGGTAGAAAAATTTCACATGTTCTGTCATGGGGCACTTCAGGATTAGGGATGGGAAGTGAGCATGGTGAAAAATTACTATGTAACAATTCTGTGTACATGTAGCAGTGTTAGGTGGCAATCCTCCTAGAGTCTCGATGTATTGTCCTTTGAAGGACTAAGGGATAGCTAGCGAGCAGTACATAAGCGAAGGAATGACAAGAAAAGGTACGACATCGAGTATGCATAGTGTGTTTGACATTGTATCTTGTATACATAGACTGTTTTATTATTCAGTTTGGTTTAATATAACGAAGAATGGGTTGTACATTATTCTACAATTTTGTTAAAAATTATGTATACTTGTGGATATGTGATACTGCCTTATATTTTCTGCTGTGCAAATTAATTCTCATTGAGATTCTTGGTTTGGTAGTGTCAATGATTCTAAGACTCTAACTTAGACCGAAGATCATGGAAATTCAACAAAATTTACACTATTGACATAAATTACTTAAATTGTTCATTCATATGCTAGCTAATAAAGTGGATACTTTGAAAAAAGCAATGTAGGCGGAGGCAAAGAAAAGGCACAAAGAAGTAGCTACCATGGAGAAAGAGATAACTTCAATGAGGATTGATAAGGAGCATGATCAAAGAGAAAGATGATTGATTCGTTTGAGGGGAATTGTAACTATCTCTCAACTATCCTCTAGAAAGTATAGACTTTCATAGTTTTTATAATATTATTTCCCAAATGTTATGCTGCTTTTTTAGAGGCTTTTACAGAAGGGAAATTTTGTTGTTGGGACTAACCATATTTTTAATTTGACATATAGATATTGGGTCTTTTATCTTTAATTAAAGTTTCTTCTTTCACATGTAAAAACACATATCAAATTTGTAATGTTTTCTCTTAAGTTCCTTTAGATACTTCTAGTAGATTGTATGTTCATATTAATAGAAACTCAAAATTTTAACATTAAGATACAAATATTTTGATTGAATATGCAATTCTCCATAGAACCTTTTACTTTCAGAGGTTTTTATTTTCACCTTCATTTTAAAGTGTCTTTTCTGGTATTATTTACTCTCGTGTTGTTTTTTACTCTTTTGAAAGTTGATTCCTTTGCTTTATGAATCAACTTATTAAGTTAAGTTATTATAGGCTGCCATGATTTGACTGTCCTATCCATGCCAATTCTTGATCATTTGTGGCTATGAGTTATATTATTCTTTTTCGGTGTGGAGCCCGATTATCTTGTTTATCTTTTATCATAGCATTGGACCCCCGTACCTTAATGTGGTTGCAACACAGCCCGTAATTAAACACTTCTCGTAATTAAATGCTACCTGGGGGGTCCAACGGGGGGCGGCTGCAACTTTATGGAGCCCCCCCCGGCAGGGGGTTTTGGGGGCAGCGCCCCTAAAGCTAAAAACATATGTAAAATTGCCTTGTAAAAGTATAGTAATTTCTAGTCAATCTGGGCCGTTCATTAGGCGGATGATCTGATGGTAGAAGTTATATTTAGTTTAGGGTTTTTTACCTTAGAAGGCAACCCCTCGCGTTGTATGAGGGTATTGTATTGCAGCTGTGTATTGTATGTGTATTCTCATAGCGAGAAATAGATAGGGAGTCTGTGAGAGAGAACAAAGGATATTACAGTGGATCTGTTGTAGGTTGTGTCTCTTCATTTTGTTGGATAATAGAAAGGAAGGACTGGCTATTCAGGGTGGACGTAGCCCAAATTGGGTGAACCACGTATATCTGTGTCTCTTTGGTTTTATGTGTTTTGTGTTCTTGTGTTTTCCACATATTTTATGTTTTTCATTGCTCTGTTATATATAATTTTCTAACAATTCTAATTCTCCTTGACGATCAAATAATAATTACACTTATTAGGATGGTAGCATGAGGGTCATCTCACTGGATACGTTTTTATATGTTTATTCATTGAAAAACACTTTGTTGCATATCAAAACATTAAATAATCTATGTTAAACTATGATTTAGTTTTTTTTTTGCAATGGAAAAACAATAAAAAATGGTGTGGAAGGTTTGGTACTTGACACGTAGACTTTTTTGTCACATAAGTTGATATTTTTCAAGCTTGAATTCTTTCCTCTTTATGCAAATAAAAAGGGAAAATGGGTAGAAAGTGATAGCTGTATAATAGCATTATAGATCATGATTGACATTCTTATTTCTAGAGGTTGTTATTGGTGCATATAAGAACTATTGTTATCTAGGTGTTTATGTGAGTCTATTTTGTACATTAATGTCAAATTTCTTCTCAAAATGATTTATAGCTCAATAAAATTTACCTGATTAGATCCTAGTTTAAATATCTACATGGTATATGCCATCAAATTTCAACTAGATGATACCACACATTATAGTGAAATTAGTTAATTACTACAATTTTTTTTATTTTGAATTAGAGAAGTTTGTTGTTGAATCTCACAGCAGTCTAATACAAAAAATATAGATAGGAAGGCCATAGCTAGCAATAAATTTTTTTTTGTTCATCCAAATATTTTGATTAGACCCTACTCCTCGTGTATATGAGTATTAATGTAAAGTATATGTCCTTGCGAATTGAAATATAAATATCATACTGAACAAAACATTATGACAATTAAGATTGATAAGAAAAACTAGAAAATCTCCACCCTTGGTCCCACCCATGTCTCCATTGTTGTGTCTTCATTGTGTATGGATACTATAGTTTGGTATGTAGGATTGATAGCTCCTACAATGTCTTTCATAACTAGGTAATGAGTTAATGGAACTATGGATTCCCACCATGAGTCCATGAGAAGCCATTGCAAGTAGGGGCTCCAATGGAAAAAAACTAAAGGAGGAGGGGGATGAATTACCTTATGGGGAATCTGTAAATATCTCACTATTCTGTTAACCAAATATTTCAGTTCTCCAAGCTAAGCATCAAATTGTAGATAAGGCCTATGAGAAATGATTGTGAAGGTAGAGAATTCCTTCTCTTCTTCTCTCAACTCCAACAATTGAGTTTTTGTCTCCATGACCCAGTCATCATGAAAAAAAAATTTCTACCCATAACTTGTGTTCACATTCCACTTGCCATTGAACCTATCTAGAACTATTTTTCACTGTCCTTTCTGCTTCAAGAAGGGAAATCTTGAGTTCTACTTCAAGTGGAGCAAGAATAAATTCAATAGGTGGCATGTCAATTTGCATCAGAAGAGTTGCTTCTGCTGCAAATTGGACAGCCAATGTTGCTTTCTTCTTGTCATTAATTTTTTTGATTTCAAGGTTCTGTAAAATTTTAATTTATGATATCTATCATTCATAAAATAGTCTAACATAGGAAGAATTCAATCACACATACTATCAAGCAAAGGCATATACTATCAAGAAGATTTTATAGAACATAAAATTCAACTAGAATCCTTTGGAAGTTTCTATAAATTCCTTGCTTTCAAGATAAGCTTCACAGTTTTTCAACTTTTCATCTATTTTCGCCAGTTCATCTGTTAGTCAGACTATAACAACATTAAATAAGTAGCAGACTATAAAGAAAAAATTATGGATTGAGTGTTCAACGATCTACAACCAACATGCTATTGAACCTGAGATTACCTCTTCCACTGCCTTTTCTTTCATGCGCTTTGTCAACCTCAAAGCCTTGATTTATGCCTGAGCTTCTACTAATTCATGATACTTATCTAAAAATAAATAAAAATATGGTTTCTAAGTATACTGAAAGCATGGAACACAAAGAAACCTTATCATTTTCCATATGTAGCAACCATGGCATGGTCACACATGATCATTTACCAAAAGATTAAAGATATCAATTATATTGACACTATCACACGAAATGTTCAATTACGTGTTATGTAATAAATTGTTCTAGTAACACTTATATTTTGCATCTACTTCTATTTGTCCTATTACTGATATGCATTTCTCAGATGTTATATTTAGATAGAACATAGAAATATATTTCATATTTCACAAACAGAAACATTAATGTTTCACAATTGTTTAAATAACAAGCACATCATAAAACCAAATAATTTGTGAAAACATGCACATTTTCCCTTTGGGAGTCATTTAATGAAATAACACAAACAAAAAACTAACTCAAATCCAAGTTTTGGAAACCAAATTGTAAAACCTGGGCATTGATGTTGCATATTTGAAAAGAAGAGGAGAATCATCTTACCATTGCAAGTTTCAAGAGATGTTAATTTGGAAACCTCTGCAAATTGATTCTATTTCATGTAGACCATTTATTTTTGCATTGTACAAGAAAAAAACATATCATATGGAAATCTTAAGAACCCAAATCAAAACACCTCTGAGAAAGGAAAATCGTAAGAAATCCTAATAGTAAACTCAAAATAATAAAAAAGGCATACCACAATGAGCATTTAAGTTAGAGTCTACCTGACATGCCACACATTTAAATTGATGATGCCACAACTCATGAATCATCAAAATAAGGAAACTAAATTATATATATTTAGTTATTTCCCCTTGAAGGATGTCCATTGTACCACACATTTGACCAAAAAAAATGTTGATAATACAAATTGTCATAGTGACAACTAGTTCCTTTAAAAAGCCATTGTATCGAAGATAAGATACAAATATGTGAGAAAAATATTTTATGTTCATAGGATCAAACTCGTTAGCATCAAAACAACCACATTGTCCTTGACAAGCCGTTTTATCAAACAAAAAACAAACCACTTCATCAACAAGAAAACATACCAATTTTTTTCCAAAAAGTATTAAATAATAATAAAAAAACATATGTTGTAGATATTACAATGAATGAAATTTAATAATTCTCACAAAAATTCATATAACAATCCCTTTCAGTAATTTTAGCAGATGCAATAAGTACATTACACACATGTCGCGAACTGTCCTTGAAATTTTGACCTATCAAACTCCGCTAAGTACTAGAATTTTTACTTGGTATTTTGTTAGAAAATTGGTCATTCTCGATAATGCCCAAGTCAAATTTATTGGTTTTTTGGATGGAGGAAAAGAATTAGTCCACAATGTCAAAGTATTTAAAAATAAATAAAACTACCAACAAGATATTCATTTATACAAAAATATGACATGCCACCACGTGACTCTTGTTATAATTAGATTGTAAGATATTAATATTTAATATTGTGATTTTATCAATTTAAAAAAGTTTTTTTTTTTTTTTTTTAATTTCACATACGACTTTCTATTATAAATGACTAAGAAAAACTAAAATAATTTTATAACATATTTAGATTTTTACATTCAAGGTGTGACACAATTTCTATAAAGCTTATGATAAATACATCTCAAAGAAGTTAATTCACTACATGATTATCTTATTTTATATAAAATATTTAAAACTTTAAGCAATTTTCCCCAATATTTTAAACAATAAAATGACATATTATATCTTACATCAAAATCAGTAACATGGTTTCTAAATGTTAGGAATAATTAAGGGGTTCTCAATTTAAGGTGGACCATGAATTTTTGATAGAATATTCTATATAATCAGAGATAGGGATAAATGTTGCTTATATGGATTTGGATTAGTGAAAATTTAAGCATGTACAATCATTATTAATTAAATAAATACAACAAACATATGAATTTAGAATAACACTAACTAAATTGTATAAACCAATAACATGTTTCATGTTGACATTATTGATTGTGATACACTTCAAAAATGACACATATAATGTGATACACTTCAATGATGACACATATCTATAAATACAACATATAATATAAAGTAAAATTTGTGTAACTTAAACCAAACTATAAACAATATTTAATAATCACCCCTCACTAGGACACACACATATCATTCATTAAAAAAAAAAGGGTGTTCTTCCATATTTCCATTTATATTATTTATTGTGTACAATCATCCCCAGTGTTATATGTATATATAATAATAAATTTTCTTATAACACTTATATAAAGAGTAATTTTTCATATTAAAAGTGCTTGAGAAATAAATCATTTTAAAAATAAAAATATCACTATTCCAACATCAAAATTAACACTTTACATACATATATTTAAATTTTTTACCTCAAAACACCAAATAAATATAATTGGAGTTAGGTACACGTTCTCAACCACTTTAACATCTATATTATAGCTAAAGGAGGATTGTATATTCACATTATTATAGCAATTTCCCTTACTAAAAAAATATTAAATACTTACCTTGCCAAAACATGCAGTTAAGAATCATAAGCATAAAAGCTCAACATTATATAGTTAAACTAATTTTTTTTTAGCAGGGAACAATTATGCTTAACTCGCAAACAAAGTTGCTTATTTAATTATTTTCCCGTTCACGCATGAACAATGAAAGCTGTTAAGACTTCGGCCCAAGAATTAAAAAACAATTTGTACTAAAGCTGTTTGTTCGTCAAAATTTAACCGTATCCTCATGACAAACGATTTGTCTTACCACTAACGCACAACCCAATACACACCTTTATAGATTGATGTCAAATTTATAAAATATCAATTCTTTACTCATTTAATATTTAAAATAATTATTTTTATATTTATTCACAACTTTTTTTTTTTTTTTTTCAACTTTATTTTAATTAGATTTATAGGCACTACTCTAACTTACGGGCCGCCCTAACTCACTGATAACTAAATAGTTTGATATTAATAATAAATAATAATAAAAAGTGCATTGAAAAAGACGTATGATATAGTTGGGCCATCAAGTGAAAATCCTCTTAAACTACCCAATAAAGATAAGATGGACATTATAGTTAAACGATGCGACAATATAAAGAATTAAAGTCGCCATGGCGTGCCCATTTCCTTTTACATTTCACATCGTTAGTGAGTAGTATACCCACATAGAGTCAAAAGTAGCATTCCTTCATTGAACCACTTTTGACAAAATCATTGATCTTAAAGTACCGACCCCCTCTTTTATTGGATGGATGAGATATCAACCAACATTGATAAGCGTTCCTCTCACTTAAGGATTAAATCTCACACATCACCTATTAAATTATATAAATATTATTTCCATACCTGTGGAAAGTGGTTGCTAGTAACCTTGCCCTGTAATGTTACTAGTTCCTATCTCCACTAACGTATTATTACTAAAAACATCATTCCTTGATTAAAAAAAGTTAATTGAAAAAAATAGCTAAGGAGTTTAGACCTAAGGGGACCTTCATTATTGAAGTGCCCAACCTAATGACTAATGAGGGTTGGTGATTCATTACCATGAATTCATTATGAAGGTGGCATTTTCAATTCAATCATTTAATAGAGAATACATATACATGTATGAGTTTTAAAGGCTACTTTAACTGGCTAAATTATTGTTATGGCTTTAACAAGGAAATTATAGGTCATAAATTTAAATCGAATTGAGTTTCGTGGGATTACTAATTGGAATTTTGGTTGATCATTGAGTTCCCTTTATCTATATATTTTTGAAAAGAGGATGAACTTGCAAGATTTTCCTTGGAAAATACAAGATTGTGAATATATGGAAATTGCATGAAATAATGGTATAATTCAAGTGATAGGTTAGTTTTCCTCGTTGTGCATAAAGTAAATGCAAAGTCTCCTGAATAGTATGGCATCTTTATTCTTTCACTTTATCCATCAAAGCAAGTGGGTAGTGAGAAAATTTGAGTTGACTTTAGTGCGCCTTTTTGAAGGCTTTTCCGGTGGATTTTTCTGGTCTAATTCTTTAAAATCCGACAAAAATTCATCGAAAACAGAAATTTGATGGGTACCTTGCACAATCAAAGTATCCTAGAGGTTTTTTAGGGTGATGAATCTATCTATATATATAGATATAACTAGTTTAAATAACATAAATCAAGATTTTACCTCAAAAAATTTCACCAGATTCTGGCACGAGAAACACCAAAAAGTCGCACTAAAGACAACTCCGAGAAAATTAGCGCCATTTGAGTAGAGCCATCAAAGTAGGTGAGGAGAGTTTGGCCACACAATATAGCTTTAGTGAATGCAAGAATGGAACAACATGATAATCCATTTTATACTTAATATATGTATAACAAATCTATTTCTCAATATGGCTAAGGTGCTAGTTTGTTTAAAATGGAAATATACAAATGTAGAAGTGTATGAGGATAGGTGAATATACTAAGAAATTGTGATTTAAAATATAGATAAAGGCATAACATATGGAGGAATATTTCAAGCATAAGTTTTAAAATTGTTTAGAAATCTTAGTCAATGATGTATATAGTTGTGAATCCTAATATTCTTTGATGAACAAGGGCCTCATGTTCAAGACGTGAGAAGAATACACTAATAAACTAAGGAATTTAAAAGTATCTTAGACATTTCCATAGGGAGAGATATTTATGTCATAGAAACAATTCTAAGATACACATATGGTAAGCATGTCTAACTTAGTAATAGGGATTTTTAGAAATGGATGTGAAATGGGTGCTCTGCAATATTTTCAATGTGAGATTTATTATTATTTTTCATAGAGGAAGGGAAGAAGGATGAGCATCAAACATACTCACATCATAGTCAATTAACCAATATATTAGTATGAGGCATGGATCCCTTACGATTTTTCCATTTGCATATGGATCATGATATATTAGAGCTTATATTATATAGTACTAGTAGTGAGGCATTTTTGTTTTGTTTTTGCATATAGGAATGGGGAAGGTTGAGGAGTAAGCCTAGTCACATTGTAACTAGTCAACCAATATTTTGGTAGGAGGCACCACTCCCTTGTGGTTGATCCCATTAGTATAAGATTCATGGAACATTTTAGCTTATATGTTGACATGGACCACTTCTCTAAAATAATGTGGGAGAGTAATTTTTGTATAGAGATATATTTGTGTTGTAAAAACAATTCCATGAGACATGGATGTTACGTGTATCTGACTTAGTAATAGGCATGACTACATGTGAAATGGTACTTTGTTGTACTACTAGTGAGAGATTTAGTTACTTATTGTCTTACATAGAAGGAGTGGAGAAAACTAAGCAACAAGCGTATTCACACTATAACCAATAAACCAATATGTTAGTAGGAAGCACCAAATCATTATGGTAGTCGTCATTGGCATAAAGATCATAGTATATTGGAGATTATATGTTGCACATAGAAATAATTTTGTTGTAGAAAAAATTCCATGATGCACATATATTAGGTTTATCCATTTTAGTAATGGAAATTTTTATAAACACATGTTAGTCATATTTGACTTCATAATAAAAAATGTTTAAAAAGGCATGTGAAAGGGGTACTACAGAGTATGTAACACCCCTTTTTCATTTTCCACCTTTTGTAGCATATAATTGAGACTAATAATGTTGGGATGACCAACATGGATATTTTTCCAGATTTTTATTGATGTAACATGTGTCTTAATTTAATATATTAAAGCTGAATAAGAGAACAACCAACATGGATCCCGATGCCCAAGAGGGAATCTATTAGATGGAATTGGGGAAGTTTCCTATCTTTTATTTTTGTTTAATTAGAATGAGAAATTTCTATTGATTAAAATATACTTAAACAACAAAACAAATACATTAAAAAAGGTCTAAGTCAAATGATAGTCTAAAAGACATGATCAACCATGAAACCTTTACCTCCTCAAGAGTGTTGATTTCTAAAGAGTCTAAATTACTAATTCAATATTGATATATGTGATAGAAAACATTCAAAATTTTATAAAATATGCACATTATGATTCTTCATATTGGGGGAGGAGGATCATTTAAGTGAGAGATGTCTTTTTCACTAGAGCTACTAGAGGAAGAGTGATCCTTAATGGGCTTGTTAATTAAGACCTGCAATTCTTCCACTTGTTGATGAAGCCTAGACATTTCATCTTCAATCCTATTCATGGTGGTTCAAAGGTCATTCAACAAGTTCACAAATGTAGTTACCCCTGTGACTATATAGGTTACTCTAATTTGTAGGTTCATGACATCCTCCTCAATAAATGATATCCATTCCATTCACTAATTAATTTCCTTTATAATTGAAGGCATTTTAACTTTCACTGTGCTTGGACAATCCCAAGAGTCTTGCTAAAAAAAATTTTAATGCAACCCCAAATTTGTGTTGGATTCATTGTCTTTTGATGGAGGAATACTCACAGAATATAACACATGATTAATACCATACACCTTCTCTATCACCCCACTGGAGCTTTCTCACTAGATAAGGATTAAAAACTATCATCCAAATTATCCCAAGGTTAACGACCTCAACTTGACTCAACTCGACTAAGCCTATTATTAGTTAAGGAAATACCAAACTAGAAAAAATATTTTTCCACCATGCAAACTTGAGACAGGGGGATAAATGGTGAGGAAATTTGCATAGACTCCTCAATATATTGCCTCCAGTTGATTAGTGGACTTGAATGATCTCATATTTTTTGATTCCTTTTCTCTTCAATCCCCCAAATTGAAAAAAATACTATCATAAGCTCACCTTCGTTGCTTGACAAATTGATAAATTATTTTCTCTTTTTAGATTCCCTATTAGTCCAGTTTCCTTTTGTCTTCAAATTGCGCACTAAGACATTGTTGAAAGCTACTCAATAGAAAAAACTGAGGCCTATTTTTCCTTGGAGTCCCCTTTCTCCTATTAGGTTGAAATTTACATGAATATAATGTCCATCACACCAAAGAATTAACATATAATTAAAATTAATACCAAACACCCTATATCACCATATTGAGAACTAATATAATGCATGATGATTACCTAAGTTAAAAATGCATGACCATTCCTACCCTACCAATCAGAGAATTTTCCAAAATTTAACTTGTTCCCTTTTTTTCCCATTGCCTTAACCTCCGAAATATAAGGATGGTGAACTTGTCTAACTAATTTATAACATGATTGTGAAAAACTCCATGAAACTCATCCTGCATCGTGTCAATAATGTAATGATCTCCCCCTAGACTCCTTTGCATGGACACAATTTGTTTGATTTGGTTTGATACTCTTTAAACTTGTTGCCATTAATTCTAGCCATCCCTCTTCAATCACTAACAAGATAGGGATCTTTCTTGAACTTACAGGTGCTACATGTTGTCGCAGTCATTGTTGTTAATATAGCTTAGGTGAGACCAAGGTTCATTATGGTAGTGTAATGTTCATGAGTGCAGAGAAATAACTCTCGCATCTTGGGCTTGACATTTCCACTTAGACCTCTCATTTTTATGAATATCCTTGCATGTTATGTCTCCCTCATGAGTTCCATTTGTCACTCCATATTATTAAAAAAATACATCATAATCTAAGGTAAAGGCCTTAAAAATTGAATATTATTTACTGGTAATGTTTTTTGTTCTAATGAGGTAAAAAAATTTCCCAGTGAGTCTTCTAGGCTATTTTTTTGTCTCAACACATGCTTAAGCTCAGAGGCATTAATTTTTAAAATCATCCACATCTTCTTAAAAATTTCATCAAAGCCAAATATTTTAGGATATTCTCTTTGATTAAAATGTTGGCAATATATTTCTTGTATCCTATTATATGATTTTCCTTGATGGAAAATCTCTGACAAAGGATGCAGATAATGACTGTATGAAGAACTCAGAAAACCATCAGCAGTTCTATACAAGCAGAATATAAGACTTTAATCGAAGCTCTGTATTTAATGGGAGAATCGATGTGAATAAGGATGTGTGAATGTATATCTGCACGGAGCCTGCACCTAGACCTGCCTGTACCTGCAGAGAGCTGCATAAGGGAATAAGGCCATCAGATTGAAGATCTGGCAAGCCTATGGTTGAATTGTGAATCCCTGCAACCAACACGGAACTTGGTGACTGAATTATGTGAGTATAGGCCGTCGAAATCTCGTTGGAACAACACTTTAGAATTACGAACAGAACCTGGAGTATAAGGGTGGAACACAACAAAAGGAAGCGCGACAGAACCTGGAGTAGAAGGGCGGAACCACGAAGGAGGAACAGTAAAGGCAGTTTCTGGTTTTTATCACACCACCTTTGCACGGTGAGCGATATTTGAGGAGGGGGGAGCGATTCCATAGATCGACCGACGCGTGTCCCCGAGCGACTTTGGAAAACTGCCTCCACTGCGCGCCATCGTGCATTATTGTTCGTGCACCTTGGCCGAGCGATATATGTCGGACCATTTGAAGACGAGTAACGTGCTCTCCACCGTCGGATGTGGAAGGTCGATGGGGGGGGGTTCTAAATTATATTAATTGAGACCTTTTAAACTAAGGTTTGCGGGGTTAATAAAGGATGTTGAATATGTGAAGTTGGCGAAATATGAAACATGTGATGTAATGAACGTGGGTTAATATATGCGTTGATCTCACAAACACATAAACCTGGGGTCGATATATATATGCCTTGGGGAGTTCATAACTAAAGGAGGAAATTGGATTAATATCTCAATCTCAAATTGAGATATTAAAAAGCCTTAGATTAATTATCTAATTGCCAGACCAAGAAAATAGAACAATGAGAAGTTGTTTGGGGCTTGGGTAGACCCCGCTGGATTATCTATTTGATCTCGTCCAGGAATACCATCAGCGGTTAAGTGGTTTTGACTCATGGTATTAATAAAGGCTAAAACTATATAAGGAGAAGAGGATTATAGTACAAAGTGTGCACATAGAGGGGTTGATAATGAATAAATCTCTTTAAGAGATATCTGCATGATTGAACTCTGATAGATCTGAATCTATGATGCACCTGTGGATATGATGAAGGTTCAAGATATCTAGATCTAGAAATGATGAATCTCTAGGAAGATCTGCAAAAAGAAATGATGAAGACCTGGCACAAGTCTGATGAAGAAATTGAAGAAAGTTGGTGGATTTGAGGGTTGAAGCCTTTAGTATGAAAGTGGAAGCTTTCTGCCAGTAGAAGTTGGTGTTAAAATCAGGGGGTCAGAGCTCCCTTCTAGTAGTGGCTGGAGAACGAGAGAAGGTTGTAGCCTTCTGCCAGTGGGTGCCTGCGTGCTGGTATGAGTCTGCACCAATACAAAATTTTAAGAAGTTTTCTTTATAATAAATATTGATGACAGAGACGACAATAGCGGTGGTTTTCTCCCAAATTGGGTTTCCACCTTAAACACTGGTGTTCATGTGTGTTTCTTATGTGTGATGGTTTATTCTGTTATTACTGCACATGCTTACTGGTTACTAAACATCTGATGAATGAATGATGCAATGATCTAAGTAAAGAATTAAATGCATAATAAGATCTCTGGACATACTCAAGTTTTCTTAAGGATATCCGTGTGTATACGTGAGTTGGGTTCAGTAAAGTAGCATATGGTTTTAAGAGAAAGAAAGAAAAAAATTCAGTCAGCTCTAAATACTGATTCACCCCCCCTCTTAGTATTTTTCCCAACAATTGGTATCAGAGCAGGTCCTTCTAAAAAAGCTTAGCCGCTAGAAGGAAGATCAGACAAGATGAGAAATCAAGATGGAAAAACATCTATCAGGCCTCCACTCTTCAACGGAAAAAAATTAATCTTCTGGAAAACAAGGATGAGATCCTATCTTCAGTCTTTGGGAGCAGATGTATGGGCTATTTTTGAAGGAGGATATCAATATCTAGCTGCAGTACCAACAGATCCAACAGAAAGAAAGAATTATGAAACAAATTCAAAGGCGGTCAATGCTCTATTGGGAAGTTTAACTTAAACATAATTTGTTAAAGTTATGCAGCTGGATACAACAAAGGCAATATGGGACAAAATAATTCTAAGTTATGAAGGTGATGCAAAGGTAAGAAGTGCTAAACTCCAAACTCTCAGAATTCAATATGAGAATCTAAAAATGCATAATGAGGAGAGCATTGCCAATTTATTTTTACGTCTTGATGATATTGTAAATCGTATGAGAAATCTGGGAGAAACAATAACCAAATCTACTTTGGTTGAGAAAGTTGTAAGATCACTAACGGCAAAATTTGATTCAAAAGTTTCTGCTCTTGAAGAAAAGCAGGATCTTCAAAATCTTACTGTGGTGCAACTTCATGGCATACTAACTGCATGTGAAATGAGAAGAGGAGGACCATCTGAAGTCAAAGAAGTTGTCTTTAGAGCTTCTACAATAGGGAAAGAAGTACAAGAGACAGAAAGATCAGGGTATATCTCAGAAGAAGATGAGGTAAATTTTGTAAAGAAACTCCAACTTGGCACAAGACGGTTTAGAGGTAAGCTTCCTTTCAAATGTTTTTCTTGTGGACGATTTTGTCATTATGCTACTAAGTGTCCTCATAAAGAAACACATGAAAAAGGGAAGGAAGTAGCAAGAAGGAATAAGAATCGGTTTAGCACTAGAAAAAGTTACTATACTCATGAAGACAGTGATGGGTTATCTGATAGTGAGGAAGAATGGGAACAAAATCTTAGACTTCTCATGGCATTTGAAAAGGAATCTAGAGAAGAAAAATATACTTTTATGGATGCGTTAGAGGAAAATTATTTTCTTGATGAATTCAATCAACTCAAAATATGCTTAGAAGAAAGTAAAATATCCATATAAACTCTGAAAAATCAGCTTGAAGAAAAGGAGAAACACAATGAGAAATTAGAATGTGAAATAATAAGTCTAAGAAAAGAAATTGAGAAAGTAAAGACTTTGAATCTTAGATTTTATAAAGGATATGAAACCTTAGATGAGATTATCAAGGTACAAATTTCTCCTCTTATAAAGACAGGTCTTGGATATATCGGAGAATCTTCTCAGGCTTCAGCACCAAATTATCTAAAAGCAGCTTCAGCTAGTATACAACATTCTGCCACTCAGCAAGGGAATAAAGAACCTTTACAGGTAAAGCATGATCATGTCAATTCAAAGAACACTAACAGGAATATATTTCAAAGAAACACCAATCAACAGGTAAATTCAAGTAGAAGATTTCATGATCGCAGAAATTTCTTCTTCAATGGACAATGTTTCTCATGTCACAATTTTGGTCATAAAGTTGTTCAATGTGTTGCATATAAAACCATCATGACAAGAGAAGTAAGAAAGAAAAGGATTGATATTGGAACAAAGAAAAATACCTATAACAACTTTTCTCCTCTTCAAAATGAAGTTGAATGTGCTTATTGCAATAACTTTGGCCATGAAGAATCTGAATGCAGGAGCAAAGTCCAGCCAAAAGAATGTGTTCCTTCAAGCTCCAAAGTGTGGAAAAAGAAGGAAATACAGGTTGAAAATTGTGGCATAGCTTTATTTGCAGAAGGTGAAGAAAATCAATGGTATATTGATAGCGGATGCTCAAAACATATGACAGGTGACAAAAACAAACTTCATGCATATAATTCCCTAGAAAAGGAAAAGAATGTTACATTTGGAAATGATACACCTGCTGTCATTAAGGGAAAAGGGTCTGTTTTTCTAAAATAAAAGGTGAAAGCTAATAATGTCATGTATGTGGATGGATTAAGACATAACCTGTTAAGTGTGAGTCAAATGTGTGATCAAGGAACTGAGGTTGTCTTTAGTTCAAAAGAATGTGTGGTACGTGATCTTGATACAAGTAAAACAATTATAAAAGGAAAAAGAACTCCAAGCAACCTGTATGTATTGAAGAACTGCAAAGAACAATGTTACTTGAGTAAATCTTCAGAAAACTGGCTATGGCATAGAAGGTTGGGGCATCTGAGCTTCTCTCAAATCAACAAATCAAGCAGACTTAAAGCTATTCGTGATCTTCCCAATATTACTCTACCTGAAAGTATCATATGCAAATCTTGCCAATTCGGTAAGCAAACCAGAGTGCAATTTAATGCCAAGGAAGGATCATCAAGTAAGCCTCTTGAACTCATTCATACTGACATATGTGGGCCTGTGAGGAAAAAGTCACCACGTGGTGAACAATACTATGTCTTATTTATTGATGATTTCTCTAGAATGTGTTGGATTGGGTTGATTAAACACAAAGATGAAGCATTTGAGAAATTTCAGATCTTCAAAGCACTGGTTGAAAATGAATTAGATCTAAAAATCAAGTGTCTTAGATCTGATCGAGGAGGAGAATATACATTAGATGAATTCCTTGAATTTTGTGAACAACATGGCATAAAAAGATAGTTCTCTGTAGCTGGCACTCCACAACAAAATGGCGTAGTAGAAAGAATGAATAGAACAGTTAAACAAATGGCTAGAGCTATGCTTGATGATTCTGGAACACCTAACACATTTTGGGGAGAAGCAGCACATACAACGGTAAATATTCTTAACAAGGCACATGTTCGTGTAAATAGTGATAAAACTCCATATGAACTCTAGTATGGTAATCCTCCCACTATGAAGCATTTTAGAGTTTTTGGAAGCAAATGCTTTATAAAAAATAATGATGAAAAAATTGGCAAGTTTGAACCCAGAGCAGATGAAGGAATACTTCTTGGTTACTCCTCTAGGAGTAGAGCATATAAATGTTACAATAAAAGACTTCGGAATATTGTTGAATGTATTGATGTTGTTATTGATGAGTCTCCTGCAGGTCCAAAAGAAGAAAAACAAACAACAGATGAAGACGATGATGACATATATCCTTCTACATCAAACATGAATGATATAGACAGTGAACCCAATGAAGAACCCAAAGATGATTTATCTGAAAAATCTCCATCCAGATATGTTCAAAAGAATAATCCAGAATCTCAAATTTTGGGAGAAAAGGGATCAGGTGTACAAACAAGAAGGACTCTTGTGGGATCTTCTAGCTATCTAGCATTTCTATCCACTATTGAACCACACAATGTCAATCAAGCTAGCAAAGATGAATGTTGGAGTCAAGCCATGAATGAAGAGCTTGATCAAATTGAAAAGAATCACACTTGGGAATTAGTACCAAGACCTCATGACAAAAATTTCATTGGAACTAAATGGATATTCAAAAAAAAGTTAAATGAGAATGGGGATGTTATCAGAAATAAATCTAGACTTGTTTGCAAGGGGTATGCTCAACAAGAAGGTATAGACTTTGAAGAAACTTTTGCTCCTGTAGCTAGACTTGAAGCCATAAGAATGTTTCTTGCTTTTTAAAGCTTCCAACAAATCAAAGTTTATCAAATGGATGTTAAATCTGCTTTTCTCAATGGTGATCTAGAAGAAGAAGTTTATATAGAACAACCAGAAGGATTTATTTTGGGAAATGATGAAAAACTTGTTTGTAGACTTAAAAAGGCTCTATATGGTCTCAAACAAGCTCCAAGGGCATGGTATTATCGCCTTGACAAATATCTTCATCAACAAGGATTTTCAAAGGGGTCTGCTGATAGCAACTTATACACAAAAATTGAAAATGATAAACTATTGATTGTGGTTGTATATGTTGATGATATCATTTTTGGAAGTAATGAAGAATCTATGAGTCAGAAATTTGCTTATGCTATGCAGCAAGAATTTGAAATGTCTTTACTTGGGGAACTAACATTTTTTCTTGGCTTGCAAGTGCATCAAACTACAGATGGCATATTCTTATCACAAGAAAAATACCTTAAGAAAATTCTGAAGAAGTATGGCATGGAAGAGTGAAAACCTGTAAGTACACCAATGATAACCGGATGTAATCTCAATTCTCATGATGATTCTCCCACGGTGAATCAACCAGAATACATATCTATGATAGGAAGTCTACTTTATCTCACTGGGACTAGACCAGACATTATGCATGCAGTTGGGATTGTTGGACGATTCCAAGCTAATCCAAAAGAGTCTCACCTTCAGGCTGTCAAAAGAATATTCAAATATCTACAAGGAACTCAAGACTTTGGACTATGGTATCCAAAGAATGCCGATCTCACTCTTCATGCTTACACTGATGCAGATTGAGCTGGAAATGTTGATGATCGCAAAAGCACTAGTGGTGGTGCATTCTATATGGGGCCTCGGTTAGTATCTTGGTTCAGTAAGAAGTAAAGCTCTATTGCCTTATCTACAACAGAAGTAGAATATGTGGTTGTAGCATCATGTTGCACTCAACTTCTTTGGATGATGCAAACCTTACAAGACGTTCAAATCAAATGTTCACCTCTTATATCCATTATGTGTGATTATACAAGTGCCATCAGTATCTCAAAGAATCCTGTTATGCATTCCAAGACCAAGCACATTTCCATCAAGTATCACTTCTTACGCAAAAAAATGCTTGAACAAAAGGTGAAGTTGGAGTATGTTCCCTCCAAAGAACAAGTTGCCGATATATTTACCAAACCTTTACCCAACGAATCATTAGAATATCTCAGACAAAATCTGGGAGTAGTCTCTGCCATGCAAAAGATCAGATATACTTAAATATAGAAGATTAAATTGGATATGCAGATTTCCTGCAGGACAGTCGCGTATATACACAAGTTCATACACAGAAAACCGCGTATGGGTATTTGCTGACAAAATTGTTCTAGGTCAGCATTCTTCAGCACAACTGCGGTGCTGATGGGTATCTCTGGATGCACAGATGTAGCATGATCTCAGGGGGAGCATGGTATTGTCGGTACAAATGATCTTTATCTACCCTTTGCCCTTGATGTCAAAGGGGGAGAATGTTGCTAAATGTATTTCTGGTCATGGTTGCCATCAAGTCCAAAGGGGGAGATTGTTGGCAATATGTTTCTTGTATCCTATTATATGATTGTCCTTGATGGAAACTCTCTGACAAAGGATGCAGATAATGACTGTATGAAGAACTCAGAAAACCATTAGCAGTTTTATACAAGAAGAATATAAGACTTTAATTGAAGCTTTGTATTTAATGGGAGAATCGATGTGAATAAGGACATGTGAATGTATATCTGCACGGAGCCTGCACCTAGACCTGCCTGTACCTGCAGAGAGCTGCATAAGGGAAGAAGGCCATCAGATTAAAGATCTGGCCAGCTTGTGGTTGAATTGTGAATCCCTGCAACCAACACGGAACTTGGTGACTGAATTATGTGAGTATAGGCCGTCGAACTCTTGTTGGAACAACACTTCGGAATTACGAACGGAACCTGGAGTAGAAGCGCGGAACACAACAAAAGGAAGCGTGACAGAACCTGGAGTAGAAGGGCGAAACCACGAAGGAGGAACAGTAAAGGCAGTTTCTGGTTTTTATCGCACCACCATTTCACGGTGAGTGGTATTTGAGGCGAGGAGAGCGATTCCATAGATCGACCAACACGTGTCCCCGAGCGACTTTGGAAAACCGCCTCCACTGCGCGCCATCGCGCGTTATTGTTCGTGCACCTTGGCCAAGCAATATCCGTGGGATCATTTGAAGACGAGCGACGCGCTCTCCGCCGTTGGATGTGGAAGGTCGATAGCACCGGGGGGGACGGTTCTAAATTATATTAATTGGGACCTTTTAAACTAAGGTTTGCAGGGTTAATAAAGGATGTTGAATATGTGAAAAACATGTGATGTAATGAACGTGGGTTAATATATGCGTTGATCTCACAAACACATAAACCTGGGGTCGATATATATATGCCTTGGGGAGTTCATAACTAAAGGAGGAAATTGGATTAATATCTCAATCTCAGATTGAGATATTAAAAAGCCTTAGATTAATTATCTAATTTCCAGACCAAGAAAATAGAACAATGAGAAGTTGTTTGGGGCTTGGGTAGACCCAGCTGGATTATCTATTTGATCTCATCTAGGAATACCATCAGCGGTTGAGTGGTTTTGACTCATGGTATTAATAAAGGCTAAAACTATATAAGGAGAAGAGGATTATAGTACAAAGTGTGCATGTAGAGGGATTGATAATGAATAAATATACTTAAGAGATATCTGCATGATTGAACTCTGATAGATTTGAATCTATGATGCACCTGTGGATATGATGAAGGTTCAAGA
Organism: Pinus albicaulis; assembly: GCA_034641835.2. Classification (NCBI taxonomy): domain Eukaryota; kingdom Viridiplantae; phylum Streptophyta; class Pinopsida; order Pinales; family Pinaceae; genus Pinus; species Pinus albicaulis. Next base: position 779,726,353 of record CM076579.1, read on the forward strand.
CCTCTAGATCTAGAAATGATGAATCTCTAGGAAGATCTGCAAAAATTAATGATGAAGACCTGGCGCAAGTTTGATGAAGAAATTGAAGAATGTTGGTGGATCTGAGGGTTGAAGCCTTCAGTATGAAAGTGGAAGCTTTCTGCGAGTAGAAGCTAGTGTTAAAATCAGGGGGTTGGAGCTCCCTTCTAGTAGTGGCTGGAGAACGAGAGAAGGTTGCAGCCTTCTGCAGGTGGGTGCCTGCATGCTGGTATGAGTCTGCACCAGTACAAAATTGTAAGAAGTTTTTCTTTATAATAAATATTGATGACAGAGACGACAATAGCGGTGGTTTTCTCCCGAATTGGGTTTCCACCTTAAGCACTGGTGTTCATGTGTGTTGCTTATGTGTGATGGTTTATTCTGTTATTACTGCACATGCTTACTACTTACTAAACATCTGATGAATGAATGATGCAATGATCTAAGTAAAGAATTAAATGCATAATAAGATCCCTAGACATACTCAAGTTTTCTTAAGGATATCCGCGTGTATACGTGACTTGGGTTCAGTAAAGTAGCGTATGGTTTTAAGAGAAAGAAAAAAAAAAAAAATTCAGTTAGCTCTAAATACTGATTCACCCCCCCTCTCAGTATTTTTCCCAACATAAAATATGAATAATAATATATGAGTCCCCAATGATTGAGAGATTGTTAATTTTTATTTCTTTAGCAAGCATTAAACCTTGAATAAGTGCATATACTTATGAAATATTATTTGTTTTATTCCCAAATCCCCAAGAAGTGTTACCTCTATTGTTCATCAAGGAAGAGAATCACCCCTCTAGCTCCTACCACCCCTTGGGAATTTTCCTATAATGCCCTAAATTAATTGTATATATGTGTAATTTGGTAGTTGAACCACCCAAAATTTGAAATTATGAGAAGAGTTGGGAAGTGGTACAAAACTACTATATAGGTATGAGCTATGTATACATTTTTGGAGACTTTTGGTTATCCATGTAGCCTAAGGAAAAGGACCTGAGTTATCATGATATTTGGAGTGGGTGATTAAGGAAAGCATTGGTGGGGGTGCGAGATAAGATAAGAGAATAAAGCATAGAGGGGAGCAAACAAAAGGTTGCAAAGTGTGTGAGTGAGCTAAAAGATTAAAGAGAAGATTAGACATACATATTGAGGAATTTGAGATGAAGAGAAGAATATTGATTCTTGTAAGTGAATGGAAGTGTCCCTTCATATCTATTTTACGAGGAAATGTCCCTAAAACAAGGAGATGTTGCTCCATGTATTTTTCGCTAAATCTATCAGATGGTCTGTGGAAAATTGTATTAATTTCCTAGATGTAAGGCAAGCACATACATAAAAATTCAATATAAAGAGTCATGTAGTTCATACTTGGTACCTTATGTGCTGGTGAATATTGTGGAACCTGAATACATTGTCAGATATTTTTCTTCTATATGAATATTTTGATCCTAGTCGCTTCGATCCAAACCCCTACACAAAAGCACCAATAAACAAATAACTTTTTCCTCCGCAGAGGGAAGATTAGCATGTATAAACCATAATCAAATCAACAACATCTAATTTTTTTCACAAAACATATGAAGGTAAACTCATAATATCCTATTAATCAATAAAATATACATATTATACCTTCAACACCTTGTTTCTCCTCATTTACTTTCAACCTGGCCACTTCTTAGGTAGGGATAATCTCATGCAAAACAGAAGCATAATTGATCTCTCTCTCTCTCTCTCTCTCTCTAAGAATCTATCTAGATCTAATTCTTATCCTCTTGATAGGTTCTAATTATCTAGGATTTTTCATCCTTTAAGAGATTATAAATAAACACATAGGGGCTTGAGAAGTTAGGAAACATCTATACTAATAGAACCCTGACTAATTCATGGAAAAGTAGGTTGAGATGATCTCCTTGAGAATGATAGACTCTAGAATATTTGACCATGGTTGCTCCTAGTATAAGGAAACTTAGAAACTTTGTTTCTAGGTTGTGACATAGAAACCACAGGCATGATTTCAGTATCATGGGGGAGACCATCCTGATAAAAGGGCTAATTAGAAAGTATAAAGTATGCAGTAGGGTCAAAAATTCAAACAATGAATGGTGGTGTCCCTTACTAACTCGAGGTGGGAACAATAATATATAACAATACCCTCTACCCTAATTAGGAAAATGTCAAACCTTGAGAAAATATTCATCTTAAGGCATCATATTTATCTTGAGGGTGGCCAATTGCAAGAAAGACTGCAATGTAGCTAAGCTTATGTTTGGGTGGAGAGTGGATATCCCTTCTTTATCTTCCAAAAAATCTTAAGTAAAGTATGCATGATTATAGTGACAAGATGAAAATGGTTAACATGGATTAACTGAATTTGGATAAGAGACAAGTTAAAGGTATTACTTATCTCATGAAATAATGAGAGAGAAAGGCATTGTTTTAAATAAAGATATCTATAATGAGTATAAATGTGTGATTTTATGAGATGAATGTCTAATTTTATTGGATCCATGAGGATATTCATGCATTTTTTAGCATGAATTCCTATTACTAGGCTTGTTGTGGGGAGGGGGGGGGGGGGCATTATTGTGAGTGTATCCATGTTTTGAATGAGAATACTTGGCAGTCCTTTAGTGAGGGTAGATCATACTTCTTCTAGAGGTAAGATAAAAGGATGAACCCTATAATTCTAAGATTTTGAGTGTGAAGGTTGCATTATTAAAGGAATCAGAAGAGGGTCATTCAGTTATGTGAATTTGTGGAATTTTCCATTGGCCATCTTCTTGTCTTCCTTGAGAAATTTCTTGGTTACTGGAAGGATGTTTTTGGATTCCTTTGGGGGTTGGTGAAGAAATTTGTAGCTAAAAAAGCCTATGGGAAAGTTATATACCATGTTGGATAATTTTTAGTCGTCTTAAACCAATCTAAGATCTTAGCCATAGTTGCAAAAATTCAGGAATGACCCTTTGAATTTTGGAGATTATTCGTGAACGTTCATAAAATTGGAGTTTGACAATCCTTGACCCTAGTCCTTGGTCATATGGTCTAGCAAGGGATCGAGAAAAATAGCTTAGCCAAGAAATAACATAATTATGATAAGAAGGGAATTGGGATATCCTAGTATCATGTATTGGATATTATAATGGATAATATCTATAAAAAAAACTTGATACTAAAGTGTCTTGATATGTCTATCAACTAATGGAGGCAATTCCAATATTAATTTGGGTGAGAAGTTGGAAATCCTTGTGTAAGTTCAAAATTTGAGGATGATCAGCAGGAATTTTGGGATTGGGGGATTTAACCCCAACCCTTGGTCATATGGCCTAAAAATGGGGACATGACTAAGAGATAATCAAAGGGAACTTAATTTCAGAATTAGAGTATTTGGTTATCAGGATATCGGGAGTTGGCGATACAACGCATAATATTTATCATAGAATCCCAATATTGATGGATATCGATACATGTGTTGTCCAATAAAAGTTCACTTCCATTAGTTGATGGTTGATATAACGAGGTATCAAGTGTCAAACATTAGAAGCACAATAAAAATCCTCCATTTTTAACTCTCGATATAGATAGATTTTGACAAGGATTTTAGTTGATGGAAGTATTCTCTTAGTTTAAGTCTATCAGTCATATCATGTGAGTGGTCGTGAGGGGAGATTTATGTTAGTCTAGTTCTTTTTGGAATGAAATATCAAAATAAAAATATTACTCTCTATTGGTTGATGGACTATTAATCATGTGTTGGGACTTTGGTTTTTGGAATATCAAAGACTCATGATATCGGTTATCAGGTATTAGGAGGTTGGGTATCAAGAGGTCAAAACACCAACCTTCAAGGTTTCCTTCCATATTGATGAGACCCAATATCATTTTGATGTGGCATGCTAACATGTAAATACCTAATTTGGCCTGTTGGAATGGTATGTTGATGGGGCATACTAATGTGGCTAGTCGATGTGGCACATTGAAGTGGTGAGTTGACATGGAATAATATTGTATATTAAGGATGTTGAATTTTTATAGCATCAAGGAGTATTCATGCATGACAAGAGGCCTCCTAAGTTAACGTAGAAAAATTATCGAAATTAAAATAAATTAAATTATATTTTTGGGTTTAATGTAGGCTCAAGATGGACAAGCTGACCCCAACATGAAAGGGTGAGTCCCTTGTGGTAAATGCACCCATTCGACTTGTGTGTGTGTGTGTGTGTGTATGATGTGACAATTCATTTGATTACTCACTCATTATCATATCTCTTCTATAGAAGGGACTCATGGGAGTAGAAAAAGGATGAAGTGATTGAAGTTTTGAATTCATTTTTGGAAAATATTTCTAGGCTATTATAAACCTTACTAAATAAAAATTTATCGTAGAATAAGAGTTATTGGGTTTTCTCCCAAGTTTGTGTTTCCCAGGGAAAATTTGTTGTCTCTATTATGCATGGTTATCTCTTTTTTATCTTACTATTTCACTACATTAGTATTGATATTCTCTATGTATAATTTACTAAGAATATATGTGGCACAAGATAATTTGATCGCAAAACATTATAAAATAATTATTAGATCAAAATATCAATTTATATTTTGTATTATTGTAGAAAATTTATCATGGTATCAGAGCCTTGATAAAAGAGTAGCCATTGGAGTGCCCTAGAAGGAGAGATCAGTTGGTTAGTAAGTTTGTTCATCAAGGGACGAAGTATTGACCGAGTTTGAAAACCACTTAGAAAACACATGGTTATGTAAACCACAAAAATGACACGTTTTTCGATGCCATGATTTACAACCATGGTTATCAACATTCTTGTTGGGTATGTGTTATATTCTTTCCACGACTAGTCATGCGCGGGGGGGTCACAGGGGGGCGATAGCCCCCCTGTACGTTGCATTGGGAGAAGCAGGGGTGGCGGTAGCCCCTCATGTTCAGGGTTTGGGGTAGTGCCCTGGGAAAAAAATTTGGTCCTTATTTTTCGGTGGGCGGACCCGCCCATGGTTTTGTGCATGGGTTTGTACATGGTTTTGGGGCGTGATGGTTTTTGGCCCCTGGTATTTTGTAGATCCGGTCAAGGGAACTACGGTTATGTTCTAATCCAGGGTTAATGGATTTAGGTTTATGTATGCTTTGGCATGTATATATATGTGTTGTAACACTAAAAGGAATATCACGAAAAATCAAGCTAGTCGTCCCAATTTGAGATCTAGGGGAAAATATCTGTGTATATCTATTTTATGTTTTATTCTCTCGCTATTGTTTATTTTTTGTTTTTAAGATACGTTTGCAGATAATTTCTGTACAGGGTTAAAACCTACATTTGGTATAAGAGCAGTTTTGGCTTCAAGGGGATGCCTTTGCTGCTGAGGGGTTTTTTGCTCGGGCATGTGGTAGACCCTGTTCAGTGGGAGATTTGCGGGATTGATGCTTCTGGAGAAAGAAGATGGCGAGTGGCGGAAAAATAGAGATCGAGAAATTTAATGGTTAGAGTTTTGAGTTGTGGAAACTCAAGATGGAGGATCTGCTGGTGGATAAAGATTAGTGGATCACGGTAGATCCAGGTACTAAACTAACGACAATGTCAGATGGAGATTGGAAGAAGCTGGATCGGAAGGAAAAGAGCACAATATGGTTGTGTGTCTCAGATTCAATATTGTTGAATTTATCTTGGGAAGCTACGACGAAGAACTTGTGGGAAAAGCTAGGGACTTTGTACCAATCTATGTCTCTGGTGAATAATTTTTTCCCGCAGAAAATTATATATAACCAGAGGATGAAGGATGGAGAATCGGTGACAGAGCATCTGAACGCCTTCAATACTATGGTAAGTCAGCTGTCATCTGTTGATATTAAAATATCAGATGAAGATAAGTGCATCAGTTTTTTGTTTTCTCTACCAGACTCGTGGGACAGTCTAGTTATTGCAATAGGTAGCAATACAACTACCTTAAATTTTGATGACATTGTCTCAGCCTTGCTATCGGAGGAAATTAGATGGAGAAATATGGAGGGTCAGAATGGAGATGCCTTACCTATACGAGGTAGGTCCCAGAACAAAAACAAGAATAAGGTTTCAAGTGGGAGATCTAAATCTAGAGGGAGATCTAAATCTCCTAGAAAGTTTGTAAAGGTGTGATAGAAATGTGAAAAGGAAGGGCACTACAAAAAGGACTACAGATCTAAAGCTCCTGAGAAAGGAAAGGGATATGATGATGCTCCTTCTGCAGAGGCAAAAACCACCTCGGATGAAGGTGGGGATGTGTATTTGGATTCTTCTTCAAATACACATGTAGATCATGAGTCATGGTTTATTGACTCAGATGCATATTTTTACTTCACTCCCCATAGGGAGTGGTTCTGCGAGTATGAGAAATATGATGGAGATGATGTCTTCTTAGGTGATGATAGGAAGGCCACAATCGTCAGACGTGGAAAAGTCAAGCTAAAGTTGCAAGGTGGAAGGAGAACACTTCTTGGTGTTCTGCACATTCCTTCATTGGCCAGAAATTTGAAATCTGTAAGCAAGATGGATGATGCAGGTGTAAAAATAGTGTTCGAGAAAGATACCTGTAAGATGGTTCGGGGAGAACTGGTATTAATGCGGGGAGTTCGGATTGGAACTCTGTACAAGCTTCAGGGCAGAACTATTATTGATGGGTGCAACAGTTCTGTGGTTCCCGAAAATGGAGTGGAAAGCCTAGCGGTCTCTGGAGAAAAGACCATGCTATGGCATCAAAGGCTTGGGATATACTGGAGAGAAGGGCCTTCAGATACTGAATGGAAATGGTATGGTAGAAGGTATGTCTAATCTCTCTGGATTTCTATTTCTGTGAATATTTTGTATATGGGAAGCAAAATTGGGTGAGTTTTCCTTTTGGTGCTAAGAGGGCAAACAAGATATTAAAGCTTCTGCACAATGATGTGTTTGGACCTGTGTCGGTTCCATCACTGGGTAAGTCTGTGTACTATGTTTCATTCATAGATGACTTCTCAAGGAATACATGGGTATATTTCTTGAGGAAGAAATCTGAAGTCTTTGACAGATTTAAAGAATTTAAGGCTCTAGTGGAAAATTGGACAGAGAAGAAGATAAAGGTGCCGAGGACAGATAATGGTGGGGATTTCTGCAAGAAGGAATTTGAAGATTTCTATAAGAAGTGTGGTATATCATGAAAGAAGAATACTCCATACACACCTTAGCAAAATGGAGTTGCAGAAAGAATGAACATAACACTGATGGAAAAGGCAAGAAGCATGCTCAATGGTACCGGGTTAGGACAAGAATTTTGGGTAGAGGTAGTGGAGACTGCATGTTACTTGGTTAATAGATCACCTTCATCAAAATTGGAGGATAAGACTCCACATAAGGTATGGAATGGTAAGAAACCCTCTCTTTCACATCTGAGGATATTTGGATGTGATGCATATGTACATGTTCCAAAGGATAAAAGGAGCAAGTTGGATAATAAATCTGAAAGGTGCTTCTTTATTGGGGATAAGGATGGTTTAAAGGGTTACAAGATTTGGAATCCGGAAGCAAGGAAGGTTGTGTACAGCCGAGATGTGGTGTTTAGAGAGGTGAAATATGTTGTTAAACATGAAGTCCTACCAAAGGAACTTGAGAAGATAGAGTTTGAGCTAAAGGAGGATGAATCAGACTCTACAACAGAAGAAGACTCAGAAGAGGAAGAGCCACAAACTCCAACTGTGAGAAAACCAATTCGAGAAAGAAGACAGCCAGAAAAGTATAGTCCATCTGATTTATGTTCAATTTTTTCTTTAACTATAACTGATGATGATCCCAGTACCGTCAGGGAGGCAGTAGATTCAGAGGATGCAAAACTCTGGAAGGAGGCCATGGTTGATGAAATGGCATCCTTGCATAAAAATGAGGCATGGGATCTGGTGAAGTTTCCGGCTAGAAGGAAGCCCATCGAGAGAAAATGGGTGTTTAAGAAGATGAATGTAGAAGGCAAGGTGGAGAAATACAAAGCTCAGTTGGTAGAAAAAGGTTATTCCCAGGTGTCAGGAATTGATTTTGGTGATATTTTTTCCCCTATTGCCTAAGTTACTTCTATTAGATTACTTTTATCTGTTACTGCTACATTTTATTTTGAGGTAGAACAGATGGATACGAAGACATCATTTCTTCACGGGGATCTAGAAGAGGAGATCTACATGAAACAACCTGAAGGATTTATGATGAAGGGGAAGAAAGAACTAGTATGCAAGTTAAAGAAGTCTCTGTATGGGTTAAAACAATCACCAAGGATGTGGTATTAGAAATTTGATAGCTATATACGGGGACTTAGCTTCACCAGAAGCAAGGAGGATCACTATGTTTATTTTAAATTAATTGGTGATCATGTTATTTATTTGGTCTTGTATGTGGATGATATGTTGTTGATTGGAAATGACAAAGAAATTGTCCAAGATTTGAAGACCCAATTTTTCTCCAAATTCGACAGGAAGGATCTTGGTGCTGCAAACTATATTTTGGGAATGGAAATTAAGAGAGATTGGGCAAAGAGGAAGCTCTGGTTAAACCATAGGAATTATATTGAGGCTATATTGCTGAGGTTAAATATGCAAGATAGTAAACAGGTGAATGTTCCGATTCCTGTAGGTACAAAGTTGTCTGCTAACTAGTGTCCCAAGACACAAGAAGAAGAGGAGGATATGTCCCGTGTTCCATATGCAAGTGTAGTGGGTAGCCTGATGTATGAAATGGTCTGTACTAGACTGAACATTGCACATGCAGTGGGAGTATTGAGCAGGTTTATGTCAAACCCAGGGAAGGAGCATTGGACAACAGTGAAGTGGGTTTTCAGATATTTGTGTGGCACTAGTGATTATGGCTTGTGCTACCACAGAAGACCAGGATTGGAAAGAGTGTGGGATATTCATGGTTTTGTTGATGCAGACTAGGTTGGAGATCTGGACCAAAGAAGATCTACAAGTGGGTATGTTTTTAGCCTATTCAGAGGTGCAGTTGGTTGGATTAGTAAAATACAGTCTGTAGTGGCTCTATCGACTATAGAGGTAGAATACATAATAGACACTCATGCAATAAAAGAAGAAATTTTGTTGTAGAGATTGTGTTCAAGAATGGAGTTGGTGAAGCAAGCTATAAGGATAGACTGTGATAGACAAAGTGAAATTTTCTTGGCTAAGAACCCTGCTTATCATTCAAAGACAAAGAACATTGATGGTCAATATCACTTTGTGAGAGATATGGTTGAGGCTAAAAGGGTGTTGCTGGTAAAGGTGGACACCTTGAAGAATGTTGCAGATGGATTAACGAAGTCTATGAGCACTCAAAAGTTCTCTTGGTGTAGAGAAACAATGGGTGTTGTAGAGATGGGCTAATGACTAAGCTCTCCTGTGGCCCCCTGTGGAAAGAAAACAACAAGTGGGAGAACTATGGGTATGTGTTATATTATTTACACGACTAGTCACGCACGGGGGGGGGCAATAGTACCCCTTGTATGTTGCACCAGGCGCAACAGGGGGGTCGGTAGCCCCCCCTATTCGGGGTCTGGGGAAATTCCCTGGGAAAAAAAATTTGGTCCTTATTTTTCGGTGGGCGGACCTGCCCATGGTTTTGGGGCATGATGGTTTTCGACCCCTGATATTTTTTAGATCCGATCAAGGGAACTATGGTTATGTTCTAATCCAGGGTTAATGGATTGGGGTTTATGTATGCTTCGGGATGTATATATAAGTGTTGTAACACTAAAAGGAATATAATGAAAAATCAATCTGACCGTCCCAATTTGGTATCCAGGGGAAAATCTCTGTATATATATGTTTTATGTTTTATGCTCTCGCTATTGTTTATTTTCTGTTTTTAAGATTCGTTTGCAGATAATTTTTGTACAGGGTTAAAACCTACAATTATTATAATCAAAATGCACTTTGGAATAATGAGACTTATTATACCTTCTCTGGTGGTCTCTAGTGAGATCATGGTGATGAGAGCTTGCCTTAGCTATGCAACATGTACTACCATGGAATGATGGTGAAATGTTCCCATCAATCCCCTTCTCTGGAGAGTTAAACAATGTCTGTTTGCCTTTGATGTCCCTAGAAAATTATCCTTTAGTGTACCCAAAACCTACATAGCGAGGTCTGTGCACAACCTCCAATGGTTGAGTTATGCCTTGGCCAAAAACTCCAAGTCCTCCTCCTTTGTACCCCATCTTGGTGAGGAGTCTCATGCCGATTCTTTTAATGGGTATCTCCATACTTCCAATAGAAATGATATCAAGTGAATATGAAACCGAAGAGAAATCAACAATGTTTACCTCAGCTGTCGATTTTGACATAGGTGAATAAGGCTTCTCTAAGCCTTTGTTGCATTTCACTTCCTCCAAGGCCTTTTTCACTACTTGTAGCTGAAGCTTCAATCACTGCTTCTACTCTTTCTCTTTCTGTAGGAGTGCCTTCAATGCATCATGATATTCTTGAAGAATTTCGTTGTTGCACTTTAATTCTTTGAACGCCTTTGTCGTGTCTTACAACTGAAGCTACAATCGATGTTTTTCATCCTTCTCTTCCTGTAGGAGTGTATTCAATTCAACATCCTCTGCTGCTTGTTTTTCATAAGCTTCGTACAACATGTTCACTTTCTCGGACACCTTGAGCATGGTCTCATAAATTTCCTTCAAATTCTCCATGGCTTAACTCAGTGAACGTTCAATAGTTCACGCCTACAATCCAATTAGCAAGAATACTTGCTCATATACCACTTGATTCGGGTAAATTTTTGATACCCTTAACCAAGACCGTTTACTTTGGCTGATGTGTTAGAATTGTATTTAATCAAAGCGTTAATGAACATAACTGAACAACTGCATGCTGTAAAGAAGAGGAACATAACAAGAATGAGCAACATAAGATATTGATAACAGAGTTCATCCAGGAGGGACTACATCTTTGGGCCTTAGTGTCAAGATGGTGTAGGTCGCTTCATTAAGTGTTGTAAGGAGTGAATATGTACATGGATTTTCCCTCACATAGGAGTGGTTGGCCCTCTCCATGAGATGTTCCACTACCAGAACTCTCATTCACAAAAAGGACTCCTATCAATATGACAATAAATCAGACATAATGACTATGAGTATCCTGCAAACATGGAAAACAAAGGGATCTCAAACAACATACATGTGAAAATGAGTATCCCGCTAACATGGCATCAAGGGATCTCAAACATAACACAAACCCATGATAGAAAGTACATCTGACATTAAGAACAAAACAAGACACCACATCAAACATCAACAGGGATCTGTACAACATAATGCATCTCATAAAAAAGAGACAAATGAGTAGATGATGTAAACTCATCATATACCTCACACTGAAGATGAATTAAGAATGGGATGCTACATTGCTAGATCTGAAATCACCATCATATTCATGGCGTCAAAGGGTGTGAAATTAACTCATCACTCACTGAATGTTGACACTTGCAACTCCACTATGAAAAGTGGCTAAAAAATATAAAACTTAGATGGAAAATATGAATATGGCATCAAACTCGTGATGTCAAATAGTGCAAAATCGACTGTCAAATTTAGAAATTCTAATAAAGTGAAAATATGGGGCAAAAGGAATCTTTTAGATTCCCCCTAGATTCCTTAAAGATGTTGCTCCATGGACAGACTGGAAATTTGCAACTCAAAAGGTGAATCAGACCTTGTGATTGCATTCCCTACGAAAAAATGTGAAAAACGACTGTAAACTTGACTATATTCCGACACGAAGAAAAATTACCTCCCCGGAAAAATTTCAAGGTTCATGGTTCTGCTCGTTGTTTCTGGGCTTGTTCATGATTCCGCCTGTATTAAAAAATTCACTGCATTGAAATTTATGCTCACTCCTCCGACCTAGCATGGGTGCACTATGAAAATGATGGGTTTAAGTATTAAAAAGGCGGGCAAAGTTTTCAAAATGAGCCGTTGGCTCAAATGGAAAAAATAGAAAATCGTTGAGGAGGGGTCGGGGGTCAAATCCCACTCCTCCCATTCTCAGGGTATTAACGTTCAAAATAACCGCATATGGTTTTTTTTAAACTCGTTGTATTATTTTAAGTACCAAATGGTACGTTGGGGGGGGGGGGGGCGCATTAGGCGGCCCACCCCCTTAACTCCGCTGACATCGTTTAATTATTGTGCGGTTTTTGTTTTAACAATGGCGAGGCTACCGTGTGGGTGGGGCCAACAACCCACCGCTCATGGGTTCAAATCCCACTAGCCTCGGTCTTGGCATACGAAGTGGGTTTGCTGTATAACATGTGTTTATATATATACCATATATGATATGGTGGGTGGGGGCTGGTAGGGGTCATGTCCCGCTAGATTTTTTTTTAATTACATTTTTGTTATAACCGTGTGGTGGTGCCGACCAGGGGTGGCGAGGTTGGTGGCCTACCACCCCAAAAATATATATTTTTATTTAAAATTAAACCCACCATATATCTTTAAAAGATTTGTTTCTAAGCGTTAGCAGACATTTTAAGTGTCCCACAATTTCACCCGGAATCCGGCTGTAGCTGGCTAGAATCTGATGGATTTCAGTGAAATTGCACCTCCTTTAAGCCTGCCAAGTCACCAAGTCAACCCAAAACTTTGGTTGCTCCTAACTCCTCCATATAGACTCGGAATTAAGTGTCGTCTGCACCATTGGAATCAGAAAGACGAAATATTCAACCTGAACCTAGTTTGAGAGAAATCAAAACACTTTTATTTTTGAGCTTCCATAAGCCTACTTTGTCCTGTGTGAGTCTCTGGAGCCACCTGGATCAATCTTCCCCACTGAGGACATTTTTTTGCTCCAAAAGCATCAAAAATAATCTACAACTACATTGTACTATGTCTTCACCATAAGTGTCCTGAAAAGGTCACCCTTCCATCTCCTTCACCTTTGTTCTTCAGAGCCTTAAGCATTGAAATGATACCTGCACCTTCTGCAAACCTGTAGTACAATCCTCTGCAAATCACATGCTCAAATTGACCAACTATGACCAAAATATTCCCATACTTGCCACGAGTTTATAACATGTACTCGATGGTCAAGCTTACATCAAAATGGAAATCACATTGAAACTATCATTACAAGACCAACAACATCATTGTCGCATTTCGAAGTGATGGGAAATGCCTCATCACTTTTACATGAAGGAAATTCATCACACGATTTATAGAACAAGGCCAAAATATCATTGTTGCTTAAACAAGTGATGGAAAAACACATCATCACATTTACAGTTAAAAATGAAACATATTATTTACAAACACGACCATTACAAGCTAACATATCTGGAAATAAAATCTAGAAAAACTATCTCTCACTTATCAAAGTGAATGGATCATCTCCCTGTGGCACGTTTGCTTGTCGAACAACTCTTTCAACTAGTTATTAAATGGGCTCTTTTTCTTTAAGGCACTGCTCTGGATGGAGTCTCCAGCACGTGGCTCTTTTATGGTGACTTCAGTCGCAATGGGTGTAAAAGGTCCTTTTCCTCCAAACATGCTTAACCAATTTCTTTCCCTACTATAAAGAAGTCTTCCCATGCCTCATCCTCCTTTGTTCTACCATCCTTTTCCAACACTTAGAAAAAACATGGTTATGTAAACCACAAAAATGACACATTTTTCGATGCCATGATTTATGACCATGGTTATCAACATTCTTATAATCAAAATGCACTCTGAAATAATGAGACTTATTATACCTTCTCTGGTGGTCTCTGGTGTGATCATGGTGATGAGATCTTGCCTCAACTCTGCAACATGTACTACCGTGGAATGATGGTGAAATTTTCCCATAAATCATCTTCTCTAGAGAGTTTAACAATGTCTATTTGCCTTTGATGTCCTTCGAACATCATCCTTTAGTGTACCCCAAGCCTGCATAGCAAGGTCTCTGCACAACCTCCAATGGTTGAGTTATACCTTGGCCACGAATTCCAAGTTATCCTCCTTTGTACCCCATCTTGGTGATGAGTCTCATGTCAGTTCCTGTAATGGGTATCTCCATACTTCCAATAGAAATAATATTAGGTGAATATGAAAATGAAGAGAAATCAACATTTTTTACCTTAACTATCGATTTTGACACAGGTGAAGAAGGCTTCTCTAAGCTTTTGTTGCATTTCACTTCCTCCAAGGCCTTTGCTTTAACGACTTGTAGTGACTACAATCGTTGCTTCTCCTCTTCTATTCTTGTAGGAGTGCATCAAATGCATCTTGATACACTTGTTTAATTTTTTTTTTGCCTTCAATTCTTCCAATGCCTCCGTGACTTGCAGCCGGGCAGAAATAGATGTTTGTCCTCCTTCTCTTCCTATAGGAGTGTCTTCAATTCAGCGTTCTCTGCTACTTTTTTTCATAATATTTGTACAACATGTCCGATTTCTCGGACACCCTGAGCATGGTCTTGTACATGTCCTTGAAATTCTCCATGGCTCAAATCAACGAATGTTTAATAGTTCATACCCAATCCGATCAGTAAGAAGACCTGCTCCAATGCTACTTGATCCGGGTAAATTTTTGATACCCTTAACCAAGACCTTTTACTTTGGCTGATGTGTTAGAATTGAATTGTTGGCAATATGATGAAGAGTGTTGTCCTTGATGGCAACCCACTAAATGAAGATGAAGACATGAGACTATTGACATGTGTTGTCCTTGATGGAAATCCACCTGATGAAGTCATTCTTGACCTGATAGGCTTGGTAAATGATGTAAATCTGATATGAAATGATGTTTGTTAGCAATATGATGCTGAGTGTTGTCCTTGAATGGCAACTTACTTGATGAAGTTGTGCTTGATAGAATATGTCTTGATGAACCTGTTTAAAGATGTAAATCTAATGTATCTACAAAGAGTACAGAAGGTAATGAAGAAAGGAATTCAATATGTGCTAGATCCATGATGAAAAGAGTATGTCTCTAGGAATACGCGGATTTGCCTAGGGGAAGTCGCGTATGCACGCGGAAAAGAACGTGCCAAGTCGCGTATGGGCAAAAGCGCTCATAAAGTGCAAAACCAGGGGTAACCACCATGGTATTGACCCATTGTATTGGGTAATGATTCGTCTAAATGACCACGATCCTAGAATACCATCGAGTAATGTGGTTTTGGCTCATGGTATTGAAAAAGGGAAAACCTATATAAGGAGAAGAAATTCATTGTGCAAATCATGAGTGTGGGGGCAAGATGTCTGAGCTTGAATGAATACTTCTCTCTGAAGTACATCTGAATGGAAAGGGTTAAAGTTGAATGATAGATATGAATGCATGATGCTCCAATGAAGAAATGATGAAGCAGGGAATCTAGATCTGGAATGTATTTGTATTGGCTAGATCTATCTATGGAATGATTAGATCTGAGATGAGGCGAAAATCTGTCTGAAGTAAAGGGTAAAAATCTGTGTGATGTATCTGTTCTGAAGAATTGTAATGACCTAAATGTTTGAAGAACCATACGCTTGTTTGCTGCAGAGGAAGCACGTATATATGCGGCTTCGCTGAAGAGAAAGCGCGTATGCGCAATGAAATTGGATCTGTAATATGTACAGAAGTATACGCTGGTTTATGTGAATGGAAGCGCGTATATACGCGACATCAGTAAAAGGAAAGCGCGTATGCAAACTAGGGTTCTTTGAAACGTAGTAAGAAATGTCGATGCGATTTCTCTTCGGTTTACGATATGCATCGGTGAGTTATATGTATCAGTTTAATGTTTATTTGAGCTTAATAGTATGGAGTGGGTCCGGTCTGAAAATATGATGAAACGTGGCACCTGCAGTTGTGTTCTAAGGGAGAGCTTTGGATTCGGTGTGACGGTAAACGTGTTCATAGGGTGCGCAGGGTTGTAGCCTTCAGTCAGGGTTGTAGCTCCCTTCCGAAGGTGGGGCTGGTAAGCGAGATCGGGGGGTCGTAGCTCCTTTCGGGGAGAAATTTGGTAAGCGAGTCGGGGGTTGGAGCTCCCTTCCGGGGAGGGCGTAGCGAGCGCGGTGGGTGCACACGTGTGAGTAGGAGTCTGCACGGGCACATATGTTGTAAGATGTTTTTCTCTATATTAAAATATTGAAGGGTGAAAACGACGGTGGTTTCTCTGAGCCCAGGGTTTCCACCTAAAAATCTGGGTGTTCATGTGTGATGCATTGTGTGATGGTTTAATCTGTTCTTACTGTTCATGTTTACTTTTTATTAAACATATGATGAATGAATGATGGAATGATTTAAGTGAAGATCTAGTGACATAATTAGATATCTGTGTATACGCGAGTTTCATAAAGGGTATCCACGTATATACGCGGTATCATGAAAGTAGCATATGGTTTTAGAAGCAAAGAAAAGTAAAGTTTTGAATATGCGATAAAAAATGAGGATTCACCCCCCCCCCTCTCCCAATTTTTTCCCAACGGTGTGGCAACATTCTGACAATTGTGGCTAGAAGCTTGATCGCTTGAAGGAGATCCGTCGCAATGGGAAGTCAAGAAGGAGTAATGTCTATTAAGCCACCTCTATTCAATGGAAGCAATCTGATATTCTGGAAGGTACGTACAAAATCATATCTGCAAAGTCTTGGTGCAGATGTATGGGCAATCGTGGAAGAAGGTTGTCAATACCCGGCAAGTATTCCTACTGATGCAGCAGAAAGGAAGAAGTATGAAACCAATGCCAAAGCAGTAAATGTCTTGCTAGGAAGCATGTCTGAATCAGAATTTGCTAAAGTGATGCAGCTACATTCAACAAAAGAAATATGGGACAAAATCATTCTGAGCTATGAAGGAGATACAAAGGTAAAAAATGCAAAACTCCAAACTCTTAGAATTGAATATGAAAATTTGAAGATACATAGTGATGAAAGTGTTGCTAGTTTCTTTCTTCGTCTAGATGATATTGTAAATCAGATGAGAAATTTGGGTGAAACCATAACCGATACTACTCTGGTGGAAAAATTCTTAAGATCCTTGACTTCAAAATTTGACTCTAAAGTTTCAGCTATTGAAGAAAGGCAAGATCTGCAAACTCTTACTGTTGTTCAATTACATGGTATCCTGACTTCTTTTGAAATGAGACAAGGAGGTCCTTCTCAAATCAAAGAAGCTGCTTTTAAGGCGTCTGCAAAAGGAAAAGAAAAGGAAGTTGTCAAGGAATCCAGCTATATATCCGAAGAAGAAGAAGTGAATTTTGTGAGAAAACTCCAACTAGGTACTAGAAGATTCAAAGGTAAGCTTCCCTTCAAATATTTTGAGTGTGGAAAAGTTGGTCATTATGCTGCAAAATGTCCTTATAAAGAAACATCCGCTAAAGGAAAAGAAGTAGCAAGAAGGAATAAGAATCGATCTAGCACAAGAAAAAGTTACTATATTAATGAAGACATTGATGGGTCATATGATAGTGAGGAAGAATGTGAATAAGATATTAAACTGCTCATGGCAAAAGAATCTAGAGAAGAAAAGGATACTTTTGTGGATTCTCTGGAAGAAAATGATTTTCTTGAAGAAAACAATCAACTCAAAGTAAGCCTAGAAGAAAAGAACATAATCATAGAGACTCTTGAAAATCAGCTTGAAGCAAAGGAAAAACGCATTGAGGAATTGGAGTGTGAAGTAGTAAGTCTAAGGAAAGATAATGAGAAAGAAAAAACTCTCAATCTTAGATTTGCTAAAGGTTCAGAAACCTTAGATGAGATTATCAAGATACAACGGTCTCCTCTTATAAAAACAAGTCTTGGATATACTGGGGAATCTTCCCAGACTTCAGCACCAAATTATCTGAAAGCAGCCACAGTTGGTGCACTACAATCAGCCACTCAGCAAGGGAACAAAGGATCTTTCCAGGTAAAGCATGATCATCTCAATTCAAAGAACACTAACAAGGAGATATTTCAAAGAAGCTACAACCAACAGGTAAACTAAAATATAAGATTTCATGATCGCAGAAATTTCTACTTCAATGGACAATGTTTCTCATGTCACAATTTTGGTCATAAAGATGTTCAATGTGTTGCATATAAAACCATCATGACAAGAGAAGCAAGAAAGAAAATAATAAATATTGAACCAAAGAGGAACACCTATAACAACTTTTATCCTCTACAAAACGAAGTTGAATGTACTTATTGCAATAACTTTGGTCATGAAGAATCTGAATGCAGGAGCAAGGTCCAGACAAAAGAACATGTTCCCTCAAGCTCTAAAGTGTAGAAAAAGAAAGAAATACCGGTTGAAAACTGTGGGATAGCATTATTTGCAGAAGGTGAAGAAAATCAATGGTACATTGATAGTGGGTGCTCAAGACACATGACAGGTGACAAAAGCAAACTTCTTGCATATAATGCTCTAGAAAAGGAAAAGAAAGTTACATTTGGAAATGATACTCCTGCTGTAATTAAAGGAAAAGGGTCAATGTTTCTAAAAGAAAAGGTGAAGGCTAATGATGTCATGTATGTGGATGGATTAAGGCATAACCTGTTAAGTGTAAGTCAAATGTGTGATCAAGGAACATAAGTGGTCTTTAGTTCAAAAGAATGTGTGGTTCGTGATCTTGATACAGGTAAAATTATTATAAAAGGGAAAAGAAATCCAAGCAACCTGTATGTACTAAACTGCAAAGATCAATGTTACTTGAGCAAGTCTTCAGAAAATTGGCTATGGAATAGAAGGCTGGGGCATCTAAGCTTCTCTCAAATCAACAAAGCAAGCAGACTTCAAGCTGTTCGTGGTCTTCCCAATATTACTCTACCAGAGAATATCATATGCAAATCCTGCCAATTTGGTAAGCAGACCAGAGTACAATTTAATGCCAAAGAAGGATCATCAAGTAGGCCTCTTGAACTTGTTCATACTGACATTTGTGGACCTATGAGGAAAAATTCACCATGTGGAGAAGAATACTATATCTTATTTATTGATGATTTCTCTAGAATGTGTTGGATTGGGTTGCTTAAACACAAAGATGAAGCATTTGAGAAATTTCAGGTCTTCAAAGCACTGGTTGAAAATGAATTAGATCTAAAAATCAAGTGTCTTAGATCTGATCGAGGAGGAGAATATACATCAGATGAATTCCTTGAATTTTGTGAACAACATGGCATAAAAAGACAGTTTTCTGTAGCTGGCACTCCACAACAAAATGACGTAGCAGAAAGAATGAATAGAACAATTCAACAAATGGCTAGAGCTATGCTTGATGATTCTGGAACACCTGACATTTTCTGGGGAGAAGCAGCACATACAGCAGCAAACATTCTCAACAAGGCACATGTTCGGGTAAATAGTGACAAAACTCCATATGAACTTTGGTATGGTAATTCTCCCTCTGTGAAGCATTTTAGAGTTTTTGGAAGTAAATGCTTTATCAAAAATAATGATGAAAAGCTTGGCAAGTTTGAACCTAGATCAGATGAAGGGATATTTCTTAGTTACTCATCTACAAGCAAAGCATACAAATGTTACAATAAAAGGCTTCGAAAGATTGTTGAGTGTATTGATGTTGTTATTGATGAGTCTCCTGCAGCTCCTAAAGAAGAAAAACAAACAACAAAAGAAGATGATGGTGACTTATGTCCTTCTACATCAAATAGAAATGATATAGATAGTGGATCCAATGAAGAACTTGAAGATGATCTATCTGAAAAAGCTCCATCCAGATATGTTCAAAAGAATCATCCTGAATCTCAAATTTTGGGAGATAAGGAATCAGGTGTACGAACAAGGAGAACTCTTGTGGGATCTTCTAGTCATCTGGCACTTCTATCCACAATTGAACCCCACAATGTCAATCAAGCCAGCAAAGATGAATGTTGGAAGCAAGCCATGAATGAAGAGCTTTATCAAATTGAAAAGAATGACACTTGGGAATTGGTACCAAGACCACATGATAAAAATGTCATTGGAACTAAATGGATTTTCAAGAACAAGTTAAATGAGAATGGGGATGTTGTAAGAAACAAAGCTAGACTGGTTTGCAAAGGGTATACTCAACAAGAAGGTATAGACTTTGAAGAAACTTTTGCTCCTGTAGCTAGACTTGAAGCCATAAAAATGTTTCTTGCTTTTTCAAGTTATCAACAAATCAAAGTTTATCAAATGGATGTTAAATCTGCTTTTCTTAATGGTGATCTAGAAGAAGAAGTATATATAGAACAACCGGAAGGATTCATTTTGGGAAATGATGAAAATCTTGTTTGTAGACTTAAAAAGGCTCTATATGGTCTCAAACAAGCTCCAAGAGCATGGTATTATCGTCTTGACAAATATCTTCATCAACAAGGATTTTCAAAGGGGTTTGCTGATAGCAACTTATACACAAAAGTTGAAAATGATAAACTATTGATTGTGGTTGTATGTGTTGATGATATCATTTTTGGGAGTAACGAAGAATCTATGAGTCAAAAAATTTCTTCTGTCATGCAACAAGAATTTGAAATGTCCTTACTTGGGGAACTAACATTCTTTCTTGGCTTGCAAGTGCATCAAATTGCAGATGGCATATTCCTATCACAAGCAAAATATCTTAAGCAAATTCTGAAGAAGTATGGCATGTTGATCGCAAATAAAAACACTAACGATAACTATAATTCTACCATGATGACTTCCCATGGTGAATCAACCGTAATATAGATCCATGATAGAAAGTTCATCGTATCTCATCGAATACTAACATTCACCAGTATATTAGCATAATGGAGGAAGTGATTGTTGGACTATTCCAAGCTAATCCAAAAGAGTCTCATCTTCAGGCTGTTAAAAGAATATTCAAATATCTTCAAGGAACTCAAGACTTTGGTCTATGGTATCCAAATAATGTTGATCTTACTCTTCATGCTTACACTGATGCAGATTGGGCTGGAAGTGTTGATGATCGGAAAAGCACTAGTGGTGGTGCATTCTATATGGGACCCCGGTTAGTATCTTTGTTCAGCAAGAAGCAAAATTCTATTGCCTTATCTACAGCAGAAGCAGAATATGTGGCTGCCGCATCTTGTTGCACTCAACTCCTTTGGATGATTCAAACCTTACAAGATTTTCAAATCAAATGTACACCTATTCCCATTATGCGTGACAAATACAAGTGCCGCCACTGTGGGTATTTCAAAGAACTTTGTATTAGACCAAGACTGCTAACATTCCCATCAAGTATCACTTTCTTACGTGAACAAGTGCTTGAGAAAAGCAGAAGTTGGAGTATGTTCCTCTAAAGAACAAGTTGTCGATATTCCTTACCAAACCTCTACCTAGGGAAGGCCGAGCATTCAAGATAGAAGTCGGGGAGTGCCTTTCCACACCAAAAGAAAAAAATTCCATAAATTTAGAAGATGGCATTAGATACGCGGGTTTCCTAAAACACAGTCGCGTATATACGGGAGTTCCTGCAAAGAAAACCGCGTATGTATGATTGCTGACATTTTTCAGTTTGGAGTCAGCTCTCCTCAGCACAGCTGCAATACTGTTTGGTATCTATGATACTGTTTGGTATCTCTGGTGGTGCTCCAGTTCTCATAATTCTATTTCTAATGTTTTGATAAAGATGCCTTGATGATTTGTTGGTAAAAGTGTTCAGGATGCACACACTAAGGGGGAGCCTTAGTCATATGGAAAGTTGTGTTTTGATGGCTTTATCTGGGGAGCCTTACGTTGTCGAGTATAATGCACTGTTGGAATTATATGGTTCTAAAACATGTTTTCTTGAGGATTCTTCGGTGTTAAGCAGAAAAGTCATATTTGTACTTTTGATGAAAAGGTCATGTTGAGATCCATGATGTAAAATTGTAAATTTCAGTCATGTAAGGACTTGTCAAATTTTTAAACCCACTTGGTTGGGTAGCTGAGTCAAATTTTGTAAACCTACTTGGTTGGGCAGCTGAGTTGAAATGTGTAAACCCACTTGCTTCGGTACTTGAGTTCATGTAACCACCCTGATGCATCTTTGATGTACATGAGCGTCAGTGATAGGGAATTTCCTCTATGGTAGCTGCATTTACTGAAAATAAAGTTTGAAGATTCAACATGAACTCGGGGGAGATTGGTCATCAAGATATATATGTGGACCGAGACCAGCTTTCCACATGAGAGAAGTGCTGTGTAGTATGTTGTGTGTTGATCCACCCTTGCCCTTGATGTCGCTGCGGGGGAGAGTGACATGGTATTGGAATGAAGAGAACAATGGTAAGCTAAATGTGAATGCTAGTTGCAGTGTCCTTGTATTCTTAATGTACCTATCTGTTGTGGTAACCAAACACCATTGTGGTTGCCATCAAGTCCAAAGGGGGAGATTGTTGGCAATATGATGAAGAGTGTTGTCCTTGATGGCAACCCACTGAATGAAGATGAAGACATGAGACTGTTGACATGTGTTGTCCTTGATGGTAATCCACCTGATGAAGTTATTCTTGACCTGATGGGCTTGGTAAATGATGTAAATTTGATATGAAATGATGTTTGTTAGCAATATGATGCTGAGTGTTGTCCTTGAATGGCAACTTACTTGATGAAGTTGTGCTTGATAGAATATGTCTTGATGAACCTGTTTAAAGATGTAAATCTGATGTATCTATAGAGAGTATAGAAGGAGGAATTCAATATGTGTTAGATCCATGATGAAAAGATTATGTTTCAAGGAATACGCGGATTTGTCTAGGAGAAGTCGCGTATGCACGCGGTAAAGTACGTGCCAAGTCGCGTATGGGCAAAAGCGCTCAAAAAGTGCAAAACCAGGGGTAACCACCATGGTATTGACCCATTGTATTGGGTAATGATTCGTCTAAATGACCTCGTCCAGGAATACCATCGGAAGTAATGTGGTTTTGGCTCATGGTATTGGAAAAGGGTAAACCTATATAAGGAGAAGAAATTGTCAGTAACCAATAGTGGGGCAAGATGTTCCTGTTTGAATGTATTATTTCTCTTTGAAGTATATCTAAATGGAAAGGTTATAATGGAATGATAGATCTGAATGCATGATGCTCCATTGAAGAAATGATGAAGAAGGGATCTAGATCTGGAATGTATTTGTATCTGCTAGATCTGTTTATGACATGATTAGATTTGAGATGAGGTGAAAATTTTTCTGAAGAAAAGGGTAGAATCTGTGTGATGTATCTGTTCTGAAGAATTGCAATGACCTAAAATATTTGAAGAACCATACGCTAGTTTGCCGTAGAGGAAGCACGTATATACGCGGCTTTGTCGAAAAGAAAGTACTTGGTCAATGAAATTGATAATATACAGAAGTATACACCGGGTTTATGTGAATTTAGCGATGACATACGCGACATCAGAGAAAGGAAAGCGCGTATGCAAACTAGGGTTTGCTGAAGTCTCTGGTAAGAAATGTCTCGATCCGTTCGTCATTAATGATATTCGCCGACACTTACAGTGTATCAGCTTTCCATGCTTGACCGTGCTTAAAAGATGAGTGGGTCCACCAAAAATAAGACAGGAACGTGGCTCCCAAGCTGTGTTCTTAGCAGCTTTTGGATCCAGTGTGAAAATTGATGAAACGTGGTCCATAGAGGTGTCGAGGGTTGTAGCCTTTCAAATGTGTTGTATCTCCTTCCGTGAGGTCAAACGAGACTGGGGTCGTAGTTTCCTTCCGGTGAGAGGCCGGTAAATGAGTTTGGGAAGTTGAGCCCTCTCAGAGAGAGGTCGGCAAACGACCACGTGGTGCCTCGCGTGTCTGGTTCCTCATCCCCAGCGCACATATGTTTTAAGATGTTTTTTCTATAATAAAATATTGAAGGTCGAGTAAACGACAAGCGTGTTTTCCTGCCCTGCTTCATTCTAAAATCCCGTGTTGCGCATGCTTTGTGTGATGGTTATTCTCACTTCATTTACAAGCTATCAAGTTTAAATATCCGATGAATGAATGATGGAATGATATATGAAGAAATTAATGACATAATTAGATCTTTGTGTATACGCGAGTTTCATAAAGGGTATCCGCGTATATACGCGAGTCTGTATCACGAAAGTAGCATATGGGTTTTAGAAGCAAGAAAAAGTAAAAGTTTTGAATATGCAGTAAATACTGATTCACCCCCCCCCCCCTCTTAGTATTTTTCCCAACATGAATTTAATAAAAACGTCTATGAACATAAATGAAAAACTTCATGCTATAAAGAAGAGGAACATAACAAGCATGAGCACCATAAGACATTGATAACGGAGTTCGTCCAAGAGGGACTACATCTTCGGGCCTCGGTGTCAAGATGGTGTAGGCCGCTGCATTAAGTGATGTAAGGAATGAATATGTACATGGATGGTGTTTTATCTGTCATGCAATGAAAATTCCCTCACGCAGGATTGGTTGGACCTCTCCACGAGATGTTCCACTACCGGAACTCTCATTAAAAAAAATGACTCCTATCAGTATGACAATAACTCACAGATAATGACTATGAGTATCCCGCCAACATGGAAAACAAAGGGATCTAAACAACATACATGTGACAATGAGTATCTTGCCAGCATGGCATCAAAGGGATCTCAAACATAATACAAACCCATGATAGAAAGTACATATCACATCAAGAACAAAAAAAGACCCCACATCAAACATCAACATGGATATGTACAACACAATGCATCTCATAGCAAAGAGACAAAGAATTACATGAAGTCAACTCATCATATATCTCACACTGAAGATGGTTGAAGAATGGGTTGCTCTGTTGTTGGATCTGAAATCACCATCACAGTTGTGGCATCGAAATGTGTGAAATCGACTATTCACTCACTGAATGATGACACCTGCAACTCCACTTTGAAAAGTGGTCAAGAAATATAAATATCAAATGGAAAATATGAATACACCATTGGATTCATGACGTCAAATAGTGCAAAATCGATTGTCAAATTTATGAATTCTGACAAAGTGAAAATCTAGGGAAAAAAAGAATCTTTTTTATCCCCCCCTAAATTCCTTAAAGATGCTGCTCCACAGATGGAATGGAAATATACAACTCAAAAGGTGAATCTAGCCTCGTCATTGCGTTGCTTGCGAAAAACCGTGAAAAATGACTGTAAACTTGACTATATTCTGACATGGAGAAAAATTACCTCCCCGGGAAAATTTCAAGGCTCATGGTTCTACTCCCTGTTTCTAGGCCTGTTCATGGTTCCACCTGTATTAAAATATTGGCTGCATCGAAATTAGTTCCCGCTCCTCCAACCTAGCTTGGGCGCATTTTCCAAATGATGGGTTTAAGTATTAAAAGGGCAGGAAAAGTTTTCAAAATGAGCCATTGGCTCAAATGGAAAAAACAAGAAATGGTTGAGGAGGGGTCGGTGGCTCAAATCCCACCCCTCCCATTCTTGGTGTATTAATGTTAAACATAACCACATATGTTTTTTTTTAAACTATTGTATTATTTTAAGTAGCAAATGGCATGTTGGGGGAGGGGCAGGCCCGCATTGGGTGGCCCGCCCTCTTAACTCTACCGACACCATTTAAATATTGTGTGGTTTTTGTTTTAACAATGGTGAGGCTACCACGTGGGTGGGGCCGGTAACCCATCGGTCATGGGTTCAAATCCCAATAGAATTGGTCTTGGCATATGGAGTGGGTTTTTTGTATAACATGTGGTTATATATATACCATACATGGTATGGTGCGCGGGGGCTAGCGGGGGTCATGGCCTGCCGACTTTTTTTTAATTACATTTTTGTTATAACCGTGTGGTGATGTCGATTGAGGGTGGCGGGGTTGGTGGCCCACCACCCAAAAAATATATATTTTTATTTAAAATTAAACCCACCATATATTCTCAAAAATTTATTTTTAAAGCGTTAGTGGACATTTTAAGTGTCCCACAATTTTGCCCAAAATCCGACTGGAATCAGGTGGCCGGATTTCAGTGAAATTGTGCCTCCTTTAAGCTTGCCAAGTCATCAATTCAACCCAAAACTTCAACTTCTCCAAAATCCTCCATATGGACTTGGAATTGAGTGTCGTCTGTGCTGTTGGAATCATAAAGACGAGATCTTCAACTTGAACTTGGTTTGAGAGAAATCCAAACCCTTTGATTTTTGAGCTTCCATAAGCCCACTTTGTCCTATGTGTGTCTCTGGAGCCACTTGGATTAGTCCTACCATGTAAACATATATCACACTCATTCAATTTTTTTTTATCATTGTCGTACAAGTGTCGTCACGATCATCGCAAAGTGTATCTTTAGTGTCGCACTTTTCATAAGTCACTGCATTGAGGGAAGTATGTTGTTAATTTTTCCTAGATGAGCTATGTTGTTGTGTCCTCAAGTGTTCTAAGTTTGTGATCACAATCGAGTCTTATCACTGTTCACATCAACTTCATCGATCCCACACTTAGTCAAAATCCCAAAAAAATTTCAACTGAGCAACTTAGCCTCATCCGACCTCTTGAACTATGCATTGTGCAATTCCAACCGTCAATTTGCAACCCTGCCTCTTGACGCTAGAAAACACACAGTTCTAGTGCTCAAGCTTGGACCTATGCCTCAAAAATTGCGTGATTAAACCCTCCATCGTGGCCCCAACTGCACATTTCATAGTATCTGAGCTCAAGCCCAACCCTTGATCTATTGAACTACACAATTATGCAATCACTAGGTCTTCTCTACCTTCTAGAACTGCGTCGTGGGAATAATTAATGCTCAACCTTTCAGCTTAGCTCACTGAGCTTCAAAATTGCACAATATTCCTACCTATCCTAGCCTGAACTATGCATTGTGTAGTCTCAAGGCTCAAGCTTCACCCCTGATTTCCTAAGCTGTAGAATTTCACAGTCACTAAGCCTCTACCTCATCCTTCCAACTAGTTCTAGCTTAGTTAGTGGATCAACTTGCACCATATTGATCTAGGAGTTTATCAGACTAATGTCATGTCATCATGAGTGAATTGTAGATGTGGATACCCTATCATACCATGAAAGGATGATGAATAAGGGAAGCATGATGGAAGACATCTTTGTAGTTGATTATGTAATTTGATCAGTCAAGAGAAAGAAATGGGAGACCATTTTGCAACCACAACTCAAAATTTTATATCATGGAATACTCCTTACCTCTAATCCATATTGAGCTAGATAGAAGAGAATTATCAAGAAGACATATAATAGGAGCAAAAAACGTGGCTTGAAATTTCCATGTCATCAAGAAATCCATGTCAGTAGTGTCATGTCTCCTCATTTCATGAGTCGTCATATTCCACATAATGACTATGGATTATGTAATTCCTTATTTGAAAATGTATTGTAAAGTGGAAGTCTAAAGGACATATACAAAAACTGAAGACTCATGTAAAGTCGAAAAAGAATGGAAAGTAAAAAAATCATGAGGGTAGTCAAAGAGTCATAAGGAAGGTGAAGCATCCCCTTCCCATTGGTTATATATACACCCTCATTATATGAGGAAAGGAATTTTCACCTTGGCTCCTCCCACAAGGCGTTAAAGAGACAAGTTAGCTCTTTTGGGGAGTAAGGAGTGGCTCCAATGCTCCACTATTGGAGCTAGTGTTGTTCGTTGTATACATGTGTTTTGGGACTTTTACCTAATATTAGAAGCCTCATGGCCAACACATTCCTCTTGCATGGTTTATGAATATTTGTAAGACTATTATGTGTATGTTTGTAATTCATGTTTTCTTTCATCTATGATAAAGTAGTTGAACTATTTCAGTTATTTTAGTACTTATCATATTGAGAATGTGATGTAACAATTGTTATAGTTTTCACATCCTTGTTGACTATTCTGCTAGATGTTAGACATATATTACTTGTTATATTGGTTGTAATGATTGTTTCAAATTTGTGGAATAATTTTTTGGATGTTAGATGAATCTTTCTTGTTCACATGTGATTTTACTAGGGTGCTACTATTACCTCTCTCTTAAAGGCTCACTCTTTCCCCCCTCTGCATTAGAAGAGCCTCGACACACCTACGACAGAATACTCACTAGGCACACTTAATTTTTGAAGGAACATATGCATTCCTCTCTCTTGCTGACAATTAGAGCCAAGGAAAATCTCTAATAATATGGTAACCAGGTCGTAATCCGAATGGGAATCCTATTCCAAACAGTGTGAGGTCTAATTGGGACTTCATATTAGGGAGACCCCTTACTTGACAGATTTACAACATTGTCAACAAATGGTGCTAGAAGGAGGGCCGTGCGATAGTTTGTGCCCTTTGAGTCTGCTTTGAATCTCTTATTCAAAATGGATCTTCCCCAAATCATAATCCCACGATTATTTTCTAAAGAGATTAATATTACCATCCATGTAGAAGTTTTTCATAACTTGTCCCAATTTAATTTTGATGGCAAGGGTGAATTAACTCTTCGTGAACATTTGTTTCAAGTTGTCCATCTTTTCCTTTCTAATGAAATACATTGAAAATATGTCATGGCTAGATTTCTCACCCTCACGTTTGAAGGTTATGTTAAGAGATGGTATCACATGTTACCTTTTGCTTCTATCCGTTGATTCGACCAACTTGCGAATGAGGTTCATAAATAATCTGACATGTATGATTACTAAGATGTTATTAAAATAATTAATCAACTAAGAATGAAGCTTAATGAGTCAATTGGGGATTTTTCTAATTGGTTCCTTCACCTTTGTTATGAATTTCTAGGAGAAGACATGGATTGTGATTTATTTAAACAAAAGTTTAAGAATTTGGTTCATAACTCCTTGCATGGTGAATCTAAACCCCTTGATTTTTTTACTTCCTTGGCTATTTTAAATCATGAGACACCTAGAACTTCAGAGGAGGAACCTGTTACTCTTTTTTGTTCCTTGTCCTCCTCCTTTTCCAGTACCAATTTGGGGGCATCCCTATGATAATAAAGTTGGGAAATTTGAAAATAAAAATCCTAATCCATCTCTTCATCTTCCTTCCATTTTTCGTGATTCAAATCTAATGGAAGAAACCCCAGAATGGCTCTTGGAGCCTAGGATGAGGGATAATTCTTTCATTCCTCAAGATGACATTAGCACCCTTAAAAACAATATTGAACTTAGTTCCATTGAAATTGTTACTTATTCAAGGGAAGTTTGTAATCCTCCATCATATACATGTTCTGACTCATCATATCATGATCTCATTTCTCAATCTATTCCACCAAATAGTTCTTCATACTCTCTTTATTTTTGAATTTCTGGTTCAAATTTCGATCAGATACAAGGCAGTCACATTAAACTAGTAAAGGAGGAGGAAAGTGAAGAGACTCTTGATCTCTCTTCCATTTTTCAAATTTCCCCAAGTCAAGACAATGCGCTTCCATTCTTGGATTATTTTCAATCTAGTAATGTAGGTAATGAATCAAATGCAATCAATTCTTTCAACCAATTCATAGACTTGGGTAAAAATCAATGTAATGATGATGATTTTGTTGATATGTGCGATCATGAACACCCAAGCGCATCAACTAATATTTTATTTTATCATGATGAAAATATTAATTTACATCTAGAATATGAGTTAGTCAAAGAAGACATTCTTATCAAAACTTCCTCTTCATCCCACTATCCCTTGTGGTTTATCTTTCATGATGCATTTACTTGCAATAGAGATACTCCATGCCTTTTAAGTCCTTCATTTGATGAGTTGAATTATAAATTGGCACGAGGTGGTTATATTATCCATGATGCAAATGAAAATAATCAAACGATTGAGAAATGTTGCCATCCATCATCATATCTTCTCTTGCATGAGGAAAACTCTTCAAATCAACTTGATCACAAAATTTCCCCGATTAATTCATCTTCAGATTTACGAACAGGAGAATATATCGATTTGAGTAATCTAGTTGTTGAAGTTGAAAAATCTGGTCAAATCATTGACAAAGATGGTTTTCATCTAGTGAGTAGTGGTATTATTGAAACTAGTGGTAGCAAATATCGTCACACTATGCATGATCTAGTTCAGTCTTCAAAATGCGATTTTACAATATTTAAAAGTTCGAGGACTTTTTAGCAAGTCAAGGCACCTCAACTTCCATTGATGGGTATGTCAGGATCTCACGACTTTGGTAGCCCCACGAACTAAGTCAGATCTGGTTTCTCTCGCATAATACTTATCTTTGCATGGTTTCACTCAATGTAAATTTATTTTTGAAAGATGTTTGCTATTTCATATGTAATTTTTCAAAATTTCAAAATTTTAATTTTGATCGGATTCAAGAATATTCTTTAGTTGATTCATCTTCATGTAAATCTCTTACATCAAACTCGGGTTTGGAATGTATATCTCTCGTAAAGTCACAAAACTATGAATTTGAACACCTCAAAGATCATCTTAGGTCGAAGGAATCATATATATCAGATTTATTTCATCATGAGCAGCTCCTGGGTTTTATTTTGGACTTCATATCATGAATATTATTCTTTATCACACCTAAAATACTCTTGAGTGCATATGAATTCATGATTTATTGTGCGAATCAAATTATTCTTCGTTCACTATATCCTGACTGGTCACATGTGTTTGTTGTATTGACAATCCTTTTCACTTATTTTGATGATTATGATGCTAGTGGAGTGTTTTAATAGCTACAATTAAATATTTTGTTACACTCATCCCGCGATAAAAATGATTCTATTATTCAATGCATTTGCAAGACGCTCAAACTAATATATATTTTTTATTTTCTAACCAAAAATCTCACGCCAAAAACAATCCATCTAGTCATGATATTAAATTTTTTGGCTTGAGGGGTCCTGGCCCAGGTTCATAGTTTATTGCACAACCAACAAACCCTCCAAATACAAGCCCTTTTAGCATTGACCTGCTTATTCAGATGAAAGTCTCACCCGAAGTAGTATGGGGTGGTGCTGGAACTAGGTTTCCGCACCCTAAGGAAGAAATTTATGTGGTGGACCTAAACAGGTTTATAAAAAAACTTATTGAAGTCTATAAATAGATGTGTGCATATATAGATCAACACTTATCATATCAGCTCCATCACAAACACATATAACATCTCAGATCAACTTTGTCACATAAACATATAACAGAATCGGACCTTTGCAATTCACAAAGTAAATATTTGCGTGCAATAACTTAACTTAGATCTATTCATATACTTAACCATCAACAAATATTCATGAATAAAGGATACATTTAATTGGTTAGATACAATTGATCATAACAGAAGTAAAGTGACCTCAAAGCAATAAACAATAATCAAATAACTCAGATATCAAACACATAAAACATTTGATTCGACAAAAAAATATTTGTATTAGATCCAAATAGTTTAGTACAACCAAACTTTCCCTTACAATTACCCTTTCGTGCACACATGCAGCAGAGTCTGCACAAAGCTAGGACTAGATCTCTGCACACACAACCAACAGGAACCTTTCTACCCAACCCAGACTGAAAACCCTTACAAAAATGTATGACGTAAGCATGAATCACTTACTTATATATACATATGAACTATCTTACTAGACTTGATATATCTATATTTATATTCCTTGAATGCGTAGATAATATGGTCTCAAACCATGGTTTGAAGCCCACAGTTTTCCCTTATCACAAAATTACATAAAATATGGACTTTGACCCACCTCAAATCCCCTTGACCTTTCCGCTTAGTGCACATAACCAAAAATAAATACAACAAGTTGCTCAAAATTCACCCACGGTACCCTGCTCCAACAGGCCCCCAATGCAAACCTGTGACTCGTCCCGAGTCATTGTGGGGTAGGCTCCTTAATCTTTGATTTGAGTGCAGTGACAAAGGTTTTCAATGGAAAAACCACCTCAAGTCTCTACACAACATCTTCATAAGCTTCATTGACTATATTTTCCATTGTCAGACCTTTAGTTGCAAGCTCTATACTTCTTTAAGTCTGCTGAAGGGTCTTCAGCATGCCATCAAGTGTCTACAACAACTGTAGAGCCTCCTTAGCCCACAAATACATCTGTGCTTCTAGAAACTATTATCCATGATGCAAATCCTTGACCTCGGTCTAAATCACCCGACCCTCACGTACTGTAATGTTCCAAAATTTTTGCAAATAAATTGGAACATTAATTTTTTCTCATATTATCTAAGAGATAAATAAGATGGGTGAGGAGACCCATTTTAATAAATAAAATCTTTCATGAGGTGAGAAGGGATCCATGTAGTAGCCATTTTTGTACCTCCTAGTGTAGAAAGGGGGCAAACACATGAGGATGAGGCCATGTTGACCAAGTTAATAGTGTAGCACAAGAAGGTGTAGCTTGGTTGGGAAGACAACGTAGTTAGAGAGGGAGGAAGATTCCTTGTGGGAGAAACCCTAATTGGGTGGGGTACATGGCATAGAGGCATCATTTTTCATATAAGGGGGATGAGGCAGCCATAGAAAGCATTATTGAAGATTTTGACTTAGAGTCTATTTGCAATCTCCAGCTGTTCAGCTGAATTGCAGTGCCTTTGGCACAAGGGATTCCTGTTTAGGAGTTCCTCTCCTCCCTT
The DNA here is from genome assembly GCA_034641835.2 of Pinus albicaulis. Classification (NCBI taxonomy): domain Eukaryota; kingdom Viridiplantae; phylum Streptophyta; class Pinopsida; order Pinales; family Pinaceae; genus Pinus; species Pinus albicaulis. The sequence continues at coordinate 779,758,854 of CM076579.1, forward strand.
GAGTAGCTCAAGAAGGATTGCTCTTCATTTCTCCATATTCAGGAATTTGGCCATAGCCAATTCTTCATATACAACGTAGTCACTAGGTTTTGTTGCAGGTGTTGTTGTGGAGGAGATTCCACAACACCATTCCTTGTATCATTTCTCATAGGAAGGAGTTCCTATTCTTTTGGATGATCAAAAAGAAGGGTTTCTAGAGCTGATTTGCATATTTTGGCAGAAGGCCAAGCTTCTCCCACCTTCATCATCACAGTCCCTTCCATAGACTGCATTATCTCAGAGTTTATCTGCAGTGGGGGTTTGCTCCATCATTTTGGAGGAAGAGATTTCTTGTGCCGGGATCAGCCTTGCACTTAAGGAATCCATTGGAAGAGGTTGTTTTAGTTTGTAGGCCATATTAATTCTCCTCTTTGTATTGTATATTTGAGTTGCTGCTACTACCCAACAACTTCGGCATTATTATATCTTCATATTATGTACATCTATTATAACCAATCCTTTAGAGGATTGTTGTAGTGTTATTTTCAGGGGTTGAGAGCTTGCTCCCCCTCATTTCTTGAGCTATTATTGTAATATCATTTGATTACCATTTTACATGTTTTAGTGTCTCCATTTGACTGTGCAGTCATAGCTAGGGTTCACTTGTGTAGTTGTGTTTATCTCATGATTCTTGTATTTCTGCATTGAGGATTGGCATTTTTCATCTTGAGCATCATTTCCCTCAAGATTTTGTATACATCTGCAGCTGCTATTATTATAATAAGATGGCTATGATTTCTCTCAAATTTTCTAAAGTTTGAGCAAGATACTCTTCATGCTTATGTTTTGCATATTGCTGTAGCTCATTCCCTTGAGCAAGATCTTCCTGAGGAAGAAATATTTTCATAGCTATAGGCAGAGTCTAAGGAAGGGCCAGATAGCCTCCGGTTCTCATCCTCTATTTAGAGGTGAAATAACAGGTAAAATCCCTCTCATTCCATCTCTGGCATAGCCTTGTTCATATTTCCAACAAAGGAACATTTCAGAAGTGAAAAAGCTGTTGATTTCCATTTTGGAATATTACAGTGCTATCAGAGCATCTTTCTTGGCTCAGCCTGTGGCCTTCAAGCCCAAGAAAGAAGAAATCAATATGATGAAGAGGATGAGCTTGTTCTCATCAATTTTTAGATCTAGAAAGAACCTCTCCAATGGGGTTGAGAAGAAAGAATAAAGAGAAGAGGAAGGACCCTACACTTCCTACTGTCATCAAGAAGGAGACAAAATTTTTAGTAGGAAGAAGACTCCATTTTTTGATGGAGGAAAAGGGGATAAGCTTACAATGCTTCTTCCTAAATATGCACAGAGTGTTCATGAAGATCTCAAGGATATTAGGAGGGAGACAGTTGAAGAATCCCCAAGAGGGTTTGATCCTAAAGAAAACTCTAGATTTGTACATAGCGGGTGTGAGCATTCAGCCACACACTATGAGGGTCAGCACAATCATAGTCCCAACCGTCCCATAAGGGAGGTGGAAGAAGAAGAAGGAGTGACCAAGGAGAAAATCCAGCATGGTAGATCCTATCTATCACATTTTTATGGTTCACTTGTCGGTTCAGCCAAAGCTTGGGTGGAGGAATTAGACACCTTTTTGCAGTAGCACTGAATTCCAGACAATTAAGAAACCAAAGTTGCAGCACTGCATATGAGAGGTAATACCTATGCTTTCAGATCTTTGAATCCTTTTTTTTGAAGAATAGTGACATTACATATTATGAAAAATTTACTAAGGCATTAGTGAAGAGATCTGATGGGAATATTCTTGAGACACACATGATGGGTTTGCACAAAGAAGACCAAACAAAACCCTTGCATGAGAACGCAATGCCTCTTCAGAAAACAATGGAGGAGGCCAAAAATCTGAACCAAAACTTGTTGGAGAAGGAACTTTCATCTCACATCCTGAAGCAAGGGAGCATGGGGATCTCTTTCCCAAAGGAGGATCCAATCATTGAGAGGTTTCCCACTCATGTTGCAGATATTGAGGGCAACAACGCTGTTAGATCTAGAGTTGATCTAGCACCTCATGTAGAGGGAAGAGGAGCTCTTGCTCCACATAGAGGGACGCTTGCATCTTTGCAAGGAAGTCCCCAGGATCTCATGTATATATATCAAGGCGCATTTCATGTTTTACATGTGCCATTGTTGAGGAGGTGTGGAACCTTGGAGACACAAGGAGGAAGTAAGGAAAAGGCCCAACGTCCTAAGATGAGGAGTACACATCCCTATTCATTTATGGAGGTTGATGCACCTGAGGAGGTGATTGGATTGCGCAGTGGAAGAATGGAGGGTTATATCCATTCATCTATTCATTCATCTCTTGATAATGATGTCTCATTGCAGGGAGAAATTTTGCAGGAATATCCCCAAGATCTCATGTGTGGAGATCAAGGCACAATTCATGTGCCATTATTGAAGAGGTGTGAAACCATGGAGTCAAAAGGAGGAGACGGGGAGAAGAACCAGTAGCATGATTTGAGGAGTACTCGCCCATATCCATTTTTGGAGGTTAGTGCACCAAGGAGGGAGGCTAGATTGTGTAGTCAGGGCATGGAAATAAGTGTTCATCCATATGTTTAGTCTTCTCTTGATGAATATGTCTCACCACATGGAGGCATTTCACCCAAGGGGCCACTAGTTCAGCAGAGGAGGATGGCTGCTTCACACTCGGAGGCACCACTCATTGATTCTAGAGAGGTGGGAGCCTTGGGAGAGGTTGAGACAATAGTGGGAGTTTTGGATAGACTCATGATGGAAGGATACATTTCCTCAACCTCATCTACACCTACTCTCATTGTAGATTCTACGTTGTGGCAGAAGCAGTATATGAAGGATGGAAACCTTCCAATTTGTGACTTGGGCATAGGAGATGTCGAGGAGGAGGACAACCATATGATAGATGTTATTCATGAGGAAATACCAGCGCTATCATTATGGAGGATAGATATGCATTGGAACTTCCAGCTATTGGTGGGATATTCCAATGATTCCTTCACCTGTAAGACATCTAATGATCAACATAGGAGGAGATGCACCAGCCATATGGAGATGGGAGAATCAGCACAACCACCCCTTTTCCCTTTATGGATGAGAGGAGTTTCATCTATGAGTCCCTCAATTAATATGAGCAGAGGACATGGTAAGGGTGTACATTGTTTTTCACATGATCATTTGTACGATATATGTATGCATCCCTTAACCATACACATGCAGGAGAATGCTCCAAGGAGGAGCATATATTTTTATAGACCTCATGGTTTAATGGGGGCCATAAGCATAGCTAATGGCCATTATCTTGGAGGACTTGGGGATGGTATAGATCATGGAGGACATGCTCAATTTTCAGCAGGTATCATTTAACTTTGCCAAACTTGTGAGGAGATTGATGCAACACACCGGTGGTTGAGTAGCCACAATTTTTATCAGTATCTATGGAAGTGGAGCACTAAGCTGCATTGGTTGCACTTGAGGGACTGTCTGCTCAACTTAGTGTTCCTAAATTGATGTCATAAATTGTCAACTAGGGCCAGTAAACTGTTGAAGTGAAGTGCACTATATGTGCCTAGGTATCTTCTTCCTACTTCGTTGTGTTTAGTGTTTTTCTAGTGTTTTTGGTTTTGTGTTTTTGTGCTAAGATGAAAAGAACTAAATTTTTGGCAAAGAGAAGTTACTGATCACACTAAAAACAGAACAAAATCTACACTAAACTGTGTATGGCACCTAAGAACAGAAAATGCTAATCCATAGATTGTAAAGCTTGACAAGAAAAGTAACTCATAACATTAACTCAGTCTAATTCATTTCATTAGAGGTATGTTGGAACAATTTGAGAATAGGATAAGTTTGATGTAATGAATTTCTCTTTAGTAAACAACAACTTAAAATATCACAGAGAAAATCTCATCCATTGTTAGAAATTTGTTGGAACATTTTGAGAAAAGATTATCTGCAATATAGTAAGGAATCCTATGCTAAAATAACTTATGACACTAGAATTAACCCATTCTGCAACTCAAAATGTCAGTATTAAACCTCATTCAAGGGTTAGAGATCTCTTGGAATAACTTTGGAAAAAGGTTGTTTGTAAAATTATGAGAAATTGCAGAATAGTTAAGAACTCAAAATGATATAACTAATTCTTGTCCATATGATAATGATGTGTTAGAAGAGACTAAGAACAAGAGCATATTGTAAAATAATGAGGGTCTTTTAAGTCTAACTAACATGACTAGAATGCAATTAACTAATAACACTTGAAATACAATGAACAAAACTGAACTAAAATGCAATTAACCTCCGAAGTACTATAGATCTATTTCATTCACGTGTTAGTGATATATTGGAACAATTCATGAGAACGGGACTGACTGTAATATTCGATGTAAGTAAACATAAAACATGATGCTCATAAAACTGCCTAAATTAAGAATAAACAGAGTTAAAAATCACTTATCTAGAAAATATGCACAAAGCCTTTCGGACAGTAGGGGCCCTCTACCATCAGATTGGCACACGAATCCTAAACTCCTTAAAATTTCTTCAGATCATGTATCAAATTTGTACTTCTTTCATTAAAGGAAAAATGCTCAGAAAACAGAGTATCACAGTTTTTGAGAATTAACAACAGAACATCAACTAGCTAGCTGTCTCTCGGTTCCCCGAGTTATTATTATAAGAAAAATACATAACTGTCATTGAGTAGAAATAGGCATAGGTGTATTTTTCAATCAAAATCGAATTAGAACTCCTGTTTAGGACTCGTACTTTTCTGAAGACATCTGCAGAGTCCTTGTCCTTGTAGAAGTCTACTTCTTAGTTTTGGCTTCCTCCACGTGCATAACCACTTGCAAATTTTTGCTCAAAATTCTTAGAGGGCAAGGAATGATGTAGGAGAGTTATGGAATTCAACCATATGCTTTTTCCCCTCAAATGACACCTGTAACCTGTGTGAACATAAAGATAGCTGTGGAATATGCGACTAGCTACAAAATGGCTGCATTCTGTAGCTAAGTCTGATAAAAAATCACTATGACAACAAAACCAGAAAAGTATAATAAGTCGGTCATTGCATGCATTCTTAAAGTGACTTTAATCATTCCTATTGATCTTTTAAGCCTATAAATGATAAAGGACAAATGGAATGAAGTGAAATTTGGTGAAAGGGAAGGACATCTTTCGGGCTCAATAGGGACCATTGTCCTTCTCATTTGTTACACATGGAAGCAAGCATGATGCTCTTGTTTGCTCCCTGTGATTCTATTGTTCATACCTTCATGAGGAGAAGGGTTGAGGTGGAGACACATAGGATGAATGTGTCCACTGAGGGAGGAGTCCCACAAATATTTTTCATTGCATGTTCTGATGGGAACATGAGAAATGGTATGGCCACTACAGCAGCAACAATGTTTTATTATGGGGTGAGCCATATGATGGGTATGATACCATATGAGGATGATTCCCAATTCATCACATATGGAGATGTTTGGGGAAGCATATCTTGCAGCGTTGGGGGAGAGACCTTGGGAGGTCCAGCCTTCTTCTTGCCACTAGATGGCAACCTTATTGCAGCCCAGGATCAATAGACACTCTACACTTATCTTAAGTGGAGAGATGGACAGCGTGGGGTAGAATATATGGTATACCATGTGTAGATTTTCTGCCCACCTTCTTTGTCGGAGCCAAAGGTGGATGACATTTTTTTTGAGTTTCCTAGTTGGGAGGTAACTCAATTTGCATGGCACATAGCTTGGGGATGGATGGACCATATGGGGGAGAAAATTCCCATTAGATTTCAGACTCCATTCCTCAATGGGGGGGGCCTATAGACACAACTTGCTATCTTCTTGAGCATTACACCTTACATGATGATGGCTTGACAACTACTTGCATGCTAAGGAGGAGAATTGTGGGGGATTGGATTGATGAGATAGCATCACTATAATTGGAGGAGATCATCATACAGGATGCTATAGGCAGAGGAGAAGAAGACACAGTCTATCCTTTCACTTGATTGAGGACAAGAAATCTTTGGGAGGGGAGGACTGTAATGTTCCAAAAATTTTGCAAATAAATTAGAACATTAATTTTTGCTCATATTATCTAGGAGATAAATAAGATGGGTGAGGAGACCCATTTTCTTAAATTAAATCCCGCATGAGGTAAGAAGGGATCCATGGAGTAGCCATTTTTGCACCTCCTAGGGTAGAAAGGGGGCAAACACATGAGGATGAGGCCATGTTGACCAAGTCAACAACGCAGCACAAGAGGGTGTAGCTTGCTTGGGAAGACAACGTAGTTAGAGAGGGAGGAATATTCCTTGTGGGAGAAACCCTAATTGGGTGGGGTCCATGGCATAGAGGCATCATTTTTCATATAAGGGGGATGAGGCAGTCATAGAGAGAATTATTGCAGATTTGGACTTAGAGTCTATTTGAAATCTCCATCTGTTCAGCTGAATTGCAATGCCTTTGGCACGAGGGATTCCTGTTGAGGAGTTCCTCTCCTCCCTTGAGTAGCTCAAGGAGGATTTATCTTCATTTCTCCATATTCAGGCATTTGGCCATAACCACTTATTCATCTACAGTGCATTCACTGGGTTGTGTTACAGGTTTTTTTGTGGAGGATATTACACAACACCATTCCTTGTACCATTTCTCATAGGAAGGAGTTCCTATTCTTTGGGAGGATCAACAAGGAGGGTTTCTAGAGCTGATTTGCATAATTTGGCAGAAGGCCAAGCTTCTCCCACCTTCATCAATGCAATCCCTTCCATATACTGCATTATCTCAGAGTTTGTCTACAGTGGGGGTTTTCTCCATCATTTTGGAGGAAGAGATTTCTTATGCCGGGATCAGCCTTGCACTTAAGGAATCCATTAGAGGAGGTTTTTTTAGTTTGTAGGCCATATTAATTCTCCTCTTTCTATTGTATATTTGAGTTGCTGCTGCTACCCAGCAACTATGGCATTATTGTATCTTCATATTTTGTACATCTATTATAGCCAATCCTTTAGAGGATTGTTGTAGTGTTACTTTCAGGGGTTGAAAGCTTGCTCCCCCTCATTTCTTGAGCTATTATTGTAATATCATTTTATTACCATTTTACATGTTGAAGTGTCTCCATTTGACTACATAATAATAGCTAGGGTTCACTTGTGTAGCTGTGTTTATCTCATGATTCTTGTATTTTTGCCTTGAGGATTGGCATTGTTCATATTGAGCATCATTTCCCTCAATATTTTGTATACATCTGCAGCTGCTATTATTATAATAAGATGGATATGATTTCTCCAAAAAATTTTGAAGTTTGAGCAAGATACCCTTCATGCTTATGTTTCTCATATTGTTGTAGCTCATTCCCTTGAGCAAGATCTTCCCGAGGAAGAAGTAATTGCATAACTATAGGAAAATTTTGAGGAAGGGCCAGATAGCCTCCGGTTCTCATCCTCTCTTTAGAAGTGAAATATCTAGTAAAATCCCTCTCAGTCCATCTTTGACATAGCCTTGTTCATATTTATGACAAAGGAACATTTCAATGGTGAAAAAGCTGTTGATTTCCATTTTGGAATATTACATGTAAGCAGGCAAGGCATTGTGCAATCACGAGGGTGGGCGCCGCCATCTTGATATCAATGAATTGTTTCTCCTTGATGCACAATTCATTGCACAACTGCTATACCATTGGGTCATTCTGAATCGAAGTCCAGAAACCCATGGCCTCATCCAATAACTGAACACACTCTGTAACTACGACAACTATGCTCTCTGTTGTTGTTTTAACTTTGGCAACCCTCTGATATCTGACTTTCAGAGGAGTCTCGAGTGCAACGTCATCTGCAAATCTGTGATTTGGTGTTCAAAATCGATGCAAAAATTTTGAATCTACGCTCGTGAGGCCTTCAGTGCAGTGGCCGACCCTTCTAATTTCTCTTCTAGGGTGGTTGTGGCAGGGAGCGTTGGCACATCGTTGCATGCTTGGTTGATTTTTTCTTATAGAGAAGCGCACTGAGCCTCTATTGCGCGACATGCTTCCTCCATGGTTTGTTGTTTCCGGTGAGCTTCAACAACATGTTGTTGCGACTCTGCTGTAGTGGTGTGGGCACGAGCTTATAGGAATTGGATCTCATCCATAATATTCTAAAAAATGAAGTGCGCAACTGTGTCCACATCACAATCCTTCATTGGCTTAGCTTCAGCCCACCTAGTTACATAATCTATCGTAGTGGTCATGTAATGTGCACCACTCTTCTTTCTTGGAGGGTTAATAGGTCCAATAAAGTCTATGACCCATTTATCAAATTCTTGCGGTGCCACCTATGGATGCAAGGGCCTCTCATATCTGCGTGATGGATTTCCTATCCTTTGGCATACATCGAATGCACGAAAATGCACATAGACATCATTATGAAATGTGAGCCATAATAACCTAGCTCACAAAATATTTTTCGCGGTTTACTTCCCTGCATAGTGACCATCGAAAACCCCTCCATGAGCTTCATCTAAGATGTCACGTCTCTCAAAACCCAACACATATCTTCGTAGAATTTCATCTGCACCCGTATTGGACAATTGGCCAGCAATAATAGTAGAGTTTTCTGCGCGAGCCACATGTTTTTTCTTCTACTGCAATGTATTCCTCAGGGGCACATCCATTAGTTAGGAATTGAATAATATCAGCGAAATTTTCATCAACTACATTGATCACAAACAAATGTGCATCTGGTAATCCATCCTCCAAGCTAGTAGGTTCTTCACTAGTCTCAATGTGCGACATATGGTTTGGCCCAACATTCAGTCTTCTTGGTTTAATAATTATATCAAATTCATACTCCTGGAATAATAAAAACCACCTGCAGATCTTCCCCCCCCAACACAGGCTTATTGACCAAGTAATTTAAAGCAAAGTGACTAGTAAACATCTAGAAATGTCCTCCTAACAGATAGAGGTGAAATTTCTACATTGAATATGCCAATCCTTCTCTTTCTCTGGTGGAATAATTCCGCTCTACGCTGGAGAGATTTTTACTTTCATATGCAATATGGTGATCAATCTCTCCAACTCCTTGTTGCACTAAAATAGCTTCGAGCGCAATGTAGGAGACATCAATATACATGTGAAACATCTTTGACCAATTTGGAAAGATCAATATGGGCACAATGACCATCTTTTCCTTCAACAATTCAAAACTCTTTTGACATTCCTCATCCCAAAAAAATGTTGCATCCTTATTGAGAAATTTATCCATGAGCACAGTTATCAGCGCATAGCCCTGAAAGAAATTTCAATAATATCCATTCTGCCCCAATATTGAGCGCAACTGTTTGACATTCGTAGGTACCTCTAGATTAACAATAATTTCGATATTAGTGGGATCTACCATCAACCCTTGCTGGAAAACAATGTGGCCCAACAATCTCTCGAATGGGACACAAAATATGAACTTCTTCAAATTCAGCGAGAACTGGTACTTTCGACAGGTATCCAGCATTAGGCACAGACTTGAGACATGTTTTTTCCACAACCCAAAGACAATCCAATCATCAAAGTACACTTTCAGGAACTTGTGGATGAACTCCTTGAATGAAGCTACTAGCGAGAAGATAGCAGGAACACTCTTCAATTCAAATGGCATGATTTTATACTGAAAAGATCCCCATTCTATTGCAAAGGTGGTCTTACTTCGATCCTCTAGTGAAATCCCGATCTGATGATACCCTGAGAAACCATCTGTGAATGAATAAGCTTCTTGTCCTTCGACATTGTCAAGGATCTCATTAGAAAACATAGTTGGGAATGGATCATGTACACATGCATCATTCAATTTTCGTAGGTCCATGCAAATCCTTATCTCTCCTTTTGTATTCTTATCTTGTACTACCATAGGACTCCCCCAATCAGAATCTTCCAATGGTTCTATAATTCATGTATCAAGCATCTTATCCAACTCTTCCTTCACTTTCTACTTATATTTTGGATTCAATGTATATGGGCGCTGCTTCACCAGGCGCGCATTAGGTTTCAAAGTGATCTTCATGACTCCAAGCTCTCTAATTATCCATTTCAACTCTAAGAAATTCGTGGGAAATAGGTCCTGATACTCTGTCAGCGGCTCAACAACCTTTCATATTGTGTCATCATCCTAATAATCTCCAATCTTTGCCAACTTCGGTTTCTCTTCAGATATAATATTTACCTGTAAAATATTTAGAGGCTTTGTCACATCTAGTGAGGTGATTGAAGGCCCTACAACTGTGTGTTGTCCCTCAAATTCTGGAATTGTGATATTCCTTGGGTCTTCTTCATTTTCTTCAACCTTCGTATTTTTTCAATTAACAATATCCCTCATCTGCACATCCAAGGCTGGTGAAGTGCACTATACCTTTGGCTTTGTTGTGTCAAAGATAACTTCTTGAATACCTGCAGTTCTTTAACAATCCAGAAAAACCCATTCTTGAAGGTAAAGGTTAAAATGAAACTCTCTGTCAGTGTAGACCATTCAGTAGTACCTCGATACAAATCAGTCTCCAGGTACCAATCATTAGGCACCTTTCCTAGTGTATGAATGAACATATGTATCCATTCAGGTCATGGTTCTACACCCCATACTTCAATCCATTTACCCAGATGTCTGCATAGATCATCCTTTCCAGAGTAGACTTCTTCCATCCTAATAGTGGTGTTGGGTCATAAAGGTGACTATTATAGGCAACTTCAATGCTTCTCATTCAATTATCAACCCAGGGCAAGTCTTGTTATTTCAAGAGTGTGAGCACAGTATATGCAATTGATATCAAAGGACAACTACCCTAAATTATCATAAGGAAGACTATCTAATTCTCAAAAATCAATCAAAGTGAAAGGGGATTATAGAGAAAACTACGATTACACAACATATTGTGATGAATTGAACAACAATCCTAATAAATTGAAAAATAATTGTTTATCTAAATTTTTCTTTGGAATTCTCTTTTAAATTAATAGGTGACATCTCTCTGAATCAAACAACAACTAGACAGCTCGCAATAATAATGAAAATATCCAATTTAACTATATACAGAATTGAACAACTGTCATGCTAAAACTAATGAAATGAGTATAAAATCATTGGGATATGATGGAAACATCTAAACAATTATGAAAAAAATGAATGTAAGCAAGCAAGCATGAATGATGAAATATTCTAATGAAAGAGAAAGATGTAGCGTCTTATGTTCACAATTCAACCAATTAAATGATATCTCACGAAATGCATTAGACGACTGAATGTAAGTTCTGTAATTGAACGTATAGCACAAAGGTTAGAGAAGAAACTCCTAGGGTTGGGCCCAAAGCCACCAAAAGTCTACTACTAAGGACAAATTAGAGATTGGCTATTCAAAACCGCCAAAATATTTATTCAGTTGAAGATTAATATATTAATAGAACTAGACAATTCTGTCCCAATACGTCTATTACAGAAGAAAATCTCTATTCAGATCTATCTATCTTGTTCGTATTCGGCATTTTAAAGGCTATTTTAACAGTGGTTACAGATCTTTTCCATACAGGATCTTGCTGTTCATGGGTGTTGTTTGAGTTCTTCAAGCGTGGATGTGTGTTGAGAAGGTAAATCCCCTCTGCGGACAGAGGCGATCCCTACTAGCCCAGCAGGGGTCTAGCAACAAACAAACAATGCTATGACGCAGGCTCCTAGTTACGAATGAAAGATTTGGGATAAGAACCTACCTGGATTCCAACGCTCGATCTGAAAAAGAGATGTCCCCGTCCTTCGGTCCTGGCAGATCACAATCCTTCCACGATCTCCGTGGATGAACACCTGCACACAGAAAGAACAAGGATAAGCATGGTACAGCTCAGCAACTCAGCATCAGTCAAAAGAACTTTTGTTTGTTTGTTGCATTATAGTACCTGTGGAAAAAAAAGTGAATATAATCATAGATATGTTGAAGTGGTAAGCAGATAGAAGTTACAACCAAGTTCGGCCCAGCTGCCGGCCTCCTTCGTGCGGGTCTCCGGTTGTCCACGTCTCGCAAAGCTCGCCAAGGAAAGGGAAACCTCTCCAGAGTCTCGTAACAATGATCTCCTTGCTTAATGGGCCTTAAGGGAAAGAAGGGATTCTTTACAGCACAAAGGCACTTGGGAAATAGGGAGATGCAAAGCTTCAGCACTTCAAGACTAGCTTGCCATGGATCTGAGCAAGCTTTTATAGATGGGGAAGGAAGGAGTTGGGATCCCTATTATTATGGGATTGGCCCTATCAACAAGGAAGGTTCCATAGAAGGTGGCAAAACTACTTCCCTTCCATAGAACTCCCGTAGCCAAACCTCCCAACTCAAGATAGGCAATGGTTGTGAGTTTGTTTGAACTCAACTTCCGCCATCCATATTTAAAAAATAGTCCCTAAAATGGGTAGCGCGATTGCTGCTCTATGACAGAGCGCCAAGTGGCGCGACCTCTTTACAGGATTTCCCTAATTGGCGCGAGCAGTGAACTGTCTACCCGCGCCAATGCAAAAAGAGCTGTTTTTCATGGATTTTGCAAGGAGATGTCTCAAGGGGAAATGAAGCTCATACTCAGAGGGATGCAATGATGATGTTTTCAGTGCATGACAGTGTTCACAGGTCACATTATGGGTCCTCCATTGTGCGGGACGGGGAATGGTAGGGACGGTGACAAATTACTGTGTAACAGATGCCCCCTAAAGCATGAGGCCCGAGAGAGAGTGGGGTGAAATGCTTTACGAGAACATGTCTGACTGAAGGCCCGCCGTTGGAAAACCTGCATAGACAGATACAACTGATATCTTAAGTACACGATGTATATATATGGTATGGACGCAGCCATCCGAACAGAGTATGCTATAATCCGGATCCAGGGTATGGGCGCAGCCATCCAACTAAGATCAAACAAATAGACTCAGGTATGGTCGCAGCCATCCAATCATCGAGTCATGTACATAATGACAATAATCCACAATCGCAGCCTGGATTACAACAGACACAATCCAGGGTCTTGCGCTCCATCTCGACCCAAATAAGTACAAGTTCTAGCACGCGAATATGTGAGCTGATGTCGAACATGCAAGAACATCGCCTGATTACCAGCCAATGATGAAAGCCGTTAACAGACGCGAGAGGAACCACTAATAATGACAATGGTCCTCAAGGTACTACAGGTACAATCCACGGCGTGTGAATAAATGAGCTGACGTCGAACACCCGCAGAATCATCCGATCGGAGGTCAATAATGAAAACCTCTCGTCGAATGCGACGAACCTGCCATTAAGGCATGCAGGCCCCAAGGTACCATCAGGAGTCTCTAGACCAACTTCCCGGATAATGAGTTGAAGTCGACAGGAAGTGACCTTGATCGAAGGTGGGCCATAATGATTCCCACATCATCGACACGAGACAGAGGAACATAATGTTTTGTTGTGAATTAGGACCATATGAGAAACAGAGGAAGGTTGATATTTGCAGAGGCCAACTTCTCTTGAACATATTGACGGCACGACAGTGGATTTGGCAGTATTTGACATCAACGGATCAGAGGTCATGGTGACGAGGCAATGAGCGGAGCAGAGGTCAAAAGAGATTATCCAAACCCACGGAGGCAAAGTGAAGAAACGAGATGAGATGTCCCCAACCCGACACGAATGCAGACAAGTGCCATGTCCAAGAGCGACATACTGCCGACGACAACGACGATGGTTCCATTTTTCCCCCACCATTTCGGTGAGTACCTCTTTATTTTTACACAAGCTTGAAGAGGATACCATATGCTTGTCATATAAATCCGTCCTTCGGACGAATCCATCCTAGTGCATTTAACGAGTCCTAGGAAGGAGAAACTCGGAGAACGTCATTTCGACTAGATCCAATGTCATTAGGGTTTAACGAGTCTGACAAAGGAAGAACTCGGCGTCTTTTCATGTTTAGAGAGTTTGAAAAGACAGCGGAAAAGAAAACTCCACAAGTCCCTTTTCGTAAATAGTTCCCCAGATCCGAAAAGGTAGAAAACAATATCCGGGAAAACCTCCTAGTCGCGATAGGCTAGGGTATTCTTTTTTCGTAATCAATCCATCCCAGCCCGAAAAAGGGTTAAACTTATACTGGGTGGATGTCGATTCGTGTCCATTTTAACGAGATCGAAATGACAAGGGCCTCGGCAATCTTTTCATATTTAGAGAGTCAGAAAAGAGCTGAAAGATGACTCCTCCTGGAGGAACGAGTGGTATAAAGGGTAGCAACTGGTTCCGGTAATGGTGGAACTGCTCAAAACAAGTAAAAGTTAAGAGGCTGGCTAACAAGACCACTCATCGCAGCGGTTCCTCAGGAATGGGTAAAACAACCAAGTGAAGGCATATAATTGGCCAAGCAGATAGTGACGATGGAGTGAGAAAACCATGGCTCATCTGGCAAAAACAGGCTGATAAAAATGGCGATCACAAGAGGTAAAATGGGAAAGGTTTCATTTTTACACAAGCTTGAAATCAAGAAACTCTGCTTGAAGTTGGTTTCATTTTTACACAAGCTTGAAACAAAGATAAACTATGCTTGAAACCGGTTTCATTTTTACACAAGCTTGAAACGGAAACAAACTATGCTTGAAAAAGTGAGCATGCCCCCAGCATGGTGAAAAAAGTGAGCATGCCCCCAGCATGGTGACTCAATTCGAGGTACATGCCCCCCAAGCTTCATTCCATGCACCTGAGTAAACAGATGGAGGGAATGAAGGTTCAAGTTACGAGACCTAAAGACTCGACTGGTATTTTACGAGAACTTATCAAAGACTCGAATTGAACAGGAACATGTTTCATTATTTTAACGAGGTTGACACATTAAAAGAACTATCCTCAAACACCTTGTTTCATGGTTTAGGGAGCTTGACAGAAGACCAGGAACTGTGCTCCGAGAAACCTTGTTTCATTTTTTTAAGAGCTTGACACAAGACAAGGAACTATGCTCCGAGAAACCTTGTTTCATTTTTTTAAGAGCTTGACACAAGACAAGGAACTATGCTCCGACGACCTTGTTTCATTTTTTAAGGAGCTTGACACAAGACAAGGAACTGGGCTCCGACAACCTTGTTTCATTTTTTAAGGAGCTTGACACAAAACAAGGAACTGTGCTCCGACTGAATTCATCATAATGAACAAGAAGTCATTGCTTCCAAGAGTTCCACACCAGATGGGAGGAAATCATCCTGGAAGTCAGGACCCAATGCCCCCAGCACTCGATGCACGACGGCATCATCACTGAGCACAGGCACGGGGTAAGTAGCCACATAGTTGACCAGCGGCGGAGCAGATACAACGGGTGGATAGAAACCAGGAGGGGGTGATGGCGGACCAGATGCCATATTAGGACCAAAGAACGAAAGCTGATCAATGGTCACGATCCGTCCTTCATGTGGGAAGCACATCACGCGAAAGAGGGAGGAGACAAGTGCTCCCATGGCATAGGTGTAATCGCGCCCCAAAAGCAGATTGAAATCCAAGGGGCCTGGAACGACCATCACATCCATATGGACGGTTTTCCCTCCCAAAGTAATTGGTAACCTTGGAAGGATCCCCAACGGTTGACTGGTCCTTCTATTGAATGACAACAGATTCTGCATAACAGGCGCAAGCGGTGGTGAACCGAAAGCTTGCCAGGTAGTTGAAGACAGAATACTAACAGACGCACCTTCGTCTATAATGGTGCTGGGTACAACCAGACCAAGAGCCTGTACTGTGATCTCGAAAGGCACATAAGACGGAAGGCGGTATCCTGAAAATCGACTCCAATCGAAGGAAGCGACCAAACTACTTGGAGGGGCTACCATCGAACCAAGATGGTCTTCCCCTGGTGTTACGGAAGAAGAAGGAGCATCCTCCACAACCTCCATCTCAAAGGTGGGAGGAATATCCTCCGTAGCCTCCATTTTGGGAGGCGGAGGAGCAACTTCTTGAAGTACAGGGACAGGAGAATCTTTCTCCAAGCCTGAAGAATCTGAAGAGACCAGAAGGACATGAGGGGTGTGAGATCCACTCTCGACAGAAAAGACCTGGTGCACCGCGGATGGGGCCAGTTCAACCGATCCTACGACCAATGGTTGGTCAGGGCCGGATTCGTGAATTTGAATTTCTGGGGGAGTGGGATCGACCAAGGATGACTCTTGACCAATCACAGGATCAGCTGGCAGAGAACTCAAAGAAAGCCGATTATAACCAGGTGGAAGGCGTGGTGTAGAATCGACTGGGTTGTCCAAGACTTGCCTGGCTTCATCCATATAAGGACAAAGGTGAATGGCATGGTGCCCTTCACACAACGTACAGGGATTGGTGATCTTACCCTGCTTCTTAGAATTCTTATCAACAACAGCTGAAGACGTGCCCCCAACTTGACTCCCGGAAGCCAAAGGCAACGGTGGGCGGCCGTTGGACCATATTTCGAGCACCTTGGGAATGCCAGGGCAATCTCGAAGCAAATGGTCTCCCGTGCACAACATGCACGGGAACTTGACTTTCCGAGGAAGGTTGGAAGGACTATCAAGAGGAGATTCCTTAGGGACAGTAGCTGTACATTTAGCCTCTCGCTTATCAGACTTCTTCTTCTTTGTCTTCTTCTTCTTCTTCTTAGTCACCTGGTTACTCGAATCCAGACTTTCACCGGGCGAAGTAGAAGAGGAGGACGCAGAAACAGGCGAAGAAGGGGAGAGGTCCACCTTGGAATCAACATGAGGTTGTTCAGGTGGAGGAACTGATTGAACAGTAGTGGAGACATTCGGGACAAGAGAGGTTGAGAACAACCAAACAGGCAACCCAACAGTTAACCCAGGAAGGGACAACGTCGCCATGTAAGGAGCACCAACATTTCCAAAAGGAGGAAAATGACCAGGATTCCCTTCTGAAGGGATTCCTTGGTTGGTAAACTCTGAAAAAGTTGCCATCAAAACTCAAAAGCACACACGGGCTGAAAACGAGTTAAGACACACGATCAAACGGTCAACAAGCAATATCTAAATGGGCGGGTAATCGTGGGCGATTAATTTTACCACATTGGAAAATAAGAAATTCTACCGTTTCATGTTTTAAGAGTCGAGAAACGATAAAAAGATGACTCTATCTCTTTCAGAGTTGACACAAGCGTGAAAGGACAAGCGCTTGACGATCTTTTCAAGTTTAGGGAGTCAGAAAAGACCAAATGACTGCTCAGGAAAAACTAGGCACAAAGGGTGTACCAAATATCCGTGAACTGCAATATACACCTTGGTTTCAATAATGAAATAGAAATCGACCAAGGACTTTCCGTACATGCAGGTAGTCTCCCCGAATGCTGTGTTCGGTGTATCACGGGTATAAGGCGGCAGACTCGGCTTCCTGTGGATAAAGGATTGAAAACCTAGAGGGGTCTCCCTTTATATACGCGACGGTACGGGGAGCGTAAGTCCGTACTAGCGCTGTCTAAAGCCAACAGGCGAACGACAGCTGCTAGGTTTAACGACGCCGGAACACGTCTCTAGCCTAGACCTTCTAAATATGTTGCGTTAAGTTCCAATGTTGCCTTAGGTTAATTGAATAAATTTTATAGTTGATCTTCAATTAAGTTTCAATTTCCAGGCCCTATCGTATGTAGTGTCCCCTAAATGCAAGCTATATGCCACGATGCAACATTTCGTTCGATGAAAACTAGTTAAATGAGAGTTGAGAGCTTTAATACAAACGAAATGAACGGAATACAAACAAGAATGTCTCTAATGCAACTAATGCAATTGCACATTTTTCATTCAAACACTAATCACTAGTGATACGGAAAAGATGACAATTTGCACTAATTAAAAACAAAAGAGACTATATTTTTTTTAAAATTTTCAATGTCTAATGGCTAATGCGCACTGAAAACCAAAAGGAACAATTAGAGAAATGATAACTAAGAGAGCAAAGCAAACAACATTCACTCACCAAGCAAGCAACCAAATCTCTAAATCGACCCAAAGTCTCTCAAATCGAAGAAAGACTCAAAAACACCCCAATGGACCGTGTGATCTGGGTCCGAAGCACGGGCAAACGAATCCTGAATGAAAGAACAAACAAACACTCAAAAGACGCAACAAAACAATCAAAGACTGCTAAGAGGGCATGGAGGGTTAAGCAACAAGCCGACAGGACAATCAAGACACCAAAGCTCCCAAGGAGGGCTCGATTCACCATGCCACTAGATGCCCTAGGGCTCAAATCGTGAAACCGATAGATAAAGGCAAACAACCAAAGGATAGCGGTGAATTCCAGTCAAACCAGACTCCAATGCACTCAAACAATCAAGAAGTCAAGAAGAAAAGTATTGTCAAGCTCAGAAAGCCAAAAATTGAAGAAATTCAAAAAAAGTCACAGGGGTGGCGCGACTGTGGCCTTGAAACTAGCGCCAGAGGCCGAGTAGCGCGAGACAGACAAATGCAACACGCGCCAAGTGGCGCGACTGTCAGGTAAAAACCCGCGCCAGTCGAATTCTTCAATGAAAACTAAAAACAAGCTAATCTGAGAAAAAGACCAACACAAGCTAAGCAAACCACAAGGCTAAAATAATGAAAGAACCCAACCCAGAAGGTTCATCAAGCAAGGAGAAACAATCAAAGCGAACCAATCATAAACGAGACAAGGAAAACCGGACGATCCCCAGTGGAGTCGCCAATTTGTTGAGGAGGTAAATCCCCTCTGCGGACAGAGGCGATCCCTACTAGCCCAGCAAGGGTCTAGCAACAAACAAACAATGCTATGACGCAAGCTCCTAGTTACGAAATGAAAGACTTGGGATAAGAGCCTACCTGGATTCCAACGCTAGATCTGAAGAAGAAGATGCCCCCGTCCTTCAGCCCTGGCAGATCACAATCCTTCCACGATCTCCGTAGATGAACACCTGCACGCAGAAGAAACGAACAGATACATGCATAGGAACCAGCATACGTAACTAAACATCGGTCAGAAAAGATATTACTCGCATTAACATGATAGGAAAAGGAGTGGAACCATAATCATAGTCATCTATTAAAGTGATAAACGAATAGAAGTTACAACCAAGTTCTGACGTCGCAGCTTCCTTCGAACGGGTCTCCGGTTGTCCACGTCTCGCAAAGCTCGCCAAGGAAAGGGAAACCTCTCCGGAGTCTCGTAACAATGGTCTCCTCGCTTGAATGGGCCTTAAGGGAAAGAAGGGATTCTTTACAGCACAAAGGCACTTGGGAATAGGGAGATGCAAAGCTTCAGCACTTCAAGACTAGCTTGCCATAGATCTGAGCAAGCTTTTATAGATGGGGAAGGAGGGAGTTGGGATCCCTATTATTATGGGATTGGCCCTATCAACAAGGAAGGTTCCATAGAAGGTGGCAAAACTACTTCCCTTCCATAGAACTCCCGCAGCCAAACCTCCCAACTCAAGATAGGCAATGGTTGTGAGTTTGTTTTGAACTCAACTTCCGCCATCCATATTTAAAAAACAGTCCCTAAAATGGGTGGCGCGATTGCTGCTCTATGACAGAGCGCCAAGTGGCGCGACCTCTTTACAGGATTTCCCTGAGTGGCGCGAGTACTGAACTGTCTACCCGCGCCAATGCAAAAGAGCTGTTTTTCATGGATTTTGCAAGGAGATGTCTCAAGGGGAAATGAAGCTCATACTCAGAGGGATGCAATGATGATGTTTTCAGTGCATGACAGTGTTCACAGGTCACGTTATGGGTCCTCCATTGTGCGGGACGGGGAATGGTAGGGACGGTGACAAATTACTGTGTAACAATGTGTCCATCCCCTCTCCTATCCGGTGTATTGGACTACCATTCCTGATCGTGTCATCTATATCAAATTTGCGCCCACCGTGAGATCGACTTACATATGCCCCATTAGTCCTATCCTCCTATCCATGAGTGATTCTAAGTGACCCCTATCTCTGCAAGTCGAATAAACTTTGAAGAATAGATGCATTGAGTTCTACTTGTTTCTCCTGTGCCCTATTAGCACTCTATTAGGTCCCTATATTACTAGTATAGTCCCTTATTGTTGTTATTTTAACCCCCTTATTGTTATTATTGTACCCCTGTAACCCCCATATCGTTATTATTGTGCCCTTAAATTATTATTGTTAGGTCGGCTAGGATTACATTGTGGCCCCATGGACTCCTATATATAGAAAGGAGGTTTTGTAATTTGTATCATCCAAGAATTTTTCATTCATGTAATGTTGTGGAGGTTGCCCCCTTGAAGTGGCTTATTTCTAAGGCGTTGATATCTCTTTTCTTCTATTTTTGGAGCTGGCTTCACAACATTTGGTATCAGAGCTTTGGATTCTAGTGTTTCGCTGCTCCAAATAGGTCATCGTGGAATTTTCGCTATAAAATTTTTTATATGAAGTTTCAGAAGCTGAAATTTTTAGGGTGCAAAGCCAAAATTCGGAGGAACATCATCGCAAAATTTCACAGCTTGGTTCACAACATTTTCGGAGATATGATCTGTGGAAGTTAGGTCTTTTTGCAGGCTCCTCAATTTAATCTAAATAGGTCATCGTGGCATTTGCGCTATAAAGTTTTTTATACGAAGGTTCAAAATATGAAATTTTTAGGGCACGAAGATGAAATCCTGAGGAAACTCATCGCAAAATTTCAGAGCTTGGTTCACAATATTTTGGGAGATATGATCTGTGGAATGTAGTGCTTTTTCAGGCTCCTGAATTTCATCTCAAAGAGGTGATCGTGGGAAAATCTTCATAACTCTCTCTCTGGGCATCGGATTGGAGTGCCATAAAAAGTGGCCACAAGTACATGGACTTTAGTTTCTTTTATATCAATTTCAGAGCTAAAATATGAAACAGTGACACGTGGAAAGTCGTACAAGTTTGCTCTACTAAACCAGTCCATAATTAGGTCACTGTGGGATATTGGACATAACTTTTCCTTGGAGAATCCAAACCAATTCAGACCTGTGGCATTCAAAAGGTAATTCATAAGGCTACCTCAGTGCCAAATTTCAGATATTGAAGATCTGCAATCCCAGAGATAATCCAATTTCAATATCAAGCTCCTCAAAAGCAAGAAAAAGGTGTGTATTTTTTTCGAAATTGCATAAGTCTTGTTTGAAGGATCAATTTGAATTGATACCAAGGGCATATTGTAGAATATATATCAGTATTGGGTTCTAAAAAATTCCCTGTAAAAATAATTCAACATCCATTAAGCCTTCAGAAGGCTCTACTATCACTCATGAAGATGAAGAATTGCAACATGATCTATCAAAATTACAAGAGCAAGTGCACCAAATTTCTCTCTCGCAAAGAGCAACAAAAAATGAAATGGAAGTTTTGAAGAAAGGCGTGGAAGCGAATATGGATGGTTTGAAGAAAGGTGTGGAATCTAAGATAGATGGCATGGAAGCTAGCATGGAATCTAAGATGGATGACATGGAAGCTAAGATCGATGAAAAAATAAAAGACAACATGGAAAACATGAAGAATGATCTAAAAGCAGACGTGGAAGTTTTGACAAAGTTGATACAAGAAATGTTTCCTAATGGTGAAAATATAGTAGAGGAAAATCATGATGAGAACAAAATAAATGTTAATCGTGACTTCATAAACTCTTATGTTGGCAGGAAGAACCACCATATTCCAAAAATGGATATGAGGAAGTTTGATGGAAAGGATACTGTAACATGGATACTACAGATGGAGCAATATTTTGATCTCCATAATGTGCAAAACAAACAAAAGGTACGCATTGCAACTTTACATTTAGAACAAAATACATTTGTATGGTATCGATGGCTTTACTCCCGTAAAAAAATTGTCACTTGGTCAATTTTTACGAAGGAAATGATAGCACATTATGAGGATACAAAGAGCAAAACCTTCTTTAGCCAATTAATAAATCTCAAACAAAAGGGTTTATTGGGGGAGCACATTGTGGACTTCCAAAAATTGAATATAAGGGTAATTGATATTCCATAGGAACACAATATTGATCTCTTCATAGGTACTTTAAAGGATAACATCCAACATGAAGTTCATGTTTTGGAACCTGATTCATTGGAGAAGGCATTCAGGTTGGCAAGAAAAATTGAATGTAAAATTATGGCGACAAGGAAGCCTACCACTCACTTCTATAAAGAAGGAAGAGTTGCTACGCCTATATTTCCACAACCTACAAGGTTGAAACCACAACAATTGGAAGAAAATAGAGAAAAAGGGCTTTGCCACAGTTGTGATAGCAAATACACTAAAGGTCATAAGTGTGCTGAGAAGAAATTATTTTACATAGATTGTGAAGAGGAAGAAGAAAATGAACAAGAAGAGGATATACACTAGGAACCAGCCCTAGAAGAGGAAGAAATGAGTCTGACCATATCGTGTAATGCATTGGCATGAATTACCACTACTCAAACTCTCAAGATATAAGGACATATCAAGAAGAAAAAGGTAATAGTGTTGATTGATTCAGGTAGCGCCCATAACTTTATTCATTGTAAGGTAGCCAAGGAATTGAATTGTTTCCTATACCCAACACTAGAATGTCAAGTGATGGTTGAAAATGGAGGAACTATAAATTGCTCTGGAAAATGCCATAATATCAAGCTAACCATGGGGAAATATATATTTAATATTCCAATGCTTTCCATTCCTATGGGAGGTGCTGATGTTGTACTAGGAGTACAATGGTTACAATATTTGGGGATGGTAGCTTTTAATTTTCAAGAACTTTTCTTGAATTTTTTTCAGAAGGAAAGGAAGTCAAATTACGGGGTATTGCAGGGAAGCCAGGAAATATAATAAGCTCTAATGTCATGAAAAATCTTCTAAAGAAAGAACAATGAGTCGTAATTGCACAATTATGCTGACTAGAAGTTCCAACATCAAAATCATCTATTTCTGCAGATCTCCAACAAGTCTTGGACAATCATTCCAAGGTGTTTGAAACTCCCAAATGAATCCCACCTATTCGTGATCATGATCATGCTATTCATTTTATTCCAGGAAGTGTTCCTCCAAACATCAGGCCTTATAGATATCCTTATGTCCAAAAGAGCGAAATTGAACGTATGATTGCATAAATGTTAGAGGCGGGTATAATTCAACCTAGTCAAAGTTCTTTCTCTGCTCCTGTAGTATTGGTACACAAGAAGGATGGATCATGGCGAATGTGTCCGGATTATAGGGAGCCCAATAAGCTCACCATTAAAGACAAATTTCCCATTCCTGTGATTGATGAATTATTGGATGAATTACATGGAGCAATTTATTTTACCAAGTTGGATCTTCGTTCAGGATATCATCAAATTAGAATGAAGACTAAAGATATTCCAAAAGCAACATTTCGAACTCATGAGAGTCATTATGAATTTTTGGTCATGCCTTTTGGCCTTACCAATGCACCTTCTACATTTCAAGGGTTGATGAATTCCATTTTAAAACCCTTAGAAAATTTGTGCTAGTATTTTTTGATGATATACTAATCTACAACAGGTCTTGGAAGGATCATGTTCAACATGTTGACAAGGTGCTCAAACTATTGTAGGAGAAACAATTATATGCAAAAACATCCAAATGTTTCTTTGGAGTACAAGAGGTGGAATATCTGGGTCATATTGTATCTCACGAGGGTGTTAAGGTAGACCCTAACAAAATTAAAGCCATCAAGGAATGGAAAGTCCCCACAACCATAAAGCAGTTGCGAGGATTTCTCGGGTTAACAGGGTATTATCACAAGTTTGTTAAGAATTATGGGAGAATAGCAGCACCTCTAACAACATTATTGAAGAAAGATGCATTTTCATGGACTCCTGAAGCAACCAAGGCCTTTGAACATCTTAAAGAGGCAATGTGCCTAGCACCGGTCTTAGCTACGCCAGACTTCACAAAAACCTTTATTGTGGAATGTGATGCCTCAGGAAATGGCATTGGTGCAGTTTTAATGCAGGAAGGAAGACCCATTGCTTTTGAAAGTCGTCCAATCAAAGAAAAGTATTTACAAAAACCTATTTATGAGAAGGAAATGTTAGCAATACTGCATGCACTAAAGAAATGGAGAACTTACCTAATGGGAAGACACTTCAAGGTAAAAACTGATCATGATAGTCTTAAACACTTTTTGGAACAAAGACTATCTTCAGAAGTGTAGCAAAAATGGGTCACAAAGATGTTGGGTTATGACTTTGAAATAATATACAAAAAAAGGAAGCTTAATGTTGTTGCAGATGCACTCTCAAGAAAGAATTAAGAGGTGGAAGCATTGCTTTGTGCCATTTATATTATCCAACAAGATTGGATCACAGAAGAAATAGATGAATGGAAGAAGGACAAAGAAGTATGGACACTCATTCAAAAGTTGTAGCAAGATCCTAGTACATATGATACATTTAGTTGGAAAAATGATTCTTTATGGTACAAAGATCACTTATATATTTGTAAGAATTCCCAACTAAAACAAAATATTATTTTGGAATTGCACACTTCTCCTTTAGGAGGAAACTCAGGATTTTTAAAAACTTACCATAGGGTGAAGAAAGAATTTTTTTGGGATGGCCCTAAATCTGATATTCAAAATTTTGTGGCAGAATGTTTGGTTTTCCAGCAGAATAAAGTTGAGACAATTAAGACCCCGGGACTTCTACAACCTTTATGCATTCCAAGTCAACATTGGGAGGAGATTTCAATGGATTTTATCACACGTTTACCTAAGGCCGAAGGAAAGAGTGTCATCATGGTGGTAGTTGATAGACTTACCAAGTATGCCCACTTTTGTGCACTATCTCATTCATTTAAAGCAAGTATAGTTGCTACTACATTTATGGACACAATTCAAAAGCTACATGGAAACGCAAGGGTTATTATGAGTGACAAAGATACCATTTTTACTGGAAATTTTTGGACAGATTTATTTTCTTGTTTGGGTACTCAATTAGCTCATAGCTTATCTTATCATCCTCAATCTGATGGTCAAACTGAGATAGTAAATAAATGTTTGGAATGATATCTTTGTTGTTTTGTATTTGATAAACAAACACAATGGGTCAAGTGGTTACCTCTCGCTGAATGGTGGTATAACACTTCCTTCAATACTGCAGCAAAAATGACCCCATTTATGGCACTTTATGGATATCATCCACCATCCATCACATCATCTTTAAGAGAAAATTCGAAGGTTCAAGCAGTGGAGGATCACATCGAGAATCAACAAGAATTTCTCCAACTCTTAAAGGATAACCTGAATTTGGCACAAAATCGAATGAAACAAGAGGCAAAGCAACATCGCGACAAGAGAAGTTTTGATGTAGGAGACTGGGTATCTTTACGGCTACAACCATACAAACAAATGTCCCTCAAGCAAGCTAAGAACGATAATAAATTATCGCCAAAGTACTATGGTCCTTACAAGGTGTTGCAAAATATTGGTACTATGGCATACAAATTGGAGCTTCCTTCTTCTTCACGAGTGCATCAAGTTTTCCATGTTTCATGCTTAAAGAAGGTTATAGGTGAAAATCTTCCAGTTCAAACAATATTGCCAGAACTTGATGAGGAAGGAAAATCATATTGGAACCTGAAGCGGTCATGGAAACAAGAACTCGACAGCTACGGAATCGATCAATTTCAGAGTATCTCATCAAGTGGAAGAACTTACCCACTGAAGATTCTACATGGGAGGATGAGAATTTATACAGAAGCACCCGAAGCTACTCAAGTGTTGAGGACAACACTTTTTTTGAAGGAGAGGGGCATGTTAGGTCCCTATATTATTATATCTTATTATTATAACCCTTATTGTTATTATTGTACCCGTAACCCCCATATCGTTATTATTGTGCCCTTAAATTATTATTTGTCTGTTGATTTTTTTTCAACATTCCCACTAGGTCCAATATTGTGGCCCCATGGAATCCTATATATAGAAAGGAGGTTTTGTAATTTGTATCATCCAAGAATTGTTCATTCATGTAATGTATCGGAGGTTGCCCCCTCGAAGTGGCTTATTTCTAAGGCGTTTATATCTCTTTTCTTCTATTTTTGGAGCTGGGTTCACAACATTCTTAATTTCCCTAGGTTGGAAAGAGAAATTTCATAGGTATCCACAAAACCACTTTTAGGCCAGAATCTAGCCCTTCTAACCATGGAGATGGCTCTCTCACTTAAGTTTCTCAACTTATATGATATTAGGCTAGGTATAGTGCTCAATAAGGTGTGATATTCAGAGGTCTATTGATGATATAGTGATCAATAAGGTGTGATCTTTAGAGGTCCATTGATGAGAAAAGAGACAAATTCAGTAGGCATGGAGTCATGTAAAATTAATTATTTGCCCAGTGATATGATGAAGAGAGAAAGGGTTTCTCCACAGGGGAAATGCAGGCAGTCTTGGTGGTGGAATTAATTCATTGTAGGAGGGTGAGTGTGAGGAAATATGGAGTCAACAGAAAGAGTATCAAACTGCAGATAAATTCTGAATGTTGCTTTAAGAGGAAAACATAGATTACTTGGAAAAACTAAATCAGAGCATCATTTAGATCAATTCTGAGTTAAACATCTAGTTTTTCCAAGAAATAAGACATACATTCAAGATATGTAAACACATAAGACAAACTTACAAGAATAAAGAAGCACAACACCATCAATATTTGACACAAGAACCCATGCAAATCACTTTTCAGAAAATATAGTTCACAAAAGTATGTTTCTCTCTAATCTGACTCTCAAAACAATTTACTATTTTTTTCATTTCTATATACATCATGAGGTTTGATCTCCCACTCTAGGTGGTCGAAATTACTGAAAAAAACAAAATTCTAACTAGATACAATGAATTTTTAGTACATATACTTAAAAATAGGAGTTGTTTTACTTACAACCAATCTATGCATAAAACATCACTACCTTAGAATATTTTCCACCTATCCTAAGAAAATATGCCACCTATTCACATCATCCAAACTAATTTTTGAAACCAAAAATTCAAAATATGAAATGAAGTGGTGCTGACTGTCGAGTTTCACAACACATCAGCCAATTTCATAGTAAGTTGGAGTAACCCTTCATGCTTTGTATGGTTGTATCCATCCTTTGAAAAATTGGAGCAAATGGGTATCCATGAAATATCTCTGTGATGGTACTGAACCTCTAATATAGGCTTCATAGTGTTTTCAAACCTCCTCACTGACTATCCCTCACTTTCGCAACAAAATTGTCATATTTCACAACGCCTTTCAAATTATGAGCATATGATGGATTTATTCTGACATAAAGTGTTGGAGGCATCATTTAAGTGTTGTGACATTCATGTAATTCCCCACATGACAATCAAAAATTCAAAATTTCATTATCTCATCAACATAAAAGACTATATAAAAAGTGCAACAAGTCCTTGTTGTGTTTTTGCAAGCTCACCAAAATTGACCTATTTTTGACTCCTTGAGAAAAAAGACAAAATTTTAGATCTGAGTAGCATCCTACTGATGAAGATTTACCTTTGTGCTGGACTCTATTAGTATATAAAAGTTTCCCCTCTTCATATTTCTTCTAGATTCCTTGGCCTCAATGAGCTACTACTTTGCCAATACAAGTCTCATTTTTAATACCAAATTTTGTGTATACAAATTTCTCACTTGCCTATGCAGAGGCAGGGTCCACTTTAACTCATATTTGGCTTTTTCAAGGATAGGTTCAACAACTTGTATTTTATTAGATAGACTCAATTTATCCCTATGATACTTTTCTACAAGATTATATACTTGTCTTTGAACTCCTTCAAGATGTTCCAATATTTTTTCAAAATATTTTTGCTCATAAAAAACTCCCCTATGTTCTACCTGAATAGTCTCCTTTATTTGAATTTGCATCTTGGCAGCAGACCTAGTTCTAGGTCTCCTTGACTGGTCAACTGTCTCCTTTACCTATTCAACATCTATGATTTGTTTTATTTTTCCTTTAGTAGCATGTACCAATGATTTCCTTGATGGTTTTCCTTCACTAGGCTGAGCAACTTATTGTGATACTTTCTACCCGAATTCTCTATTTTATTGCTGCAAATATTCTATCATTAGATCTTGCAAATATTTAATACTCTAGCCCCTTTCATCAACTTCTACTTCCTTATGTGTAATTTCCGATTCAACAACTTGAACATGTGTAGGTGTAGGATCTACAAGAATTATCTTTGCTAAACCTCTTGTTCTTGGTACCTTAGCCACTGTTTCTACCTCAGGTGAAAAGTGAATTTTATTGGCACTTCTCTTGTCAACTTATTTGTTCATAGTCAAAGGATTTTTGACTGAGCTAGCTTCTGCAGGTGAGGCCTCTTTGATTGCAACTGATGTGGTATATTTATTAGTCCTCTAGCTGTTATAATATTGTGTTATCCACCCCGAAGAAACCAAAAAGTCCTGGGAACACTGCTCCTTCTTTTCAAGTTCCTTTATCACCAAAAATTTAGTAAATGAAAAATGAAACAAACTAGCTTCAATCTGATTCCCCTTTGTTTGAACTTTTTCATCCACTTTTCAAAGACTCCTAAATAAATAGTAAGGAAGATTCATAGGTTTTCTTATTGTAAAATGCATTAGTAACCTAATATGATAGTGATACACTTTACTGAACCTCCCTTCACATGTGAAATACCTTTGAATCACTGGTGGTCTTATAGATAGCTTCTTACAACAACATACCCATACCCTTTCCGGTATTTTGGTTTGAGAAAGTCTTTGAAATGAACCAAATTAAAATCCATACCCTTAAACCATTCCTCGATATTCAAAGGATCTTAGTGGAATCAACTATTGATTGGGTTGTGACTTTAAAGTAAGTGTTCACACATTTTCTTGCAAACCATCAAAACCCTTGGAAAACTCCTTAGTCAATTGTAGATGGTACCCATAAATATTTTCATAAAACCTCATACACCCCACCTACTAAAAATCCATTCTGATGGTTGGATATGCATTGATAATTGTGAAATCCTGTAGCTCAAATCCAACAATAGCACCTCCCTTGTGCTTCTTGTCTTCTAGAGTTGACATGAATTTTCTTTTGCAACAGTGAATATTCTAGGGTTTTAAGAATTTTTTTTTGTGCAACATTGGAGGAGTGATGATAGTTTAAACCTTTTATGATGAATAAGAAACAACAAGCATTACATAAAATACTAATCAATGCAAACTTTCTCGTAAAAACCCTAACAACTTACAATTTTTCAATAGTTGACAGAGAACCTTAATGGGTTAGTTGCAATGACTTGAAAAAACGTAGAGCTCAAGGCATTTGGGTTTTCTAACATATTTTAAGCATAAAAAAATAAGGAAATAAGCTTAAAATTAGTTTTAAAACTATGACATACATTGCATGTGGAGGCTACATAGAGAAAAACAAAGATTTGGCAACGGAAAAAATATAGAACACAGTGTGGAATCGAAACAACTAGGATAAAAAACAATGAAATAGGCAGAAACACAATGATTTCAAAAAAGAAACGATGATAAATTTATCTCTTTTGCAGAATTTCTACAATTTTTTCTAGCTCAGAAATGCAATTTGGGGATTCATCCAGGACCAAGGAATAACAATAGGCTTTGATTTTCACCTGTGAAGGAGAGTCGACCACTAGTTTGTGAGAAATGCAACTCTTTGTGGATTCACAACACCCCTTCCTCCCTTTCGTAGAAAACCAACATGAGCATACCATGAATTTTGAAGGAAATGAAGAATAAATGTGTAATATTACCAATTAGCTTTCAGCTAGTTGGAATATTAATTTTTTTTTTTCCTTCTTAGTTAGAAGAATAAGAGGGTAGGGAGACCCATAAATCTCCTTAGTAGGAATAAAATCACTCCTAATGTGGAAGGGGAGCATCTTAGTAGCTAGATAAAGCACCCTTATGTGTGAATAGGGGATGACGCATGTGGATGGGGTCAATTTTGACCAAATCAACAACGCTAGTATGGAGGGAGTGGATAATCAATGAGAGACAACATAGTTTTGGAGAGAGAATTTTTGCATGGAAGTAGCATCATTAATGAGTGGGGCCAAGGGTGAGGAAGCTCGTTAATCATATAAGGAAGGGGATGGCAGCCATGGAAGGCATGTTGATTATTATTTTTTTTATGGTCTATTATGTTTTTTTTCTCTCTTCAGCTGTTTAGTAGAGACTGTGGTGTTGTTTAGAAAAAGTGTGTTCCCGAGCGGGAATCCCACCCTCATCCTCGGGGGACTTTGAGTGCCCACTTAGGAGAGGTGATTGAGCTAAATTTCCACATTCTGGCATCAGGCCAAGCTTCAAATTTCTAATAAAGCACATTTTCTTCCAGGGTTGTGCTTTGTTGTAGGGAAAAGTTGTGGAGGGTTTATAGGGCCATTTTCTGAGCTTGTTTTCAGTGAAGGGAGCATTCTTTCCATTGGGAGGCTATCAAGGAAGGTCCTTGGGCATCATATCATTATTTGGCACCAGGCCAAGTCACCATCATCCCCTAAAATTCATTTTCAGTCATAGACTGTGTTATTTCAGAGAGCAGTTGTAGGGGTGGTTTCAGTGTATCATTTGGGGAGTTAGACCTTCAATGAGGGGATCAACCTTTCACCTGGAGAATACATTGGAGGAGAGCCACACATTTATACATCAGCTTCATCCATATCTTCCCATATATTTAGTTGCAGTGGATCTTCAGCCCTAGGACTATAGTTCACCATTTTGAATCTTGTATATTTTCAGAAACCCTTTCTGGCTTGTCTTGGAAAGGTGATATAGAGCCTTGATATTTATTTCTAGCATCTCTTAAGGAATTTATCAGTTGTTTTATATTATTGCATGTTCCTAGCTACACATATGTTCTTTATGACTGCACTTCGCATCTCTCTGGCATTTTGTATAGCAACAACATCTCACTTTTGAGAGTGTTTGATCATTGGAGACTTGTTTTCTTATATTATATGATTTGTGCCTCAATATATTGCACTTATTTGTTGCTGATTTGATTAATAAAATGGCTCCATATTGGTATCATATCTTGATGTAATATTATTCACTACTATTTCCATTTTTATGTCCTATATTATTGCTCTCCCAATTTCAGGATATTATAGGGGTATAAAAGCATAATATTAGCTCAACCTATGAATTTTTAGACAATATGTCATTAGAAGAGGGCACAGGCAGAGAGAAGACGTACATCAGAAGAAACTAGAGATATGATTATATAGAGAATAGATAAGACAAGGGAAAAACTCCCATATCAGGAGAGGAGGATGACAAGGAGTTCCCTAAGCTTCTTCTTCGAACCATGCAAGAT
Source organism: Pinus albicaulis (assembly GCA_034641835.2). Classification (NCBI taxonomy): domain Eukaryota; kingdom Viridiplantae; phylum Streptophyta; class Pinopsida; order Pinales; family Pinaceae; genus Pinus; species Pinus albicaulis. Next base: position 779,790,177 of record CM076579.1, read on the forward strand.
ATTGAAAGAGAAATCAAGGAGATGAGGATGGATAGAAACAAAGAATCCCCTAAAGGTTTTCTACATGGAGAAGGCTCTGACATTTCACATCACTTGCATGATCAAATAGTGAAGCAAAATATTTCCCAATGCTCTACTATGCCTACATTCTTAGTAGTGGGAAATGGAGGGTTTCAAGAACAAGAAACTCTTGAAGGTTATTTTCTTGAGGATGAATCTCAATCTCAGAGATTCAAAGATCATTTGAGATTCCAAGAGTTTTTCCAGATCAAGAACAATAGGAGACCACGACATTACAATAGAGGTGGAGGATTCACACAAAACAATGATCTTCACTAGACTATGGGTAGATTCTTCCTTCCCACTTTTGATGGGTCATCCAAATGCATAGCCAAATATTGGGTAGAAAAGCTAGACATCTACTTCTAGTTGAACCAAGTACCGAAGATGGAAGCCATCAAAATAGTCGCTGCACCTTGAGGGTTAGGCACATGATTGGTGGTTTCATGGTATTTCTACATTGGGGTATGCCAATGTTACTGCATATTTAGAGTTCACCAGGAGGTTGGTGGAGAGGTTTGATCGAAGAGACCCAGAGGCACCTTTTATTGAGCTAGTACAGCGCAAACAGTCATGTAATCCAGAAACTTACATTTTTGAATTTCTAAAACTTTCTGCTATGGTTCCTGCTTTGTCTGCAGCTAGGAGAGTCTATATGTTTATTGATGGGCTAACAGAGCCTCTACATGGGTTGGTTAAATGAACCAAACCAACTACCCTTGAAGATGTTGTTGAAAGGGCTAGAGATCTACAAGATTCTTTGCCTAGGGAAAAGGCACCATTTCAACAAAAGCCCACTTTTCCACCAAAGGGAAAACATGTGAAGGCTCCTCCTTCAAAGGAGAGCCAAAAAATATTACCTCTTAATGATGATGTCCGAAGAGACCTGAGGAGAAGGAAGATTTTCTTCGCATGCCAAGAATCATGGGCACCCGGACATAGATCTGCAACAGGGAAGGCACACTATATAGAGGTATTTTCTGATGATGAAGAGGAGTAAAAAGATGAACTAGAAGGAGGTCACAACACTGGGATAGGAGGAGAGGATCCACCACCACCAGGAGGTGGGAATGGAGCATTTGCTCCAATTGGATGGGCCCTTGCATAATTGCAGGGAGTACCCAAGTACTTGACCTTGAGGGTTCAAGGTTCCATTTAGTATCAGAGGGTATCTGTGTTGATTGACAGTGGGTCTACCCACAACTTTATTGATGCCAAGTTAGTGTAGAGGAGGGCCATACCTACTTATGACTTTGAGGGATTTTCAGTTTTGGTCCCAGGAGCTAGAACCATGTAGTGCATGAAGTATGTTCTGCCATTATCTGTCACCATGGGAATATACACATTGACTGATCACTTCTTTTTGGTTGACATACCTGACACAAATGTGATATTGGGTGTGCAGTGGTTGATTACTTTGGGGAAAGTCACCACATATTGGGAGACTTTACAGATGGAGTTGACAGACAAGAGGAGTGGTAAGCATCAGGTGATTAGGGGCATGCATACTTATCCCTCTCAGATAAATTCCACACAGAGGGAAGAGATGGATTTTCACAGTGGAAGCAAGGACCTAATAGTCCATTCAGTTATGCAGCTGACTTTGGCCCATGATACATTACAATTTGGAAGCAACCACCAGGGAGACCACCAGACCAGGAGTTTATGAGAGATGTCTCACAATAGGTTGCACCAATCATAGTTCCAGGAGGGGTGAGAACCTTGGGAGGACTTGGCACAATGCAAAGAGTCTTGGGTAGGCTCAAGGAGGAGGGAGACATTCTCCCAATATTTGTATTACCCACTCTCACCAAACACCTTGTGCTGAGAGAAGATGTTTCAGGGATGGATGATGGCACCATCATGGTGCAAGGAGACCACTCCATGGATTTGGAGAACTAGAATATACTTGCACATAGGGAGGAATATTCCACATATTGTAGAGGATGGTGGCCACTCATGCATACATTGGAAAAAATCAGAAGGTTTTGGATGGGTGATAGCTTCCCATGGAAGGCTAACCTCCAAAAACTTCAAACTCTACTTGAGCAGGAGTAGCTATAGAAGGGGTAGCATAGGTAGGATAGCAGCATCCCTATTTATTAATTTGGCATGGGAGATGTCAAAGGAGAGGGAAAAAACATGAAAAGTGATTTACATTGTATATCAACATCGCTGTCATTATGGAGTATATATCCTTATTAGAGATCCTAGTTGTTGGTGGAATACTCCAAGGATCTCTTCTCATGTAAGATACTTGATGGCCAGTTGTTAGATGGGAGATATACAGTGAGAGATGGTGTTATCTATTATCAGAGTAGGATCTTCTTGACTAGAGCCTCTAAGCTCAAGGAGAAGCTACTACATGCATTATATGAGGATTTTCTCTCCAGCCACACTGATTTCATGAGGGCATATCATACTATCATGGAGGGATTCACTTGGGAAGGATTCAAAGAGGAGATGCACCATCATATCAGGAGATGCATGGGTTGTTTGGAGATTAAGGAGAGACATAAATATTTGAAAGAGTTTTCACATCCACTTCCTTTCTCATTGGGAATGAGAGGAGGCCCATCAATGAGCCATTTCACCAGCTTGTTCAAGGTACATGGTAAGGGTTGTTTTTATGTGCACAATGATTCACTAACTATGTATCTGTTAGCTCCCTTTAATTTTCTAGATTGATTGAGATACAAATGGACAGGGTAACATCAAACCAAGCTTTGGAATCCAAGGACCTAGCCTTCCTGGATTCGGAGAGGGATCTCTCTAGTAGGTGCAAAGATGTGAACTTGTTTCCTGATTGGGGTTTATTTTAGGCCAGATGTTAAGTGCAGGGTATTTTGATTGTTTTTGGTTGGGTATGATTCTCAGATATATTTATATAGAAAACAAGGAAGATTGTTAAGTCATAGGGCAATGGAGTCAAACAAGGTCATGAATGAGTTCATCAATGGTGTCAAGAGCATTTGTAGGGAAATTTAACTTGGTTGGTGGATCTTTAAGGTTGTGAAGGATCATGAGATGGACATTAAACTTGGGAACAACAAGCTAATAAAGGGTAGAAATAGAATCCTTTATATACTTTTAAACTGAGGGAGTTAGAATATTTATAAGAATAAGAAGAGAGTTAAAGGATTAAGCAAAACCTAATCCATTTGATTTCAGACTAAAAGAAGATAATCAACCAAGACAACATTCAGATAAAACATAGAAAGGCAAAAAATTATTTAATCTTTCATGGATTTTATCATCAAGAGCAGGAAAGACATTTAAGTTGCACAAGTAACTATAACCATAGAAGAAGAGAAAACCCTAACATCCACAGTGACAACTATGAAAGTTCCTTGAGACAATTTTAGCTAAGTAAAGGAAAAGAGCATGGTTAAGATAAACTTCTTTGACAAACTTTAGGCAAAGCTGCTTCAAAAGATGATTTCAAGAACAGAGTACTTCAAAGGTAACAATATGCAGGGCTAGCCATAAATCATAATTGATACTAACTGATCTAAATCATTCAAGAAAATAGACAAGCCAAAAACTTATTAGAGAGCAAGAGATGAATTCCCTAACATATCTTAAGTAGAAGAAAAAATTAAGGCAGTGAAGGAAACAAACAGATCTAAGGTGCCATTAACAAACATATCTTAGTCTAAATTTTTTGTCCTATTACAACATAGCAAGATGGAAAACATAATGGAAAACTTAGAAAACATTAACAAGAGAAAAATTCACCATCAACTAAGCCTATGGATCCTGTAAACAGTCCTTCTCCATCAACAAGTGAATCAGATCATGCATAAGCTACAAGACATTAATTTGTCATCAAAGGCTTCAAGGGACTATGTATTACTTCAGCATAAGTCATCAGCATGCAACGTTTACAATGAGTTCCAATGCAATATTTATGTTGCAAGTGAGGAGGTGAAACTCTTCTAGGGTTCAAAATGTTATTAATTATAGAGTAAATGCATTCCTAGCCTTGAAAACCACGCAGGGCATAAGGTAAGAATATCTGCAGCTACTTCTCTATTAAATAACTTTGTATTAATTTCTGAGATAAATATAGGTGGAAAAGATTGACTTTTAAGGCTCTACCCTATCTTTACAATAACTGTTCTAACAGTTTAAAATATATTCTTTTGTGCAATAACTACTTGTTTGTATTTATAGATAAGAATTGGCCAAAGGAGTCAGTTGATATTTCTGATTGAATAACTGCTCTGTGTTGATGTGTTTGAGGCTGCTTTAGCCTAATCTTTCCTTTAATTTCATCATTAAATTGTGTTAAGGCCTGATCTCACTTTTTGCCTTCATAATTTCACTATGCTGCCTTTATCTATAATCTGCATGGTTTAAGTCTTTTAATCTATCATGCTTTTGATGTAGCTTTTAAACTTTAATCTCTCTGATACTCTTCACTAAAATTCACTGTTTCTTCTTTTTTGCTGGTGTACAGGTGGCTTTCCGCGCTGGAGGATTTTGAATGAATGGTCGATGCTCATGACACATCGCCTTAAACGTGGAATAAACCCTTTCTTAACCCTTTTCTGCATTGTTTTAAGCCTTTGAGGATCATCATCCTCGGCTCTTTGTCACTTTGATTGACTGTGGGAGAGCCTGCACATTAATCTACCATTAAAACCTGCAAATAAAAATTAAAAACATTATGAAAACCTGCTTTGTGGTTTTAAACTGCTTGCGGAAGCTGTGTGGGGGCAATAGGAGCAGTGAGGAGGAGGGTGCATGTAGCGAGGAGGTTCTATGGCGAAGAGAAAAGAACCAGGGTTTAAAACAGAGTTTTTAGCACGAAGAAAGCATTGGTGGTTTCGGGAAAACGACGAATGGTTTTCGCGTGAGGTTCGGGCGGTAAGTGGTATTGGCAGGGGGGATCACGACAAGGTTTAGGGGTTGACTCGTGTCCCCCTAAAACCATCCATTTCACGTTCAAATTTCACGCTGCAGGGGTGTGGGTGGAATGGGCGCGAAATTATGCGTCGATCGTTCGATCTGCGAGCTGTAGATCTACGGTGGATGTTTAGCACTAGGGGAGAAAAGATGCACGGGAGGAGGATGGTGTGTCCTAACAGTGACGTCAGCCTTTGTCGTCTAGCGAAAGGTTTTTAATCAGCGGGGTGAAATGGATCGGGTTAAGTGCGGGCTGTTGATCGATTATGATCAACGGTTAGGATTGATTCCGGGGGGGGGATGGTGGATGAGGGGTCGAGAAAGGGTGGAGCCCCAATAGCCGTTGGATCTTGAGGATTGATGGTCAGGATCTTTTCGGCGAGATGCACATTGTGAAGAGAAGAGAATGTGGAACAGAAGATTGCGATGGTCGATGGAGCATGGATCGTCGGATGGAAGTAGATTGATGGTTAGGTTTCCATCGACGGAATGTCTATCAGGGGTGCGACATCGGTGGGGTAAAGCAGAATCAGGAGGCTGTGATATGCGATAGCTGATGGGGCTTAGCGCTTGGTCACAGGACCAGGCTATATGATGAAAAGGGGCTAGGGCTAAGCCGAAAGGCACTTGAGCCTGAATTTCTAAAAGGAGCAGAAGTATGTTGAAATGAAGGTTTTTTAAGGGTTTTGAGGGGTTCTGATGGGGTAAAAGAAGGGTTTTAAATCAAGCAAAAGAAGATTTAAAAGGTTTTCAAGGGATTTCTTGAGGAAATGGAGGAATAATAAAGGAAAAAAGGAAATTTCAGGAGGGAAATAAAGGGTAAAATGAGGAAAATGGGTGACATGAACAGAATATTTTGAAATGGATAAATGGTGGGAATTATGGCTTTGAAGGAAGTTTTCTTTTTGAATCAACAGGGCTTATTTGAAGGATTTTTAAGTGAAAACATCAGTGAGATTGGTCTTTTGGACAAGAGACACAACAAGGCTTCAATAACTCACAGATTTTGCATGAAATTTGTTTCTTGAAGGCCACAAACTTGTTTTAGCCATCATTTTATATGACAAAATTTATTATTGATGGCCAACATTGGCTCCACTTGGGGAGGGCAGCTCCTTGGAGGTGTCAAGAACCTCAGAGATAAATATCTGGAAAATAGACCAGTGCCTTTGTTATTTTCTATGCTTTGACAACCTCCTTCTTCTTTGATCATGCTACTTAACAAGATGATCAGTTTTACATTAGCAGAATGATTCATTCCCCAAACAACTACCTACATAGCCTACTTCCTAGAATTTTTTCTTCTGTGGGTGCACTTGGACTTGCAAACCCTTTGAAACATCAAAGTTTTATTCTTTTCAAAACAGGAAAAAATAATCTAAATCTATCCTTATTTCTTTCGAGAGTCCAGATTAAACAGTTGAACTCTTTTATTTCTACCTATACTACTATCTATCAAGATTAAGCTGTTTGACAGATCTGCATTCTCTATATTCTAAAACAGAAATTTAAAACATAGCTAAATCATGATTAAGAAGTGTGATTTGCTATGGTGTCTATGGCGTTATGTACAAGCTGCACATAGACTTTATTTTCAGAAAAATAAGACAAAATTGTGAAGGCTTAAGATCTGAAAATTATAAACATCCTTCTATTATTTTTCCAGCTCTGGTTTTGATCTATTTAGAGCCATCTTTTTCCTTTTCTTGGTTCAGATTTTGAGTTTGTTTTGAACCATTATTTTCTATCCTAATCTATTCTATTGATAAGCCAAGATTATACAGTTTGGAAAATATTCTTCACTAACCTATTAGCAGTAAATTTAAATCTATCTAGTCATGATTAGGCTCTATGACTAAATAGTAGTGTTCTCTTTTGGTAGTGGCATTTAAGCTTGCACACTTTCAGGCTCTCTTTATTTTTTGGTATGGGGCTATACCTTTCTTCTTTTTCTAATCTGCCCTCTTTTCTTTTTTATTGTTTTTGTATTTTTTTAATTTTTTATTTTTTTTTTAATTTTTATTTCAAACTAAAAACAAAAAACTAACTAAATGCTCATAGGTTGAGATTTATTGACATTCCTACCTACCCTAATCTAACTTGGAAATATCTGTGGTTTTATATGATACAATAGTGCCAGTGCAGCAAGTTAAGTAGTAACAAAAAAGGGTAGAAAATCTGACTGCTTGTCAGAGATAACCACATGGTACTTTGAATGTGGGTCTTCAAAACCAAGGCCACCACCAGTGGTGACCACTCCTGATATATCTGGCTCTTGCAAAGGATCAATGCTTGGGAACTTGAGCTAATTAGGGCCTCCATGTACTCTGCCACAGGATCAACAAAAACATGATGTAAAATTTCTTCTTTTAGGCCTTCCATGACTGGTAGGTTATTTGCGTCCTTGACAGTTTTAATTAATGCATCTTCATTGTGGCTCTTGAAAGCACAATCATCATTTTATTGCACATCAAAAGGCAGTGAAATTTCTTCTTGCTTTGGGGGAGGGAGACTTTCCAAAAATGCTCTGGGGTCCCTGAATTGGTATGACTAATCTTGTGAATTCAACATTTCAATTTCGGTTTCATATCTGTCCACCACCAAGTCTAGGAAATTTTTCTTAATCTCAGGTTTAGCATTGAATTTTGAGCTGAGAAGGATAACCTTTGGAAGGTCCTCACATTCATGTTCTGCCAGCTTATAACGAAACTCTGCTATGAAACTTGACTGCATTTTTGCAAATTTCTCAGAGTCTTCCATTAGTGGAGTGATTTTTTCTTTGCTATGGGATGTGGAGTGGCCACTATGTTGATTTTAGACCGACAGAAAAGAAAATTCAGCCAGGTATGACAATATTTAGAGGCAAATTAGTCTTTAACAAAGAAAAATTAATACTCAAAGTTTCCTTGACTGAGTATGAGTGATGTTATGATAGAATGGGTTTCCCAGTGGAGGCTTTAGGTCTATTGAGAGTTGTGGAGTCACCAGGTGGATGATTTTGGACTTCGTTGTCCACCTGCAGCATGATTTGGATTGCTCAATGCATTCCCAGGGGACTTTACAAGTACTAGTGAAGTAATAGGCCTACTGGAGGCCAGTGGAGTCGCCAGGTGGAAAGTTTGAGCTCTTTTGGAGGTAAAATATTCTATGATCCACCACCAATGTTTATTATGAAAACCAATCTGAAATGTTTTTGGGGTTTTCTGAGTTTCTATGGTTATTGAAGGACTTAGTGATTCTACAAGAGTTTGCTAGGCTATTATGTACTCAGAGGTCCCACCGTGATCGTCATTATGTTGGGGTAGTGATGAGGTGGCAGATTCACTAGATATTCTATGATTTACTGAGGGTCTAAAGAGTTTTAAGAGGTATTCATGCATTTATGTACTCAGAAGTCCCACCGTGATCGCCATTATGTTAGCTCCCCATAATTTGCTTTATTGATTGAGATACAAATGGAAAAGGTAACATCAAACCAAGCTTTGGAATCCAAGGACCTAGCCTTCCTGGATTCAGAGAGGGATCTCTCTTAAAATTATGGTTTCTATTTTAGTTTTGACGATTGTCTTGATTTTCCCTAGGAGGTGTTCTCTCATTCAAACTGAATTTTTCCATCATCCTCTCCATTTTCCTAACTATGGAGTCAAGTTTGGTTTCGGAAGAGGAGGGTGCAGGTGTTGTGTCATCTCTATAAGTCACCCTTTTTTCTGATCTCACCCTAGCGCTTTTCTCAATCAAATTGGCCTCTACACTCATAGCCCCCTTTTGCATGTCTTCTAGAGTTAAGTAATCTCTCTCCCTTAGTTGATAGGTCATATCAGCATCAAAGTATTCGGGATATTTCACCAAAGCCAAGCCTTGTGGAAGTTTTATGTGAGGTGGGAGAGCATTGTAAACATTGTTAAACCTAGTGGAGTAGTCATGAACACTTTCTCCTGGATTTCTCTTCGGATTGTTATACTCGGACATAATTTGGAGGGGGTTCTTCCTAATTTCCCATTTGTTCACAAAGGTTTGGTATATAGTAGGGAGATCAGGAATGCTGTTGGGAGGTAAGTCTTTAAACCATTTCTTGGGTTCTCCCCCTAGGCTCTAAGCAAAAATACTCATTTTCATGGTTTCTTCTTCTATCTCCATATAGTCAAAAGCATCATTAATTCTATCTACATGTTTTTGAGAAGTGATGGATTCAGTCCCTAAGAAGTGAGGGATTTTGGAATGATAGTCATTTGGCAAAGGTAATAGTGGTTGTTGTAGAGCTAGTGGAGCATATCAGGCTGCCATGATGGGAGGGAAAGGAAACACAGGCTGATTTACAAGGGGAGGATTTGTGAGAGGTGGAGGAGGATGGAGTGAGGTGGTTTGCACACTGGTGGTATGGATGGGTGTAGCTGAGGTACTTGGAACAGAACGCTGATTCTGAGTAGATTTGAGATAAAAAGGGCCGAAGTGATGTAGAAGCTGAAAATCAGGTGGAGTGGAAGGAGAAGCTTCTCTACTGGAGCTTTTCTGCAAATCTATGGGCTCAAAGTTAGCTTGGTCAACCCTACTTTATGACTTGGCCCTGAATAGGTTCTTGGTATGGTGCAAATCAAACTGAGGATCTTGTGAAACTGTAAGGTGTTCTGGTGTAAAACTTGCTCTATGGATGGTCCTAACAGTGGGTGAGTTTCCAGCTTTAGGATTTTTCCACAAAATATTTTCTGGGTTATCAACTACGGTAGGAGGATTTGGGTCCGGGTGTGATCTGGTATAGATCCATCGTGAAGCAAGATCTCTTTATTCACACCAGGTATAACTAGGCCTTAAAAACTGTTTTGGACTGATTTGACACAATCCTAGAATAACCTATGGGACTAGTGGGATGAGGAAGGCCTACTGGAGGCTAGTGGAGTCGCTAGGTGGATTTTTTTTTTGAAAATTTGAAGACCTGTATACAATGGTCCACCACCAAATTCTTGATAAAAAATCAATCTAGGGAGTACTTTTGGGTTTTTAGTTTCTTTATGCTGCCTTAAGGTTAATGAGTATCGCCTAACTAAGTCATTATCTTGCTAGGATGATAAAGTAATTAGTTTCTACTCTGGCTATGGGTTGGTTTTAAAGTCAAAATAGGGATGTATATGAGTCTATAATAGTTTTTCAGGCTACTATGAACTCTGTCCCACCATGATCGCCATTTATGTTAGCTATCCATAATTTGCTATATTGATTGAGATACAAGTGGACAGGGTAACATTAAACCAAGCTTTGGAATCCAAGGACCTAGCCTTCCTGGATTCAGAGAGGAATCTCTCTAGTAGGTGCAAAGATGTGAACTTGTTTGCTGATTTGGGTTGATTTTAGGCTAGATGTTAAGTGCAGGGTGTTTTGATTGTTTTTGGTTGGGTATGATGCTCATATAGATTTAGATAGAACACAAGGAATATTGTTAAGTCATTGGGCAATGGAGTCAAACAAGGTCATGAATGAGTTCATCAATGGTGTCAAGAGCATTTGCAGGGAAATTTAACTTGGTTGGTGGATCTTTAAGGTTGTGAAGGATCATGAGATGGACATTAAACTTGGGAACAACAAGCTAATAAAGGGCAGAAATAGAATCCTTTATATACTTTTAAACTGAGGGAGTTAGAAGATTTATAAGCATAGCAAGAGAGTCAAAGGCTTAAGAAAAACCTAATCCATTTGATTTCAAACTGAAAGCAGATAATCAACCAAGACAACATTCAGATAAAACATAGAAAGGCAAAAACTTATTTAATCTTTCATGGATTTTATCATCAAGAGCAAAAAAAACCTTTTAGTTGCACAAGTAACTATAACCATAGAATAAGAGAAAACCCTAACATCCACAGTGACAACTATGAAATTTCCTTGAGACAATTTTAGCTAAGTAAAGGCAAAGAGCATGGTTAAGACAGACTTCTTTGACAAAATTTAGGCAAAGCTGCTTCAAAAGATGATTTCAAGAACAAAGTACTTCAGAGGTAACAATATGCAGGGCTAGCCATAAATCATAATTGATACTAACTGATATAAATCATTTAAGAAAATAGACAAGATAAAAACTTATTAGAGAGCAAGAGATGAATTCCCTAACATATCTTAAGCAGAAGAAAAAATTAAGGGAGTGAAGGAAACAAACAGATCTAAGGTGCCATTAACAAACATATCTTAGTCTAAATTTTTTGTCCTACTGCAACATAGAAATATGGAAAACATAATGGGAAACTTAGAAAAAATTAACAAGAGAAAAATTCACCATCAACCAGGCCTATGGATCCTGCAAACAATCCTTCTCTATCAACAAGTGAATCAGATCATGCATAAGCTCCAAGACATTAATTTTTCATCAAAGGCTTCAAGGGAATATGTATTACTTCAGCATAAGTCATCAACATCCAACGTTTACAATGAGTTCCAATGCAGTATTTATGCTGCAAATGAGGAGGTGAAACTCTTATAGGGTTCAAAATGTTATTAATTACAGAGTAAATGCATTCCTAGCCTTGAAAACCACGCAGGGCATAAGGTAAGAATATTTGCAGCTACTTCTATGTTAAATAACTTTTTCTTAATTTCTGAGATAAAGATAGGTGGAAAAGATTGACTTTTAAGGCTCTACCCTATATTTACAATAACTATTCTGACATTTTAAAATATATTCTTTTGTGTAATAACTGCTTGTTTTTATTTACAGATAATAATTGGCCAAAGGAGTCAATTGATATTTCTGATTGAATAACTTCTGTGTGTTGATGTGTTTGAGGCTGCTTTAGCCTAATATTTCCTTTAATTTCATCATTAAACTGTGTTAAGGCCTGATATCACTTTTTGCCTTCATAATTTCACTATGCTGTCTTTATCTATAATCTGCATGGTTTAAGTCTTTTAATCTTTCATGCTTTTGAAGTAACCTTTAAACTTTAATCTCTCTGATACTCTTCACTAATCTTCACCGTTTCTTCCATTTTGCTGGTGTACAAGTGGCTTTCCGTGCTGGAGGGTTTTGAATGAATGGTTGATGCTCATGACACATCGCCTTAAACATGGAATAAACCCTTTCTTATCCCTTTTTTGCATTGTTTTGAGCCTTCGAGGATCGTCATCCTCGGCTCTTTGTCACTTTTCTTGACTGTGGGAGAGCCTGCACATTAACCCACCATTAAAACCTACAAATAAAAAATAAAAACATTATGAAAACCTGCGTTGTGGTTTTAAACTACTTGTGGAAGCTGTGTGGGGGCAGGAGGAGTAGTGAGGAGGAGGGTGCATGCAGCGAGGAGGTTCTATGCTGAAGAGCAAAGAACCTGGGTTTAAAACAGAGTTTTTAGCGTGAAGAAAGAATTGGTGTTTTTGGGAAAACCACGAATGGTTTTCGCGTGAGGCCCAGGCGGTAAGTGGTATTGGCAGGGGGGAATGCGATAAGGTTTAGGGGTTGATGCATGTCCCTCTAAAACTGCCCATTTCGCATTCAAATTGCACGCTGCGGGGGTGTGGGTGGAATGGGCGCGAAACAATGCATCGACCATTCGATCTGCGAGCTGCAGATCTATGGTGGATGTTTAGCGCAGGGGGAGAAAAGATGCACGAGAGGAGGATGGTGGGTCCGACATCAGCCTTTGTCGTGTAGCGAAAGGTTTTTTATCAGTGTGGTGAAATGGATCGGGTTAAGTGCGGGCTGTTGATCGATTATGATCAACGGTTAGGATTGATTCCGGGGGGGAGATGGTGGATGAGGGATCGAGAAAGGGTGGAGCCCCAATAGTCGTCGGATCTTGAGGATCGATGGTCAGGATCATTTCGGAAAGATGCACATTGCAGAGAGAAGGGAAGGCGGAACGAAAGATTGCGATGGAAGATGGAGCGCAGACCGTTGGATGGAAGCAGATCGACAATTAGGATTCCATCGGCAGAATGTCTATCGAGGGTGTGACATCGATGGGGTAAAGCAAAATTGGGAGGCTGCAATATGCGATAGCCGATGGGGCTTAGCACTTGGTCACAGGACCAGGCTATATGACGAAAAGGGGCTAGGGCTAAGCCGAAGGGTGCTTGAGCCTGAATGTCTAAAAGGAGTGGAATTAGGCCGAAATGAAGGTTTTTTAAGGGTTTTGAGGGGTTCTGATGGGGTAAAAGAAGGGTTTTAAACCAAGTAAAAGAAGATTTACAAGGTTTTTAAAGGGATTTCTTGAGGAAATTGAGGAATAATAAAGGAAAAAAGGAAATTTCAGGAGGGAAATAAAGGGTAAAATGAGGAAAATGGGTGACATGAAGGGAATATTTTGAAATGGAGAAATGGTGGGAATTATGGCTTTGAAGGTAGTTTTCTTTTTGAATCAGCAGGGCTTCTTTGAAGGATTTTTAAGTGAAAACATTAGTGAGATGGGTATTTTGGACAAGAGACACAACAAGGCTTCAATAACTCACAGATTTTGCATAAAAATTTTTTCTTGAAGGCCACAGACTTGTTTTAGCCATAATTTTATATGAAAAAAATTATTATTGATGGCTAAAGGCAGATCTGTTGTTATATCAACCACCACCTTAGCCCTAAGAAGCTTATAAAGGCAGATCACCTGAAAGCGTAAAAGGGAGAAATATTTAAAAGAGTGCATGGGTTAATATAAAAGGAAATCCGTATAACAAAAGGGACAAGGCATCATATATGTATTATAGCCTCGCGGTAAAGCTTCACACGAAGTAGAGAGGATAAAGGTGCAAGACAGCTGCACAAGGCGGCACCCACCCATACTCCACGTAATCAAAGGACAAAGGCGCGCGAAGGATTCCGCGGGGATCAAGGATGGCAGGGGGAAGGCAGAATCTCACCCCCCCAGAATGGTGGTGACGTGGCTTACGATGGGACCCAGGATAGATACTCCGTGGGGTAACGGCCGCGGGCTCAGAGCTTCTAAAAAACCCCCGCCAGACTTTCTTGTGGGCCCAACCATGAAGGAAACCTATCGCTACGAATACAATGGTAAGGTAAGTCCTAGGAAATATGGTACACGACCAGTACCGGCATTTAACCTGACGCGTGGTATACACCTAACCGAAATATGATAGCGAATAACCCGATGCCACACGTCTTAGTGTCGGTGTCCTTATGACATCATCCCTACTAGTGTCATCCTAGTCTCATTTTCCAGGAAATTTGAAGTTGTATAACCCTGCTCTATGATTCACTGTGGTAAAATACTTTCTTTTATGGGATACTGTATAGCTAAAGCGCGAGCGCCCAGTACCAGGTTTTCCAAGTCGTTTTCAATTTCCCTGTGTCGCTTTCCTTGAGCATTTTCCTTACTGTGCAGGTATTCCATCCCCTTTTCACTATCTGGTTTACTTCCGATTTTCATTTTTCATAATTTTCATGGGTAAAGTCACGGTTAAGAAGTTAGAGCCTGAATCCCCTCAAGTTCATGAGTCCAGGGCTGCTCCTGAACCTGAGCGTTTCACAGACTTGCAAGTCCACATCCAAGACCCACAATACCCATTTTCATTAGTAGTGTCAAGCCGGAGCTTTTTAGGAAGCATGTGGAAAATAGGGACAAGTTCAGAGTCATTTTGTCAAGACTATATCACCAAATTACTCCCCCTATCTACCCCATTGTTGAATTCATTTGTTGGCTCAGAGAAGCTTACGATGAACGTCAAGATATGTTCCTATCATCTCAGGGGAACAATATATTCACTATATCTCCCGCAATCATCAGAAAAGCCCTCTGTTACCCTACCAGTTCAAATCATGTCAGTTTCACTGAAATGACGCTATCCTGTCAGTTTTACAAGTTACCATGGAGGTAGTAGAGCAATTTCATCGCTGCTATTTCTGACTCCTGCCTCACAGCTTTCCCGTCTGCAGACTCAGTACCCCTGAACACATTCAAGGAAGACCTTCAACCAACCCTTGCTCTCATTGCGGGATTAATAGGTATATAAGGGGTCGAGCAAGTCTTGAAAGAGTGTGTAGCCCTTTTATGGTTAATGTCACAACCCGACATTGTATTGGATATCCCTGGTTTCTTGGCCGCCTCCATCCAAACTCAATATCAGGACCTCCCAGCTACAGGTCATTTTCGTTTCTGTTCCATGGTATTCTACCTTTTCCTCTTCCAACAAGATGATAAGTTTGAGGGTTTTGTTCTAGAAAAGGTTTATAGGATAAATTATCAGCCAAGACCTGTCTTTGACTGGAATCCCGCAACGCATCAGTTGGAAAATGGGGTGGGTTATTCAAGTTTCTTGAATGAATTCATGACAATAGCTTATACTATTATTCATGACAATCCTCCGCCTAGGATTTTTCCTAAGAAGAAGAAATGGCTAAAGTACAGTGAGGCTGAAAGCATAGGAGACTGGTACCTATTTGATGACTACACTAAAATCAAGGTTTACGGTGAAAAATTTTCCCCTTACAGATTGCCAGTTTTTCCCGCCCTGGGGATTTTCACCTTGGAGTACCTCTGGCAGACCTTGAAGGTTGACCAAATCAACTTCCTCCCTGCGAAAAAGGGGTTCATTCTCAAAATTCCTACAACCATCAGCCCCTTCATTGTTAACTCAAGGCATGCCCTCCCCATAGTGGAAAACCTGCTCAAGGGCATGGATTTAAGGCAAGGGAAAGCTTGGCCCTACGATCCGAAAGGCATCATCTCAAATAAAAGGAAGAAGATTAAATCAACTGCTTATGCTCACGAAACTAGACCCTTCATCGAGTAGAGAGGTAATCTTGATACCTGGCCTTTGCTTTCACAGATGGAGATCCATTCATCTGTGACATGGGAAAAAGGAGATACTACTTCAACACAAGAAGCAGGCAAGAAACAGGTGGAGGAAGCTGGCGCTCTAGGAGAAGGCTCCCCACCTTCCAAAAGGCAGAGAACCAATGATGAAGAAAGTGTCGGAGAAGAGCAATCTTTGTAAAAATTAACATTTTATGGTCAATCAGAGAAGGGAAAAGCAGGTTTTGTGGTAAAACATGATGGCCAATCATCTTCTGATTTCTTAGAAGTGTCACAGGCCATCTTTGTAAACAGGTCAAAGGCAGAGAATGAAACGATGAGGAAGAATAGAGCTATTAGGGAAAAGCACTGGTCGGATTTAGAAGGGTATGTAGACAAATATCATACTCGGTTCTCAGCCGAGATTGATATGGACAAAGAACAATTGGTACTGGCCATGACTGAAGTGGTACTAAACCCAGAGGCTGGGACCACTAGCTATAGAGCTCTAAAGGTGGCGGTCAACATGTCACAAGTTCCACCAATCTACAAGTGCAATCTATTCTAGTGTTTCGGTGATATGCTAAAGGATGAGGTTGTGAAGCTCTCCCTCACTCTAAGGAAACTACAAACCAAGCACAATCAAGTGATTGAGAACCTTAGAATGGAGAAGATTAATGCTCGTGCACTATCAAATGATCTACGCAGTCTGAAATCTGTTGTAAAGGGCAAAGGGAGTGATAAAGCAGACCCTCAGGGCCATGTCATCTCGGAGTTGCAAAAACAGGTTGCAGCTCTGAAACATAAGTTGAATATGCCTGGCTTTCAGCACGTAAAAACTGTTGAATTAGCCCAGATAGAAAATGAGAAGGCCAATCTAGTAGACTCCCTTGCCAAGGAAAAGGAAGAGAGGGTTATAATTTCTGGCGAGATGTCTGCCCTCCAGCTAAAGATGGACGAGCTGCAAAAAACTGGGATGCACATGTATGCTCCACACCACCTCCTGAAGGGTCCAGCTCACTCTCAGAGCAGCTGACCACAGCGCTGGCCGAAATTCAAGTGGCGGAGAAGCAGGTTCAGACGACATGACAGAAGATCCAGGATTTCGAGGCCCGCCTCAAGGAGAATTCCAAGAAGGTAGTGGCTCTGCAGAAGGAAATAGAATAGGGGAAACAGGAGAAGTTACAGCAGGAGAATACTAACCCAGACCTTACGAGCCGGATGAAAGGAAATATCACCCTTCTAGATGCTCAACGCTTAATTTGGATAGACATCATTATGGAAGTAAAGAAGAATTGGGATTTCCTGACCCTCGTTGAAGAAAAGAAGGCCGCGGTATGCCTATTAAAAAGAACTCTCCACGAAGGGTATACTCACGCTTCAACTAAGGTTGAAAACGCCAAAAGGTATGTTGCTCTCCTAAATGATTTGAGTTCAAAAGAATTAGCTAAATGAGGAATCAAGAGCAGGTTCAAGGAGTCGTCAGAATGTCAGAGGGTGATGGAAAAGGAAGCTGCGCGCAACCTTGCATTGGGTAGTTTGGAAAAGATGGTGAAAAGCCTGGAATAGTTCGAAACAGAGTGGACCAAACTAACACTCGCCGTCCGCCCATCATGCTAGGAGCCTTCAAATGCAGTTCTTCAACCGTTATCATCATATGAGTGCCAGCTGATAGAAGTGATGAATCTGACTGACATACCGTCTGAGAAGACTGCTCGGCTTAAGGCTGAAACGATAATTGCAGTACTTAGCAAAGAATTCTCCCTCCTCCATCAGGTGAAGCAATGGTTACCCACTCAGGCTAGCTATGCCGAACTGACTGAAGTATATATTCGGGTTGATTCTTTCACTACGATACCTGATCCTACAGCTGACACTTGGAAGAGGTGTAACAGTCATGCGAGTGCATCAGCCACCGCATCTGCTCCGTCTGCCTCTAAGAAAGCCAGCTCCTCTACAACCATAACATTGCCTTCTCCAGCTACAGCCTCGACTACGTCACACTTTTTATCTCAAAATCAAGACTTGATAGGCTGCTAATCAAGGAGACCTTGAGTAACTATTTCAAACTAGGCTTTTAGTCGAGGCTTAGCCTCCTCAGCCTGAGAGGGTTCTCTCAAAGTTTTTATGATTTTCAAATAAAAGTCAGATGGCTAACTCTGTGAGTAAATGGATTAAATTTAGAAAGTGGTTGTACTACAATAAACAAGCACCCATTAGGATTATGGGGTCACTTTATGTTTTCACTAAACATGGATATCAAATTCATATGGAAGTCAGGGCATATTAAAGCTTAGATGCATCAGTAAAACAATGAAAAAGTAGGTCACATAGTCCATGAATATATGAAGGAAGTTAGAGCACCTTCACAGTGAGTTATACGTAACATACACTCATGCTACTACAAGTAAAAGATAAAGGAGAGACATAACACATTAATCATCCATAGCCTTTTCTAAATCCTGAGTAACAAACTGATACCAATGTATTAAGATAAAAACGTAGTTACAAATAACACCAAATAGTACACTTGTTCTAGCAAAATTCCAACCCTATGCTCTTCGATTTTATCCCTTTTATAGATTATTCATTACATCTTATGATTCTCTCCCATCCTTTGAGGAGAATTCAAATTTTGACACCTAATACTTATCATAAAACAAACTGCATTTACAATTGACAGTTGAACTGTCTGTTTAGAATCCTAATCCAATTAGGACTAAAACATCATTTATTACAACAAAAAAACCTAATATAAATACTTAAAGAAACACTTGACAACTGCATCTTGTAGTCTTCGACCATGATCATGTCTCTCCTCTTGCTATTAGACTTCCTTTATCTCTTCCTTATCTGTCCCTGTAAAATAGGATAGTGTTTCCTGTATAGTAGCTTGAGTGCCTCATTAATGCCAATTTGAAACATTTGCTGCATAAATAGAACTGAAAAAATGTGCCCAATGTCTTGGTATCATCATAGAGCTATGAGATTCCATCGATGTACATGTCACCTTTCAAAAATGATGTGGAGACTGCCATAGTGCTGCACTACAAAACTGTCTGTGTTTTCGTAGCGCAGACCTTTCTTTTTGAAAAACATGTTTTTAACTCCAATTTAATGTGCCCAAACCTTTTGAATCTTCATTAATATTCAATATAAACCTCCCATCAGCATCAAAGCTTCAAAAAATGAACCATTTATCCTTTGAAATTTGCAAAAATTTATAAAACTGCATTCTACAGCAGTTTCGTAGCGCGCAACGAAACTGCTGAGTCTTCATCTTTCTTAGTTTTTTTTTTTTTTAATTTCAAGTTGGAAGCCTTTAAAAGTTATTCTTCAAGTGGTAGATCCATCCTTACAATCAATACTATTAACTCTAAGTAGTTTAAAGAATGAGAGCATTACTACATAACCTTTCAAAGTTTATTTCAAAAATGAAACTTACTGTTTAGGCTGTAGCTCTTCTCTAAATTGATTTAACTGTATCTCTAAATATTCAATTCTCCTCTTGAGCCTTTTGTTATTAGCCCTCAATTTTTTGTTAAGCATCCTGATGAACTTGGCTTCCTTGATTGCAGGTAGTGTCCAGATGAAAAACTAAGCTTGACTGTCAATTAGTTCAGGATTTGGATTTCTCTCAATCTCCCACAGCCCTTTCATCCTTTCAAACTTGACCTTCTCTTCAGCATATATTCTTTCTCTTTTCTTCAATTTCTCAATTTCATTATTTGCAAGCCTGAGTTTTTTATTTACCTCTTCATAGCTTCTTTTTTCCTTTTGAACCTTAAAGACTCTATTTCTATCTTCTTCAGGCATTGCAGATGACATATTTGTAGTTTCTCCAAAAACAATAGCAGTTTCTTCCTCTGTTTGTTCTCTCACAAAATATGAATGTTACAGCTTCTTAGATTGCCTTGTTGAGGGTCTTATGGGTTTAAAAATAAACTTTGCCACCTCTTATTTAAATTCTAACTTTTTAGATGTCTTCAACCTTTTCAATTTGCTGGCACCTGTATCTAATTTAATGAATTCTGCTTGCACTAAGGGAGATTCCTCTATGTCAATAGCCTAAAGTATGTCATCCATATTACCTCTTGTCTGCTTTGTAAATACAACCTTACGATTTTATTTTATTTTTTGACTTTTAGTCAACTTCTTTGAATTTTCTTTGCTAGTTGACTGTTTTAAAAATGTTTTCTCAACCAGGGTTTTCTTCTTCTGTCTAGACCTAAGAGTCTTCTGGATATTCAATGATGTCATTGGCTCTTTCACACTTTTCCTAGGTTTGAGTTTAACAAATCTCTTAGACTTTGTTTCCATAGGGCCAGTAGTCTTTGATGGAGTTTTAGATTGTGGGCTGGTAGCTATTCCTTCTATCCCAATTCCACTCAAAAAGAGGAATTCTTCCCAATCTCTATTTGCCTTTTGTAACTCATGTAAGACTATCAATTTGACTAAGCCATGGTGGAATAAATAGGTTTCACATGATTCAACTTTCATCTGTACCTTATCAAACATCTTATCCAAGCTTCTAAAGAGATAAAAAGGTAAATCCAATGATATCATCCTTGTGGAATGAAGCAAGAGTTTAAAATGGTAGGTGTATACCTTATTATATCTACCCTCGCAAGTGAAGTATCTATGAATATTGTAGAGCAAATTGGAAAATGTGTCTTTGACATAACTCCTTGGCACAACCTTGTTCAAGTCAACTTCTAAGAATTCTGGTTTCAAAAATATCTTGCATGGTGTCAAATCAAATTTGAAAATTTTAAAACACCTATCTTCACCTCTTGGGATCTCTGTTACAGCTGATATTAATTCAAGGGAAATTGGTACATTTAGGAATCCAATATTTGAATTTGACCCTGTTGTGGTCCCCATGATTTGGCAGATTTGGCAATACCAAATGATGAGACAACATCAAACCACTTTTAGATCTCAGGATCTAGCCCTCCTAGATCCAGAGAGGGATCTCTCTATAAATGCAAAGAATGATATATCTTTAAGGCTCAAATTGAGGTATTAGGCCAGCTATGAAGCATGAGGGTTTTTGATTTGTTTGTTTGGTTGGAGATAATTAACTGAGAAGGTTAAGGAAATGAAAAGGAATAGAGTAGCAGGATGTTTCAGCATGGGAAAATAGGTCTAGAGAAGTGCCAATCCATTGGGCTATGGAGTCGTAAAAGGGTTTACTTGCATAAAAACCATCCAAGGGTTTCCATAGGGCAAGTCATCTATACCAAAGGATCTCTTTAGATAGGTAGTGGGATGGAACATTTAAGAGTGGGTGAAAGAAAGAAACTAAAGTGCAGTCTAAGATTAGGTAAGGACTTTGAACTTATCCTGCTTTTGACATACTTCAAAGGAAACTCTCAATAAGACACAAAGGGTAGCTTAAGATCAGGTTGGATGTCATTTAAATCCAGGCCTGCTTTCAGCATACTCTAAAGGAGAACAATCCAATAGCCCTCATAACCACTTTCAAAAAGGTAGAAAACATTTAAGGTTAAACATAGAGCAAGGCCTAAGATCAGAGAAAGACTTTTAACTTTCAATGCTTTTGACACTAGCTCAAAGGGATCTTAGAAAGGCTAGCTGTTGTAAGAGGCACATAGTGGATAGGGCTAACTCTCAATCCCCAGTTTCCAAATTCTTTCAGCTGAAACAAAACAAGAACATCTAAGGAAACAAACCCCAAATTCATACATCACTAAGCATGGACCAACCAACTTCTATACTGGTTAAATTATGATGAATTTTCTCTTAGATACACAAAAAGAAGAAAAAATATAGATAAAGATTTGAAAGTGAGACTTAGGGTACTTCCAACAGTATGTCCTAATATATTCTTGTTGTTCTTTATCAAAGAAATATGGACAGTATGTAAAAACATGAAAAGAGACAGTTACAGTAAGAGTAACATCACCAATAATATAGACCAGGATCCTGTGAATTTTCTTGATTAATTGATGTGCAAAACCAGTCACATACTTTGAGCTTAGTGGCCTTTTACAATCCGGACTTCTCTTCCCAGCCTACTATATTACAAACTACTCAATTGCTTCTCCTTAATAACAGTTCTATCAACTAATAGAATCCCAACAACCAACAACTTTTCAATATAATTTACAGGGGTTCTTATAGGAGGTGAAGTAACAGAGGAGGTAGTTGGCCAAATTAAATGAGAACTTAACATTTCTCAGCCTCTGGGAGGATTGATGAAGAAGAGGTGACATGCTCCATACTTCATTGAATAGGCCTTTGCTTGTATTTGTACTCTGGCAGTTTGTTGTTGACCTTCAGAGGCTCTGGTAGGTGGGCAATTGCTTCTAGGCTGCATGTATGCCAATAAATCTTTGACTGCCTTGACTGTGACATATGTTAATGAAAATAGGACTGCAGGGGTAGTATGGGCCAATGGAACATGACCAGCCTCTCTAATTTTGCGTGTAGAGGCTGCTATGTTGATGTGTCCTCTGTGTTTTTCACTGATCTGGCTCTCATTAATGTTCATTGTGTTACTGATACTCTTTGACTTCTGCTGATGGTTGCACAGGCTGTAATGGCACCGGAAGGCTCGTGTAAGGGTTGATGAACCCCTACAGGTCTCCTCTTTGCACGAATAATGGCCCGCAAGTCATTATCCCTGCCCTCTGTTTTGTTTTGAATATTGTGGAAAAACCCACATTGCCTGCAAAAACCAACAAAAATCACGAAAAACTGTTGAAAAAGTGCTCATAACTGCTTTGGGAGGTTTGGAATGGAGGTTAAATTGCAACCGTTAGAAAAAAATGATCAATGGATGAGATCGATCGGCGAGATCACTTGAGAGGAGGCAAGGTTGAGAATGACATGGTGGTGAGGTTATATCATGGCCATCTAATTAGAGGGTTTTAACGGTGGAGATCGGCGGAAGGAATTATTTTGAGAGCAAAGGGGAAAAGGGAAATGAACTGTGATCGTGTTAAGATAGATCCATCTAATTAAATCAATTGACGGTCAGGATTAAATGAAGAATTATATCAGGGAGTGGTTTTAGCGGAAAACTGCTGGTTTCGTGTAGCTCCGAAGTGGTTTTGAAAATTGGCCAAAAAAACGCGATATGCTTTGCTTCCCGACGCGTGTCCTCCCAAAACCACTTTTTTGCGTAATTTTGGAGCATTATCTGTCGGACATAAAAATTACGCGATATGTTTCTCGGCCGTCGGATGAAAGGCGGAGAGATCTAACGATGGGGATGAGAGCGCGATGGGATAAGATGCGCAGCGGAGGTGAAAACATCGGGATTGGTGTGGACCGTCAGATCTTTGGAATGGATGGTCATGATCACAAGTAGGAGCACCAGTGTTTCAAAGGGGAAGAAGGCTAGATGGATGGGCGGAATAGATCTTGATCGTCGGATCTGTGACAATCAATGGCAGGGATTCAATCGGAGGTAGGAATGGTGGAGGGGTGAGTGAATGAGCGGGAAGAAGGGGAGCCGTCGAATCTGTAGGAATGGACAACGGAGATCTAATCGACAATCACACATTGGGGGAAAGGGAGAAAAGGGACGACTGTGTTGGCGCGATGCGATTCAGTGCCGACCATCAGATTTTTCTTAATGGACGGTTAAGATTCAATCGGGGATCGCAAATCTGCGAAGGTCAAAGGCAAGGGATTAATCTTTTGCGATTTTGCGATTATGCGAGGGCCGTCGGATTAGAGGGCATGATCAACGGTTCAGCTTGAATTAGGGATCGCACAGGCGGAGGTCAACCAGATGGATTAGCGCGCTGTGATTTAGCGTTGGCCATAGGATCTGATAAGATCGATGGTGGAGATTGAAGCGGAGGTCGATGGAGCAAAGGCTCGTCTCATCGGAAGATTTGGAGGAGAAAAAGGAAAAGATAGTAGAGGAAAGCTCCAATTGCGATTAGCAATTAGGCCTTAACGCTCGGTCGTAGGCGCAATTTATATGCGGAGAAAAGGGTTAAGGGCTAATCTGAAAAGGGCTTAAGCCCTAAAGTTTTAAAAGGGTTATTTTAGGCCAAAAAATAGGGTTTTTAAGGCTGAATGAGGGGTTTCGGTATAGGAAAGAAGGTATTTTAAACCAGATAAATGGGGGTATAAGGTTTAAAAGGGGTTTTTGGAAGGTTTAGAGGTTAAATGGAGGGTTAGAGAGGAAATTTGCAAAGAGAATAAGGGTGACAAAGGGGGAAATTGTGGGAATGAAAAGGAAGCAAATAGAGGCCTCTTTAAAGCAGTTTCTTCATAGCAGAACAACAGGTTTTCAAGGATAAAGAGGGAAACAGCAGTGAAGATTCTTTTGAAGGAAAGAAGACACATGGAGGCTTCAAGAATGAAATATTTTCAGGGGAAATGTTTCTCTTGAAGACTCTGAACATATTTAGCCACCTGTTTTCTATGCCAAAAATTTATAGGTGGCTAACAGTGGCTCCACATGGGGATGGCATCTTCTTGAAGGTGTCAAGAATCTCAGAAAATAATCTTTGGAGTAGGCCAGATGCCTGGTACCTAACACATATTTTTCCTTTCTTTGATCAGCTGCCACAAACATGGTGGATATTAAATCAGCAGAAAACATCTTCCCAAACAACTACCTACCCATCCTATTGTCCTAACATTTTTTCTTCAAGGTGCATTTAGACTTGCAGACCTTTCACATCATCAATTTTTTACAAACAGGAAAATAAACCTATCTCTTGCTACCCTTATTACTCCATGAGACCAGATTAAATAGTTGGCCTCATAACTTATCTATCTAAACTGATATCTACTAGGATTAAACTATCTGGCAGATTTCTTTCTCTACATTCTAAAACAAAAATTTAAACATAGACAAACCGGGATTAGACTGTCTGGTCTGCTATGGGTCCATGTCATAAAGACAAGTTGCAAATGAACTGAAACTTTTTAGAAATTAAAAACAGATAACTAAATGCTCACAGGCTGAGCTTTATTGAGATTTCATACCTACCCTACTCTACTTGGGAATCTCTGATGCTCTAGGTGATACAATAATGCCAGTGCAGCCAGTCAAGAAGTAACAAAAAAGGATAGAAAAAATGACTGCTTGTCAGAGATAACCATAGGGTATTCTGCATGTAGGTCTTCAAAACTGAGGCCACTAGCAGTGGTGACCACTTCTGATGTATCTGGCTCCTGCAAAGGATCAATGCTTGAGAACTTTAGCCAGTCAGGGCCTCCATATATTTTTCCATAGGATCAACAAAAACATGATGTAAACTTTCTTCTTTAAGGCCTTCCATGATTGGTAGGAAATCTGCATCCTTGAAAGTTTCAATCACTGCATCTGCAGTGTGGTCCCTGAAATCACAATCATCCTTTTCCTAGTTAGGAGTATTTGGCAGATGAGTTTCAACCAGGACTACCTCTTCTTCCACTGGACCAAGAAAAATATTTCTTTGAGAAAGAAAATCTTCCTCATCCTCATTGTAACCTGAACTAGAGGACTCATCATATTTGGCAGTGCTGTCCTCTTGTAACCCTGATAGGTTCTACTAGAGTGGAATGAACTCTGTGAAAAGATTAACATATTCTTGAGCAGGGGTTTCTTTGATTACCTCAACCCTTTCAGGAGAAGGTTCAGGATATTCATCTTGCTCAAGATTTTCTTCATTTTTTTCTTCCTCATCCTCTGAGCTAGAAAGCTACTGACTTCCATCTTCATGGAAATTATTACTGATGATTTGATATATAACAAAGTGTTGGGGCCCTTGTTTTTGATTAGTTTTTGAAATCTTGGCTAAGACATTTTGAATTTTGACCTTTTTTGAGTTGTGGTATGAATACACATGGCAACCGCCACCGTGCGGCAACTACCAGGAGTCGCGGAGCTATCAAGGTGGCGCGGAAGCATGCGATAGTTGGAGATAGAACAGGGACAAGTGCAGATGAAGGAAACACACAGCAGAAGACAGAAAGTGGAACACACAGATAACAGGAGAGAAGCCGGGAGAAGCTGAAGTAAAGACACAGGGGAACTGATAGTTGCGAGAGAGAGAGAATAAATAACAGGCACTCGGCTGAAAAGAGGAGGATGCTGAAGAGGTTGCGAGGCTCGTGACAGAGGAAGGCGCATAGAGTGACTGCAGGAGAATCATGCATGACCTTCCTATGGTTCTTCTTCTTCTCTATTCTACCTTTCTGTTCCAAAATCCATCTGTACCAGATTTGTAAGCTATCAGTGAGAATGCCATGTAATCATGTGTTTGGCCAAGAGATTAATACAATGGAAGGTTGCTGTCTCAATAAGATGTTTATGTGCTTGTAATGTGTTTATGCTGGTTTAAAATTTTATTTGCAATTGTCTAAATGCTTATTAAGTGATCTTGCGTATATAACTCTGTATATGTAATCGATGCACTGTCCTTCCTGAGTTGCGGGTTTGTTCCTTGCCATTGATCTCATCCCCTTCTGCATGTGGTTGCGGCACGCCTCGGGTGAGACGCACTACTCTCCAGAGCAGGGTGAAAATGCTGGCGTGTTCCTAGACTACACCGGACCCCTTTGTTGGCCACAACTCTTGAACCTAGGTCTTGTTCGCGAGACCTGACTTATCGCCAACAAATGGTTCCCTTGCCGGGACCTGCATGTTCTGAGGGGACCTAGATCATGGTATCGAGGAGTTTTGAAGGAGAGATATGGCGATGGTGGGATGATCATCTTGACCAGTTCATTTCTCAGCAAGCAGAGCTGACCAAGAAAAAGGAGGCGACGATCAAGGAGCTTGTTCTTTTCTCTGACTCAGCCAGTGATACGTACGAAATTTTCTGGGGAAGGTTCCCTACGGACCTTTACAATTGGTTGCGGAGGTTACGAGCGACGGTGGCCCAAGAAGGCTCGCGGAAGATAAACCGCAGGTGGGCGCACGAAGATCTGGTGGCACTGCACCGGGTGGACACTGAACTGACCCGCGCGGTGGATTTTTGGGTAAGGATCATGCTGGAAGGACACACTGTGGAGTTTGCTACTGAGTGCTACCAATCCTTCTCGAAAGCTGAGGCTGTTTTCCCCTCAGGGCTACGAGGGAAGTTGCTGAAGGAGATTCCGCTGTGGATCAAAGCTCTGATGGTGGACGAAGGGTTGATTTAATTCCACAAAACGAGTATGGAAGCGTAAACCACCCGTGTTGGGGGAAGGGTCGAGGGGACCGATGCTGTGTAGAATGTGAAAGTGGGGAGTGGGGAATGGATGTTGGGGCCGCATGCAAGTTGCGGGAGCAACGTGCACATCGGCGGGCACAAATCGCCGATAGGTGGCGAAGAAGGGTAATGCGAGATTTGAAGAGAAGAGAGATCGAGAGGAAAAATCAGAAGGAGGCGCCTTAGAGGACAGGAACTATGGGTTTGGATACCCGGGAAGAAGACGGGACATCGGTGGAAGTGCAGTGGGTGCAGGGGAGCCCAACGACGCGAGAAAGAGAGATAGTGACTAGCGAAGATAATGGAAAGATGCGGTTTGAAGAGAGTTCCGATGATGAATGGCACGGCGTGATGCAGCGGATGTTTCAAGATCAGACGGCACCCACCCCTCCAGGTAGCCTTACTTCTCACCTTCTGCATGGCCAGGATCCCGACCTTCCCCTGGTACTTTATCAACCTTTAAGTAATATTTTTATTCAGTTACAAGCATTGAGTCAGTCATACAATAGTTCATCAGCGTCAGTAATGTCCAATAACAGCAACGTTACTAGTAGTGGTATTTTTCCTAGTGGGACCGTTACACAACCAGGACCTGGAGGATTTATCCTGGTTAATTCTCCGCAAGCACACATGGCTGGATCTTTCACCCGGTATCCAGAGTTCTCTGGCTGGGGCAATGATGATGTAGAGCAACACTGGTATCTGTGCGAAGCCATCTGGAGGGCTCGCCAGACGCCAGATGCAGGGAAGTTAATAGAATTCCAAACCACGCTCAGAGAGAGGGCTCTGAGATGGTTTATAAAGTGGTCCGAGGCTCATCCTAACCCTGTAATTGCGGACGTGAAGCGGGATTTTGTCCTTGAATTCAAGCTTCCCCAGACAGACCAGTAGGGTCTGTCAGAGCTGTGGGAAATTAAGCAGAAGGAAGGTGAGACCGCGTGGGAGTTGATGGGGCGATTCAAGGACGCGATCGGGAAACTTAGCTACCCGATCGATCCAAACCACCAGAGGGACTGGTTCATCAAGGCTCTGCTCCCCTTGACACGAACCCCTCTCACCCAACATAAGATTGATAATCTGCAGGACGCTTTGGAGCAGGCCATGAAGATTGAAGCCATGGCGGGCTACCCCCAGGAATATCGGGGGGGGGGCGGCCCCATAGGATCCTTCTTTGATAGGGTTGCAACACTAGATTTCCAGCTTGACTGAAAAATCTCAAGGAGCTTCAGCCAGTGAGACCAGTGCGACCGAATGTTTGGTGTACTCATTGCCTGGTCGAGGGCCACGTCGCAACCGAGTTTCCTCGGTTGCGCGGCGCAGGGGTAGGACCCTCGGTCGCAACGATTCAGGGGGGTCCACCGCCTGGTGGTGGCGCGGCAATAAACCCGCAGGGAGTATACCAGCCGCAACAGACTTACACAGGGTTCCCACCGCAACCGGGTTCCTCCACCACAGAGTACTGCGAGATTTTCCAGATGCTGGGGCATCCTCCTCGGATGTGCCCGATATTACAAAAGTACTCCCGGTCCCGAATAATGTGTACTGCGAATTTTGTGTGTCCATGACTCGCAACATTGAGCAGTGCAGGGCACTCGATGCACTTGCGGATCGACTGGATCGTCCCTCCTACAGGGTGAACGAGGCTCTGAGGGGAAGAGGCGGAGGCATGCGGGGAGGCCGCACAGGTGAACGCGGTCCGGTAAAATGTTACAACTGTGACCAGGAGGGTCACGTGGCTCGAGAATTCCCCCTTCCGCGATGACCCTGGTGTTCCCAGTGCTGGGTAAACGCCCACGCTACAGAGGACTGTCCGAAGCTCATCAAGAAGTGGGAAGAACGGGCGAGGCAGAGGGGAGCGAATCTGATAAACTCAGAGCCGCGAGGGACCGCAGCCCCAGACTTGCAGAACGTCGCAATCATGATGAGGGGCGGAAAGAATACTGGAGAGGATGCCCACGGGAAGGAGCCAGCATGAGTGGTTCGGCCGGCATCCCCGAAGAAGTTGATCAGGCCCAAAGTCCAGAAGAAGTATTTCCAGGAGGCAGTTGAGGCGTTCGCCCAGTTGCGGAATGAGGGAGGTTTGGAGGAGCCCATGCTGCCGGAATCTGGTGCGCAGAACGTCGCAGGTACTGTGGTCGAGGATTAGCTCCGGCTATTCCTCAAGATTGTTGACAACGCTGCGTTGCGGCAGCAGCTCAAGCATGCTTTGGAAGGAGCACTGCAGGGGTGCACAGAACTTAGAGATCCGGCAGACGCTATCCCTCAATACGTGCAGCGCGTCAAGCGGAACAAGCAACGAATAGGCAAATAATTCCAGCTTAACACGCAGGTCGCGGGATTCAAAATCAGCGACACCATGTTGGACTTGGGGTCCGACGTCAACATTCTGCCACGAAAGACATGGGAGGCTCTTGGAAGGCCACGGCTAGCCTACTCACCAATCCAACTCAGGATGGTGAACCAGTACTGCATTCTACCAATCGGCCGGCTCGAGGGTGTCAAGGTCAACGTTGCGGGGGTGAAGACATACACCGATTTTGAGGTTATTGATATCATGGGCGACAAGGATCCCTATCCTGCCTTACTCGGCATTGATTGGGCTTTTGAGAATTACGCCATCATCGACCTTAAGAAGGAGCTGATGATCTTTGAGGATGGGGAGGTACGGGTCACCCAGCCTCTTGACCCATATCAGGGCCCGCGATAAACGGAAATAGTGGACAATTGGGAGGATGCTCAGATGATGGACCACCTTTATCAGATGACCGCAGGAAAGCGGGACGATTATATTAACCCAACCGCGACTGGCTCTATCAGCTGGCGGAGTGTGCAGAGCTCGGAGCTCGGATCTGAACTCGCTTGGGAAGACTCGCAGCAAGGGGGGTATGAGACCACCACGCGGAGATGTGCCTCCATTGCCCAAGTCCGGTGGGTAGGGACTGATATTCGTGGATATCCCACCTTGTCGAACATGCAAGCAGTCAATACTTTTATTACCAAGGTGGAAGACCTGGTCCCAACTGAAATACGGATACCACTTTTGGATGTGGCCTTGCAATCCACGTCGGCCCGATGGTGGAAAAATCACCGCAACGCTATGTTGCGATGGGAGTACGTGGCGGATGCTCTGTGGGCACGCTTTAAAGAGGACGAAGGACCCTGCAGTACGCTTAAGTATCATGGAACTTCCGACCCGCGACACCATTTGTGGGCCTGCGAGGAACAGTGGCGTAGCACCCGGTACCCTGAGGAGCTGTTGGTCCACAGGTTTATCCACTCCCTAGGCACCATTCCCCAAGCCTGGTACCTGGAGGAAGAGCGGAAACAGGGAACCCGCTCTTGGCAGGCAGTTGCGGACAAGTTCGTTCGGTGCTTCTCGTTCGAAGGGGAGACAGCGCAGGAGTCTCAAGCCCTACAGGAAATCAAGGAGGTCTTGTTTTTCCGCCATCCCGAGCCTGATGGGGGCCCGGTGGTGTCACGACCTGAGGTCAAGCGCGAGTTGGTTTGCCACCGGATTGACATCGATCCGGATGACGATAGTCTGGAGGACCTCAGGCATCTCTATTTTTACAAAAGGGAAGGCGAGCGGAGCATCAGTGAAGAGCCGACGACTGAAGGAGTCCATTTACAGCCGCTAAAGACAAAGAAGCTGAACATTAGAACGGACGAGAAACCTAAGCTCGCAACGGTGGGAGACTACTGGGACGAGGAAACGACAAAAGAAATTTTCAGCCTCCTCCGGGAATACGAAGATTTGTTCCCGTCCTCGGTTGCGGACCTGAAGGGAATCAAGGGGGACCTAGGTGAAATGCGCATCGCACTGAAACCGGGGGCCAGGCCGGTGAAGCACCGACCCTACCGGTTGAACACACGTATCAAAGAAAAGGTCAAGATGGAGATTGACAAGATGCTAGCTGCAGGTCTTATCTTTCCAGTAGAAGAAGCAGAGTGGGTGAGTCCCATTGTCATCCAGAACAAGAAGGACAAAGCGGAGATCCGTGTCTGTGTAGATTACCGGAGCCTGAACAATGCCTGCATCCACGACCCGTTTCCCACTCCTTTCAGCGATGAAGTCCTAGACCATGTTGCGGGAAACGAAGCTTATTCCTTCACTGATGGGTTTTCGGGTTATCATCAGGTGCGCATTGCGGAGGAAGACAAAGCAAAGACAACATTCACCACTGAGTGGGGATCATTCGCATACCACGTTATGCCGTTTGGTCTGAAGAACGCACCGGATGTGTTTTCCCGGATTGTCATTGCTGATTTCCGGGAGTACATTCACAAGTTCCTGGAGGTCTACATGGACAACTGGACCATCTACATCCTGTTGAAGAAACACGCCTCCCTGTTGCGTATTATGTTTGACCGGTGTCGTCAGATGCAGATTTCCTTGAACTTGAAGAAATGTATTTTTGCAGTTCCATTCGGCACACTCTTGGGCCACGTGGTGTGCAAGCAAGGGGTCTGCGTTGATCCCGCCAAGGTCGCGGTCATCGTCCACATGGAGGCCCCCGAGACCGTGAAGCAGTTGCGGGCACTGCTCGGGCACACAAGATATTACAGGCGGTTTATTCACAACTACGCAAAGATTACGGCCCCTCTGGAGAAACTGTTGTGGAAGTCAGAAGCGTTCCAGTGGACGGCGGAGTGCAGGAAGGCACTTGACACATTGAAGGAGAAGTTGGCGACGGCACCCATACTTGTGCATCCTGACTGGGATAAGCAGTTCCATGTGCATATTGATGCGTCCGGTATTGCACTCAGGGCGGTATTGGCGCAACCCGGGGAGACGACAGTTGACCACCCCGTATACTTCGCCAGCCATCAGTTATCGAATGCAGAGAAGAATTACACCACGACCGAGTGGGATGCGTTGGCGATGGTGTACTCCCTCCAGAAGTTCCGCCACTATCTTCTGGGCGGCAAGTTCACATTCTTCACGGACCATTCTGCATTGAAGTATCTGGTGAATAAGCCTGTGTTGGAAGGACGGATCTGTCGCTGGCTTCTACTTTTCCAGGAATTCACGTTTGAGGTGATTGTCAAGCCTGGCAGGTTGAATGTTGGTCCCGATCATTTATCCAGGTTGGAGACGGGAGAGAATGAAGGCTCGTTGGACGACCAGCTTCCGGATGCCGACCTCTTCCGAGTAGAAGCAGTACCAGATTACCTGGCTGACATTGCCACTTATCTGACCACGGGACAATGCCCTCGGGATTACACCCCGCTCCAGAAACGCCACCTGGTTGTCCGGGCGGCCGACTACCAATTGATCGCGGGGTAGCTGTACAAACTGGGCCTTGATGAGGTGTTGCGCAGGTGTGTTCTTGACCACGAATGGGAAGCAGTGATGTGGGAATGTCACAGTGGTGTTGCGGGAGGGCATGTGGGTGCGAAACCCACCGCAAGGAAGGTGCTCCAAGCTGGCCTGTGGTGGCCGACGGTACATGCTGACTGTAAGGCCTATGTGAAGCGTTGCGATGTTTGCCAGCGGACGGGAAGGCCTTCGCACCGGGACGAGCTTCCGCTACACCCAGTGCATGTGTTGCGGCCGTTTGAAAAGTGGGCTGTTGATTTCGTAGGTCCCATCGCACCAGTCGCTCGACACTCCAAGGCCTCGTACATCATTACTGCCACGAATTACCTCACCCGGTGGGCTGAGGCAGCAGTGGTACGCGACTGCTCGGAAGAGACCGCTGCCCGGTTCATCTTTGAACACATCATCAGCCGCTTTGGTTGCCCACGGAGCTTGACCAGTGATCAAGGTACGCATTTCATTAATGCCATGGTCAAGTCACTACTGGACACATTTATGATTCAGCATCATAAAAGCAGCCCATACCACCCACAGGCCAATGGTACTGTGGAAGCATTCAACAAGATTCTTGAAAAGGGCTTGACTAAAATTTGCAATGCTCAGCGCGACGATTGGGACGAGCGTCTCCCAGCAGCATTGTGGGCCTACCGGACCACGGTGAAGCGTTTGACCAACCAGACACCATTCCAGTTGGTGTATGGCCAGGAAGCTGTGATTCCCGCCGAGTTCACTGTACCCAGTCTTTTGGTCGCAATGTCTCTCCAGTTCTCAGAAGAGGAGTCGCTCCGGGAACGCCTCCAGGAGCTACAGGAGCTGGACGAGGCCCAATTCCTGGCGGAATTCCACCAGAAGGTCCAGAAGGCCAGGCAGAAAGCGTGGCACGACCGACACATCAAAACCAAAGCCTTCCAAGTTGGCGGCAAAGTTCTCTTATATGATAGCCGGTTCCAGAAGTTTCCAGGCAAGCTCCAGATGCACTGGTTGGGACCCTACTTTTTCATCGAAATCCGCGACTCAGGAGCCGTTCGGTTGGCACAGTTGGACGGTGCAGTTCTCCCTAGGTGGGTGAATGGCACACGCCTGAAACCCTACCAGGAGTAGGTACCTTTCACTTCTCATCAATAACTCTCACAACCGAGAGAACCCGTAGAGTAGCTTAGTCGAATAACTCTCCCGTAACCGGGATGAGCATAGGAAGTCTTTTCCGTTCGTAGGTACTCTGTCAAATAACTGGTCAGTTGCGGGTACATCACCGCAACCGACTGTGGTCGGGGCGGACCAGTCCAGCGTGTCGTCCGTGTAGGATCCATCCCCGTGCCAGTGTCAGTCCAGGTCATTTCCGTCAGTCCTTTTGTCAGTCTGTAGGATCGCTCAGATTTGCCTCATAAATTACCATAAGTAGACTGTAATCGTACCATAATCATTTTCCATCACCCGTAGTCCCCTCAGCCGTCGCGTCCGCCCATCTCCCCATGACGCCGTCAGCAACTGTCAGATTACACACAAGCATGTGATTGATTGCACGATTATTGCAGGCAAGAAGGATAGCAAGAATTAATTGTCGTTATGGAGTCTCATCACCTCCGCTCGTGCCAGTGGATGACATAACTTGCATGGAAGGCTAACAGCATGAGAATGACAGACCAGTTCAATTTGGAAATTGCAGCAACTCCAGAGCAGTTGCAGCCTCAAAGCGCACCGCACCCAGAAGGAAACTCCAGAAGACTTCTCCAAGTTTACCGAGCAGCACAACCAGATCACAGCGCTTACTGAACAGCGCGATCGGCTGACCAGGGAGAAGACCTACCTACAGGAGCAGGTCACCATTGCTGCTCAGGCGTTCTCCGACTTATGGCCCGCTGCAAGGGCTCATTATGCCCCACTTCCTGCCAATATAGCGGAGGACAGTGTAGCAATCCAGGCTCACCACCTCCAGACTGTTTTCACTGATCTATGCATGGAGAACCAGGAACTCCAAGCGGCGTTAGCCGCACGACCTACCCTTCCGGATCCATAGATTGTCCACTCAGAACAGGTGACTACCAAGCAGACTCAGGCAGTTAGTATGCAGGCGACTCTCCATTCCACTGCGGGCGAGGCTTACGCCCTTCTGCGAAGTCTGCAGGAGTGCTCACTCGCTCTCACTGTCAAGTCGCAGCCTATCTCTGCCCAGCTGCAACAAATTTCCCGTGAAATTCAGGAGACTGCAGACCCAGCACGGTTAGATCAGCTCTATGCCCAGGCGGACGAGCTTGAAATTCAAATGCAACAGACTGAGGCCGACTCGGCAGCGGCCAAACAAGTCATTCGGGAAATCCATCCGCCCATTCGAGCCCGTGCCGAATCCATACAACAGCTGGATGCCAAGGCCGAGGCCCAGCTTGCCACGTTGTTCGGGGCTGTCCCGACGACTATAGAGGAGGACGCCGCCACCAAGATCTCTGAAGAAGCCGACTTGCTTATGCAGGAATGGCAGCAAGTGGTGGCGGACTTCACCGGGCTTAAAGATACAGTGCTCCGCAGGGTCCCGGAGTTGGGGCCCTTGTTTGAACAACCACTTGGCGGAGCACAGCAGGAAAGGGCGCGGGGTGAAGGCACAGCAGAACAGAGCATGGGAGCCAGCGGGGCAATGGAAGTGGAGACTGTTATTTGTGATTGACTCGGGGACGAGTCAAGGAATTGTGGTAGGGGCCTGTTGGGGCCCTTGTTTTCGATTAGTTTTTTAAATCTTGGCTAAGACATTTTGAATTTTGACCTTTTTTGAGTTGCGGTATGAATACACATGGCAACCGTGACCGCGCCGCAACTACCAGGAGTCACGGAGCTATCAAGGTGGCGCGGAAGCATGCGATAGCTGGAGATAGAACAGGGACAAGTGCAGATGAAGGAAACACACAGCAGAAGACAGAAAGTGGAACACGCAGATAACAGGAGAGAAGCCGGGAGAAGCTGAAGTAAAGACACAGGGGCACTGATAGTCACGAGAGCGGGAGAATAAATAACAGGCACCCAGCTGAAAAGAGGAGGATGCTGAAGAGGTTGCGAGGCTCGTGATAGAGGAAGGCGCACAGAGCGACTGCAGGAGAATCATGCATGACCTTCCTATGGTTCTTCTTCTTCTCTATTCTACCTTTCTGTTCCGAAATCCATTTGTACCAGATTTGTAAGCTATCAGTGAGAATGCCATGTAATCATGTGTTTGGCCAAGAGATTAATACAATGCAAGGTTGCTGTCTCAATAAGATGTTTATGTGCTTGTAATGTGTTTATGCTGGTTTAAAATTTTATTTTCAATTGTCTGAATGCTTATTAAGTGATCTTGCGTATATAACTCTATATATGTAATCGATGCACTGTCCTTCCTGAGTTGTGGGTTTGTTCCTTGCCATTGATCTCATCCCCTTCTGCATGTGGTTGCGGCACGCCTCGAGTGAGACGCACTGCTCTCCAGAGCAGGGTGAAAATGCCGGCGTGTTCCTAGACTACACCAGACCCCTTTGTTGGCCACAACTCTTGAACCTGGGTCTTGTCCGCGAGACCTGACTTCTCGCCAACACAAAGCGAAGATTCATTGAATCTTCGTCTGCTCTTAGGCTTTCAACACTTTCCTCATCAGTATCATAGATAGCCTGCATTGGCTCATTGCTTTCTTGAAGTTGCTGGTCATGATATTCCTCCCATAAATCTACTGATGATGGTCCTGCAAGCTTAGTTTCCCTTTGGAAAAAATCATCATCAGATAGATCAAAACTAGGAAAATCATAATTATAAGCAGTGTTACCAAATCAAACCTTCTGGACTCTCAGCAAGTCTTTCTTCAGAACAATCTGCAAGTTCATCTTTTGATCTAAAATCTTGTTCATCATACATGCTTTGCATGTTGCTTATGTCTTCCAGAGATCTGGTTTTATTTTCCTGAGGACAAGGTGTGGGTCTTTTCCAATAATTATTTCTGGTTTCAAACTCATATTCTTCCTCTTCTATGTTTAGCAAGGTTTTGGGTGTCTCTATCAATCTTTCCAGCTTGTTTTCTAAAGAGATCTGCCTTACTTGCTCTGCTTGGTCCTTCTTTATTTCTTTCAATCTTTCCTCCCTGCACCATAGGTTGTATTTGATAGTAATTTCTATGTTCTACATTTCCTCCAGGTTTGAAAGCTCTCTTTCTCTTATATGGAATTCCACCTTAGGGTCAAAAGAACTTGGATAGTGCAATAGGGCCCATCCCAAGGGTGGTTTTATGTTAGCATGTATTGATTTGTATACCTTGTTGAACTTGGCTGAAATTTTTTTTACTATCTCCCCTGGTTGTCTTCTCAAATTCTAGTATTCTTCTAGGATGAGGAAGACATTTCCCGGGACTACACATCTATCAAGGAAAACTTGAGAAAACTACTGAAAATTGATGATGCTTGTAGTTGGAAGGTTTTTAAACCAACTCTTAACATTTCCTTGTAATGACAAGGAAAACATTCTAATACGCACATCATCTTCTTCTATTTCATATAAGTTAAGTAAATCCTCAAGCTTTTGAACATGCTGCCCAACAGTGATCTTTGAATTTTCTCCATCAAAAAGGGGCAGTGTTGAACCCTTAGTTAAACTGAGAGGGGGGGGGTGAATCAGTTTAACACATTCATGGACTTTTGAAAATTTTCATTAAAAATTATTTACACCTTCATTTCATGTCCAACTTAATATGTGAGTAATCTTAGAATGTGAGCAACAAGTGTTAATATAATATAACAGTAGACTTAATATGAGAGCAACAGGTATTAAGCAGAAGATATAAATTAGATCAACACATAAAAATCATGCACAGAGACACCAGATATAAGTGGAAACCCATAAAGGGATAAAACCACATCTTATTATTGTTGTGATGCAAAGGCAAGCTCCAACTCCCTCTCACCACTGTTTTTCTGCAGGCACCAACCTACAGGAGGCTCCAATCCTCAATTATGCAAGCTACAACTTGCAAGGAAGCACCAAATCCCTTCAATTTTATGTAGGCACCAACCTACAGGAGGCTCCAACCTCAGTCAGCTACAACTGACAGCTATCAAGCTACAACTTGATAGGGAAGCTCCAACTTCTTCAATTTATCAAACTGACTGTTTGCTGATTTACCTCAGATATCAGCTCTGTTCTGTAGCTTCTCTTTCTACTTTTCTTTTCTTAATATTCTCTGCCTGTCTCTTCTATACTCTGCCTTCTCTATATTTACTCTCTCTAACCTCTTTTTGCATATCTAGTTGATATTATTTATAGAATTCCTCACATGACTGTTTGTATTTCACAAGGAATTTTGAGTGAACAGTCATGACTCTTTGGCTTCTGTCTATTCATTCCTTTTATTTAACTCATTTTAGATTTATAACAATATGTACAAATTTTCATGCCACAGTGGGATTTTTTCTTTTCCTTAGGATACTTGCCAATGCATTACAAACAATAAAAAATTTAATTACAACATTTACATTCAGATTTTCAGTTACACACTTCAATTTCACTCAACTTCTTTTCTGGATTTTGGCTTGACTGGATTTGTCTTTTCTGCTGCTGTTTCTCTCCCTTTCATTATTGTAGGCTCTCTTCTTCATTGTAGTTGTATAACTATGGTACATATAAATGTCTTTTAATATCACTGCTGGGAAATTTCAATACTTTCAATTTCTGCAGTGGCAACCTTTGCATGCTGAATCTTTGTCAATACACTTGTAAGGATTCGGGTCACAAGGAATAGCTCCTTTTTGTAGAAGTCCAAATTTGGTAAATACAGAAAACACAAAGTTTAATTATCAACTCATTGATAGCGGTAACTCTGCACAGTCCCGTTTTCCCCAGGTATTCCACATTTCTTCTGGTAGATAATTCAATATTTTCCACAACTTTTTAATTCAATGTATTCCCCACAGTGCAATTCGTCTACAGTACGAGTGCGCCACCTTCCAACCTTAATCTCCCCACCTTATTTTAATAACCCAACAACCCTTAAATAAACAACTTTAACGTATTCTGGACTTTCATTCTATCGTTGAACCTTATAACTAAGGTTCCAATGGTTAATAAATCCGCATATGGATGCATCATACAAGATTTGATATTTTACATATATATATATATATATATATATATATATATCAGCACATATATATGTTTCGGACCTTGGGAATTTTAAATATATATCTCGAGTTATAATTCAGTTGAACCGCTTATAACATTCCTTTGGCTCTGGGCCCACATATACGATTGGCGAGACTTCAATGGAATACATATGCCCGTACCTTTGGTTAAACTCCGTGCTACTTCCCAATATGATCACCGTCAGATTGCTTCCCTCCAGATTGACGACTTGTGTCAATATCGCTCCGCGTCTTTGGTCGATGGTTAATGCGCGATGGCGCGCATTGAACAATGGTTTTGGAACTTTTCCCGACGCGACGTGTCGAGCTTTCTATGGAATCGCTCGCGAATGGGGAAAACCGCTTGCTCCACAAAAGCGGTGCAATGTAAACCGTAAACCACCGTCACTGTTCACTCCAAACCATGCTCACTATTCCTCTCAGTCACGGTTCCACTCTCATGGTTCCGGTTCTACTCCTCAGTACACCATTTCGACTTAACTCTACCCACTTGTATTTCTTCTGCGCCTCTATTATACAACCTCCATCTTCGACGGAAACGCCTCCCTCTATATTGTCTCCTTCAATTTTCGACAGACCTTCATAATCCCTCACGAGGATTCATACCAATTCTAATATGGTCGGCCTTCCCTCGCACGACCATTAAATATTCACTAGACATACAAAAGCATGTACTGTGGCGCCAGGGTAAATATAGTTTCACAGTCTTATCCCAATAAATAACAATCCCTATAATTTCTTCTACAGGTATGGCTAGGCATACTAGATAATTTATTCCAATCCCATGCAAAATCACTATCAACTTGGTTGTACAGAAATCAACTATAATTCATCCAGAATTCATATGTTCACACAGGGTTTAAATCGATAAATGCACAATAATCCTGAAACAGTTTCCTCATTATACAGTGAATTAACTTACAAAATTTTTGCTGGCCAGAGTTTAAACATCACTGGTGAATCATTATTCAACTTCCTAGTCTGCCTCTTTTCCTTGTCTGCGGCTTTCTCTGCTGCCTCTCTTTTTGCTGCCCTGTCTCTGTAAATGGACTCTTCCTCTGTTCTTCAACTTCCTAGCCTGCCTCTTTTCCTTGTCTGATGCTGCTCCTTGCTCGTGAAGCTCCTCTAAAACTGCCTCTCTTTTGCTATCTCTCTTTGTCTATGTTTCCTCTGATGTCTCTGCTGCCTTTCTACCCCTTGAATGATGTTTCAGGTGCTCCTCCTTTGTCATCTCCTTTGCCATCAATGACAACAATTCCAACAGTCTCCCCCTTTGGCATTGATGACAACACATCCACCAATAATCCAATGCTTCCTCTGCCTATCTGCTTTTCCTCCCCCTTTGACATCAATGGAAAAGGGTTGCACATTTCCTAGTTTGCTTTCTGCATTTCCTCTCTCTGAAATCTTCTGACTTTGTACCCTGCTGCTCCAAAATTTGGATTAAATCTAAAATTATGATCTTTTAGCCTTTTCATTGACTCCTGTATGCTGGATGTATTCTTTCCAGAAGCCTTTGATCCTGAGGACCTGTTTCATGGTTTCCTTGTTGGCTGATCTCCCCCTGGAATGATATTTTCGTTTCTGTTCTCCCCCTGAAACTGTGCTTTCTCTTTATATCAGAGAGTAGCATCTATAGATACTACCCCTAGTCTGTCTCTCAAATATTCAAATGGTTCTCTAGCAAGAGGTTTGGTAAATATATCTGTTGTTTGTTCTTTTGTTGGCACATACTCTAGCTTTACTATCTTCTGAGCCACTTGTTCTCGGAGAAAATGATACTTGATTGGGATATGCTTAGTTTTTGAGTGAAGCACAGGATTTTTAGATATACTTATAGCACTTGTATTATCACATTTGATTGAGATAGGTTCATCAATGCTTACCTTCATGTCTTGGAGAGTTTTCTTCATCCACATGACTTGTGTACAACGTGCTGCTGCTGCTATATATTATGCTTCTATTGTAGATAGAGAGATAGATGTTTGTTTCTTGCTTAACCATGCCACCAGAATTTCTCCTAGATAGAATGCACCTCCACCTGTGCTTTTCCTGTCATCTACATAGCTGGCCCAATATGCATCTGTGTATGCTGTCAAAGTGAATTTTTTACTTTTAGGATACCAAATTCCATATTGTGTTGTTCCTTGTAGATATCTAAATATTCTTTTCACTGCTAGAAGATGGTTTTGTTTAGGTGTTACTTGATATCTGGCCACTAGTCCTACTGCTAGCATGATGTCTGGTCTTGATGCAGTCATATACAACAGACTCCCTATCATGGATCTGTAGATTTTTTTATCTATATCAGCAGACCCATCATCAACACACAGCTTGCATCCCGTCATCATGGGAGTTGACAACAGGTTTGCAGTCCTCCATTTTGAACTTTTTCAACATTTCTTTGAAGTATTTTTCCTGTGAGATGAACGTACCTGTGTTCTTTTGCTGAATTTGAAGTCCTAAGTAGAAACTCAGCTCTCCAATCATAGACATCTCAAACTCTGTTTTCATCTCATCATCAAACCCTTTTGCTAGTTCTTCTTTGTTGCTTCCAAACACAATGTCATCAACATATACTACAACAATTAGGAGTTCATTTTCATGGGCTTTTATGTATAGATTGTTGTCTACTCCACCTCTCCTAAGGCCTTGTTTTTGCAAATATTTATCTAGTCTTGAGTACCAAGCACGAGAAGCCTGTTTCATTCCATATAGAGCCTTTTTCAGTCTGCACACGTAGTCTTCTTTGCCTGTTAAGGAGAAACCTTCTAGTTGTTCCATGTAGACTTCTTCTTCTTGTTATCCATTCAGAAATGTAGATTTCACATCCATTCGGTATACCTTGAAGTCTTGGTAGAATGCAAAGGCCAGAAACATTCTGATGGCTTCCATTCTGGCTACAGGAGAAAATTTTTCATCATAATCAAGTCCTTCAACTTGTGAATATCCTTTGCAAACTAGTCTGGCTTTATTCCTGATTACCTGTCCTTGCTCATTCATTTTATTCTTGAATACCCATTTTGAGCCTATGACATTTTTCTCAGTGGGTCTAGGAACTAATTCCCATGTATTGTTTTTCTCAATTTTGTCCAATTATTCATTCATAGCATTTACCCAAGACTTTTCCTTGCTGACATCTTCAAATTTCTTTGGCTCTATTTGTGACAACATGGCTATGTAAACCTCTTCAGTTTGTTTTGTTAGTTGTCTTCTTGTTTGGACCCCTATTCTCTTGTCTCCAATGATTTGATCTTCAGGATGGTTCTTCTGAGTATATCTTGAGGGAGATTTAGAACTCAGCTCTGTATCTTCTGTTGTCTTGCTTGTTTCCTCATCATCTTGGTTTTCTTCTTCATA
This sequence comes from Pinus albicaulis, assembly GCA_034641835.2. Classification (NCBI taxonomy): domain Eukaryota; kingdom Viridiplantae; phylum Streptophyta; class Pinopsida; order Pinales; family Pinaceae; genus Pinus; species Pinus albicaulis. Next base: position 779,831,866 of record CM076579.1, read on the forward strand.
GTTGTCTGATGGACTGCAACAGTCTGTATCTCTTGCATTGTTTGGAAGTTCTTCATCAAATCTCACATCAATGCTTTCTCCTATTTTTCGAAGAGTCTTGTTATAGCATCTATACCCTTTACTTTTGGATGCATATCCTAGAAATATTCCTTCATCTACTCTTGCATCAAATTTTCCAAGATTTTCATCATTATTCTTTATGTAACAGTTTCTTCCAAAGATTCTAAAATGATTGAAGCTGGATTTCCATGCCACAGTTCATAGGGAGTCTTATCACTGCTTGGCCTTAAGTGAGCTTTATTAAGGATATGTACTGCTATGTGCGCTGCTTCTGCCTAGAAGGTTTGAGCAATATTATTCTCTTGCATCATGGCTATGGAAATTTGTTGAACATAACTGTTTTGTATCTCTGCTACTCCATTTTGCTGAGGTGTTCCTACAATAGTAAATTGTTGCTTTATCCCATGTTCATTGCATAGGTCAGCAAAGTCATAATCATTGAATTCACCTCCTCTGTCTGATCTGATGCATTTTAGCTTGCATCCTGTCTGATTTTCTGCTAATGCTTTGAATATTTTGAATTTGTCCATAGCTTCTGATTTATTCTTGAGAAAAGAAACCCATGTCATTCTAGATAAGTCATCTATTATCAGCATGAATTAGGATTCTCCACTTGGTGTTTTTGTTCTTGCAAGTCCACACAGATCCATGTGCACAAGCTAGAGTGGTCTTCTTGTTGATAACTCATCTTTGGCCTTAAAGGATGTGCGAGTTTGCTTACCCAATTGACAAGATTTGCATATGGTATTAGAAGGCCTCTTTATTTCTGGCATGTCGCTGACAGCTTTCTTCTTGCTTAGTCTGATGATGTGATCAAAGCTGAGATGTCCCAACCTTTTATGCCATAACCATGACTCTTCTAGTTTGCTAAGATGGCATGCTTCATCTTCCTCTTTCATAATGTAAAAATTGCTCTCTGTTCGAACACCTTTGAGCAGAGTTTTACCTGTGGTGCTTGATCTGACTTCACAATCTTGTGCTCTAAAGAGGACTTCATATCCTTTGTCACACATCTGACTGACACTTAGTAAATTTTCTTTCAGCCCATCTACAAATAGGTCATCTTGGGCCTTTCCTCTGCCATTTTCTATGCTGACTGAGCCTTTTCCCTTGATCTTTCTTGATTTATCATTGCCAAAAGTAACATTGCCAGATTTCTTTTCATTAAGAGTTATAAACTTGCTTTTGTTTCCTGTCATGTGTTTAGAGCAGCCACTGTCCAAATACCATTGGCTTTTCAGATCTTGAGCAGTTAGAGCCACGTCACACTTATTCACCTTCTTTATCCATTGGAGGCACCCTTTTTTTTGGTATCTTTTGTGAGGTGATGAGCTACATCTTCTTAGAGGACATTTGGAAGGTATATGTCCAACTTTATTGCATACACAACATTTGATCATAATTTTTGTAGAATTATGAGTATGAATAGAATTTCTTTGATTCATACACCTTCTTGAGGTGTTAAACATCAATCTTTGTCCATAATTTCTACACTCAATGATTTTATGGCCAAATTCCTTACAATAAAAACAATAACCATAGAAACTATTTGCATACCTGATGTAAGGTTGTCTCTTCCATTTGTTTGCTTGGGGCAGTCTCTTCAATGTTTGCATCTTTTTCTGGTTTGAATTACTCCTCCTTGCATGACAATATGCAGCAATGTGTCCCAGCTTGTGGCAGACATAACAAGTGGCATTCTTCATTGGAGGGAAGAATCTCCTTTGATGGTTTCCAAATTTTACATACTCAGGGGTCTTAGTATTTATTATATTCTTTGCTACTAGTGGTTTCTTCTAATCTTTGTCTTCCTTATTACAGGTTTCTTCTTTTGTGGGAATTTTTTGAGCTGCTTCATCATTCTTCTTTGCTTTTACAAAAATAATCTCTCTATCAACCTTTTCTTTTCCTTTACTTGATTCTCCTTGATAGCCTATTCCAGTTTTTATCATAGGGGATCTTTGAGCAACCAGAATTTCATCCAACTTACTAGAGCTTGTTGTTTGAGAAGAGTTTATAACTACTTTCCTTTGAGCATTTTCTATTTTCTTCTTGAGACATACTACTTATTCTTCCAGCTTCTCTTGTTCTCGGATTTTATCCTTGATTTGCTGAAGTAACATGTCTTCTATCTTCTTGGCTTCTTCAAGCTCTACCTTCAGCTGCATAAGAAATTATGAGTTTTGTTCTTCTCTTACATACTTGAGAAGAATGTCCTTTTGTTTTCTGCACTTCAGTTTGAGTCTGTCAATCTCCTCCAGAGCACTTCTTAGCTCCCCCTCAAGGTCGATTTACCCTTCTTCTTCTTCATATTCTAGCAAGAGTCCTTCAAGTTATTCTATGGCCATCAATAAGAATTCAGAGGTTCCTTCCTCACTTGAGGGTTCATTTGAATCTTCAGATGTACTGCTGTCTTGTTGAGCATAGAAATATTTTCTGCTGAACTTCTTTCCTTTCTGCCAGTTCTTTCATTTATTTTTCTCTGACTCTAGAGCTTGATTCCTTACTTTCTTGTGAGGACACTTAGCAGCATAGTTTCCAACTCTTCCATAGTTAAAGCATTTGAAAGGAAGTTTACCTTTGTATTTACTTGAGCCTCTATCCAATTTCTTGACAAATTTTGCCTCTTCTTCATCTGAGCAAGAGCATATGTCTCCCTCTTCTTCTTTCTTCTTTTCTGTTTTAAAGGTTGCCTCCCTTGTACTGGGCTTCTTATGTGGGAGCCTCATCTCATATGCTGTTATATTTCCAAGTAGCTGGTTCATGATCAAGGTCTCCCAATTAGCCGTCTCTTCTATTACAGACACCTTGGGATTAAACCTGGATGGAAGAGATCTTAGAATATTTTGCACAATTATACTTTCTGGCATGGTTTCTCCAAGAGCTTTCATATTGTTAGCAATTTCTGCAACTTTTAGGAAAAAACTGGCAATGTCTTCATCATCATTCATTTTTAAGTTCTCAAACTAGGCTCTATAAACTTGAAGTTTGGCAGTCTTTACTTTCTTGTCCCCCTCATGGATGTTCTCCAGAGTATCCCACATTTCTTTGGCAGTGTCTTTGTGCATTAATTTGATAAAATCTGCTTCACATAATCCATTCAGGATGGCATTCATGGCTTTTGCGTTAGCCACAAAATCTTGTTTTGTTTCTTTCTCTGTGTCAGTTGCCTTTGGGGCATATCCTAATTCCACAGCAGCCCAGACTTCTATTCCTAGAGACATTATGTATTTCCTCATTCTGATTTTCCAGAAAGCATAATTTTCACCGGTGAAGAAAGGGGCTTGATTGGTTGAGCATCCTTCTTTACTAGCCATCTTGGGAACCTAGGATCTCCTTTCAGCTGTTAGACTGGTACAAAGGAACTGGCTCTGATACCAATTGTTGAACCCTTAGTTAAACTGAGAGGGGGGGGGGGTGAATCAGTTTAACACATTCATGGAATTTTGAAACTTTTCATTAAAACTTATTTACACCTTCATTTCATGTCCAACTTAATATGTGAGTAATCTTAGAATGTGAGCAGCAAGTGTTAATATAATATAACAGTAGACTTAATATGAGAGCAGCATGTATTAATTAGAAGATATAAATTAGATCAACACATAAACATCATGCACATAGACACCAGATATAAGTGGAAACCCATAAAGGGAGAAAACCGCATCTTATTATTGTTGTGATGCAAAGGCAAGCTCCAACTCCCTCTCACCACTGTTTTTCTACAGGCACCAACCTACAGGAGGCTCCAACCTCAGTCAACTACAACTGACAGCTATCAAGCTGCAACTTGATAGGGAAGCTCCAACTTCTTCAATTTATCAAACTGAATGTTTGCTGATTTACCTCAGCTATCAGCTCTGTTCTGTAGCTTCTCTTTCTGCTTTTATTTTCTTAATCTTCTCTGCCTGTCTCTTCTATACTCTGCCTTCTCTATATTTATTCTCTCTAACCACTTTCTGCATATCCAGTTGATATTATTTATAGAGTTCCTCACATGACTGTTTGTATTTCACAAGGAATTTTGAGTGAACAGTCATGACTCTTTGGCTTCTGTCTATTCATTCCTTTTATTTAACTCATTTTAGATCTATAACAATATGTACAAATTTTCATGCCACAGTGGGATTTTTTATTTTCCTTAGGATACTTGCCAATGCATCACAAACAATAAAAAATTTAATTACAACATTTACATTCAGATTTTCAGTTACACACTTATTTCACTCAGCTTCTTTTCTGGATTTTGGTTTGACTGGATTTGTCTTTTCTGCTGCTGTTTCTCTCCCTTTCGTTCTTGTAGGCTCCCTTCTTCATTGCAGTTGTATAACTGTGGTACATATAACTATCGTTTAATATCACTGCTAGGCAATTTCAATACTTTCAATTTCTGCAGTGGCAACCTTTGCATGCTGAATCTTTGTCAATACACTTGTAAGGATTTGGGTCACAAGTAATAGCTCCTTTTTGTAGAAGTCCAAATTTGGTAAATACAGAAAACACAAAGTTTAATTATCAACTCATTGATAGCGGTAACTCTGCACAGTCCTGTTTTCCCCAGGTCTTCCACATTTATTCCGGTAGATAATTCAATATTTCCCACAACTTTTTAATTCAATGTATTCCCCATAGTACAATTCGGCTACAGTACGAGTGCGCCACCTTCCAACCTTAATCTCCCTACCTTATTTTAATAACCCAGAAACCATTAAATAAACATCTTTAACGTATTCTGGACTTTTATTCTATCGTTGAACCTTATAACTAAGGTTCCAATGGTTAATAAATCCGAATATGGATGCATCATACAAGATTTGATATTTCACATATATATATATCAACACATATATATGTTTCGGACCTTGGGAATTGTAAATATATATCTCGAGTTATAATTCAATTGAACTGCTTATAACATTCCTTTGGCTCTGGGCCCACATATACGATTGGCGGGACTTCAATGGAATACATATGCCCGTACCTTTGGTTAAACTTCGTGCTACTTCCCAATATGATCACCGTCAGATCGCTTCCCTCCAGATCGACGGCTTGTGTCAATATCGCTCCGCGTCTTTGGTCGATGGTTAATGCGCGATGGCGCACATTGAACAATGGTTTTGGAACTTCACCTGACGCCATGTGTCTAGCTTTCTATGGAATCGCTTGCGAATGGGGAAAAATGCTTGCTCCACAAAAGTGGTGCGATGTAAACCGGAAAACGCTGTCACTGTTCACTCCAAACCATGCTCACTGTTCCTCTCGGTCACGGTTCCGCTCTCATGGTTCTGGTTCTACTCCTCAATACACCATTTCGAATTAACTCTGCCCACTTGTATTTCTTCTGCGCCTTTGTTATACAACCTCCATCTTCGACGGAAACGCCTCCCTCTCTATTGTCTCCTTCAATTTTCAACGGACCTTCATAATCCCTCACGAGGATTCATACCAATTCTGATATGGTCAGTCTTTCCTCGCACGACCATTAAATATTCACTAGATATACAAAAGCATGTACTGTGGCGCTAGGGTAAATATAGTTTCACAGTATTATCCCAATAAATAACAATCCCTCTAATTCCTTCTACAGGTATGGCTAAGCATACTAGATAATTTCACTGACATCAATTTATTCCAATCCCATGCAGAATCACTATCAACTTGGTTGTACAGAAATCAACTATAATTCATCCAGAACTCATATGTTCACACAGGGTTTAACTCGATAGATGCACAATAATCCTGAAACATCTTCCTCATTATACAGTGAATTAACTTACAAACTTTTTGCTGGACAGAGTTTAAACATCACTGGTGAATCATTATTCAACTTCCTAGTCTGCCTCTTTTCCTTGTCTGCTACTTTCTCTGCTACCTCTCTTTTTGCTGCCCTGTCTCTGTAAATGTACTCTTCCTCTGTTCTTCTCTGCTGACCTTCAAATTCCTAGCCTGCCTCTTTTCCTTGTCTGATGCTGCTCCTTGCTCTTGAAGCTCCTCTAGAACTGCCTCTCTTTTGCTATCTCTCTTTGTCTCTGTTTCCTCTGATGTCTCTGCTGCCTTTATGCCCCTTGAATGATGTTTTAGGTTCTCCTCCTTTGTCATCTCCTTTGCCATCAATGACAACAATTCCAATAGGCAGCTTATTTGTAAGTCCTGCAGGAAGGGGTTGGAAGATAAGAGGCAAAACCAAAGGCTTATATCTTTCTATGACCTTTGTGGGTGTAGGCAATGTAAATGGAGACCTATGACTACATGAAGTTTCATTAGGGTCAGGAGATACAGCATGAGACTCTTTCTTCACTAGGCTTTTCACAGGTGTATGGTTCTACTCATGGTCTGAAGACTGAGGTTTGAGATCTTTCCCACTATCACTATGGATCTCATCTTTGTACACTTTATTAGGCTTAAAGTAGGATAGAATGTAGTTGTAGATAAAAAAAATGAATTCCTTAAACCAAATCCAGCCTAAATGTTCTATCCTTCTATAAGGTTTGGCCATATTTCAAGTTCTTCCTCCAGTGGAGTCTTTAGGTCTATTAGGAATTGTGGAGTCGTCAGGTGGAGGATTCTCAATTTTTACATGAGGGTTGCTGTCCACCATCAGCAATAGAATGCCAAATCGAGGCTAAGTTGTCTTTAGTCCCCAGTATGGTCGCCATTATGTTGTGGTTCCCATGATTTGGCAGATTTGGCAATACCAAATGATGAGACAACATCAAACCACTTTTAGATCTCAGGATCTAGCCCTCATGGATCCAGAGAGGGATCTCTCTATAAATTAAAAGAATGATATATCTTTAAGGCTCAAATTGAGGTAATAGGCTAGCTATGAAGCACGAGGGTTTTTGATTTGTTTGTTTGGTTGGAGATCATTGATTGAGAAGGTTAAGGAAATGAAAAGGAACAGAGTAGCAGGATGTTTCAGCATGGGAAAATAGGTCTAGAGAAGTGCCAATCCATTGGGCTATGGAGTCATAAAAGGGTTTACTTTCATAACAACCATCCAAGGGTTTCCATAGGGCAAGTCATCTATACCAAAGGATCTCTTTAGATAGGTAGCGGGATGGAACATTTAAGAGTGGGTGAAAGAAAGAAACCAAAGTGCAGTCTAAGATCAGGTAAGGACTTTGAACCTATCCTGCTTTTGACATACTTCAAAGGAAACTCTCAATAAGACACAAAGGGTAGCTTAAGATCAGGTTAGATTTCATTTAAATCCAGGCCTGCTTTCAGCATACTCTAAAGGAGAACAATCCAGCAGTCCTCATAACCACTTTCAGAAAGGTAGAAAACATTTAAGGTTAAACACAGAGCAAGGCCTAAGATCAGATAAATAATTTTAACTTTCAATGCTTTTGACACTAGCTCAAAGGGATCTTAGAAAGGCTAGCTGTTGGAAGAGGCACCTAGTGGACAGGGCTAACTCTTAATCCCCAGTTTCCAAATTCTTTCAGCTGAAACCAAACAAGAACATCTAAGGAAACAAACCCCAAATTCATACATCAGTAAGCATGGACAAGCCAACTTCTATACCGGTTAAATTATGATGAATTTTCTCTTAGATACACAAATAGCAGAAAACATATAGATAAAGATTTGACAGTGAGACTTAGGTTACTTCCAACAGTATGTCCTAATCTATGCTTGTTGTTCTTTATAAGAGAAATATGGACATTATGTAAAAACATGAAAAGAGACAATTACAGTAAGAGTAACATCACCAATAATATAGACCAGGATCCTGTGAATCTGCTTGATTAATTGATGTGAAAAACTAGTCACATACTTTGAGCTCAGTGGCCTTTTACAATCTAGAATTCTTTTCCCAGCATACTATATTAAAAAATACTCAATTGCTTCTCCTTAATAACAGTTCTATCAACTAATAGAATCCCAAAAACCAACAAATTTTCGATATAATTTACAGGGGTTTTTATAGGAGGTGAAGTAACAGAGGAGGTAGTTGGCCAAATTAAATGAGAACTTAATGTTTCTCGGCCTATGGGAGGCTTGATGAAGAAGAGGTGACATGCTCCATACTTCATTGAATAGGCCTTTGCTTGTATTTGTACTTTGGCAGTTTGTTGTTGACCTTCGGAGGCTCTGGTAGGTGGGAAATTGCTTCTAGGCTGCATGTATGCCAATAAATCTTTGACTGCCTTGAATGTGACCCGTGTTAATGAAAATGGGACTGCAGGGGTAGTATGGGCTGATGGAACGTGACTAGCCTCTCTGATTTGGTGTGTAGAGGTTGCTCTGCTGATGTGTCCTTTGTGTTTTTCACTAATCTGGCTCTGATTAATGTTCATTGTGTTACTGATACTCTTTGACTTCTGCTGATGGTTTCACATGCTATAATGGCATCGAAAGGCTCGTGTAAGGGTCGATGAACCCCTGCAGGTCTCCTCTTTGCATGAATAATGGCCCGCGAGTCATTATCCCTGCCCTCTGTTTTGTTTTGAAGACTATGGACAAACCCACATCGCCTGCAAAAACAAACAAAAATCACGAAAAACTGTTGAAAAAGGGCTCAGAACTACTTTGGGAGGTTTGGACAGGAGGTTAAATTGCAACTGTTAGATCAAAATGATCAACCGCTAAGATCGATCGGTGAGATCAATTGAGAGGAAGCAAGGTGAAGAATGACATGGTGGCGAGGTTATATCATGGCCGTCCGATTAGAGGGTTTTAATGGTGGAGATCGGCGGAAGGAATTATTTTGAGAGCAAAGGGGAAAAGGGAAATGAACTATGATTGCGTTAAGACAGAGCCATCCGATTAAATCAATCGACAGTCAGGATTAAATGAATAATTATATCGGGGAGGAGTGGTTTTAGCGGAAAACTGCTGGTTTCGTGCAACTCCGAAGTGGTTTTGAAAATTGGCCAAAAAAAAGCGATATGCTTCGTTGCTCGACGCGTGTCCTCCCAAAACCACTTTTTCGCGTAATTTTGGAGCATTATCTGTCATACATAAAAATTACGCGATATGTTTCTTGGCCGTCGGATGAAAGGCGGAGAGATCTAACGGTGGGGATGAGAGCGCGATGGGATAAGATGCGTAGCAGAGGTGAAAACATTGGGATTGGTGTGGACTATCAGATCTTCGAAATGGATGGTCAAGATCACAAGTGGGTGCGCCAGTGTTTCAAAGGGGAAGAAGGTTAGATGGATGGGTAGAATAGATCTTGACCGTCGAATCTGTGACAATCAATGGCGGGGATTCAATCGGAGGTTGGAATGGTGGAGGGGTGAGTGAATGAGTGGGAATAAGGGGAGCCGTCGGATCTGTAGGAATGGACGACAGAGATCTAATCGGAAATCGCACATCGGGGGAAAGGGAGAAAAGGGACGAATGTGTTGGCGCGATGCGATTCAGCGCTGACCATCAGATTTTTCTGAATGGAAGGTTAAGATTCAATCGGGGATCACAAATCGATGGAGGTCAAAGGCAAGGGATTAAGCTTTTGCGATTGTGCGATTATGCGAGGGTCGTCAAATTATAGGGCATGATCAACAGTTCAGATTGAATTGGGGATCGCACAGGCGGAGGTCAACCAGATGGATGAGCGTGATGCGATTTAACACTGGCCGTCGGATTTGATAAGATCGATGGTGGAGATTGAAGCAGAGGTCGATGGAGTAAAGGCTCGTCGCATCGGAAGATTTGGAAGAAAAAAAGGAAAAGATGGTAGAGGAAATCTCCGATTGCGATTAGCGATTAGGCCTTAGTGCTCAGTCATAGGTGCAGGTTATATGCAGAGAAAAGGGTTAAGGGCTAAGCTAAAAGGGGCTTAAGCCCTAAAGTGTTAAAAGGGTGATTTTAGGCAAAAAATAGGGTTTTTAAGGCTGAATGAGGGGTTCCGGTATAGGAAAGAAGGTATTTTAAACCAGATAAAGGGGGGTGTAAGGTTTAAAATAGGTTTTTGTAAGGTTTAGAGGTTAAATGGAGGGTTAGAGAGGAAATTTGCGAAGAGAATAAGGGTGACAAAGGGGGAAATTGTAGGAATGAAAAGGAAGAAAATGAAGGCCTCTTTAAAGCAGTTTCTTCATAGTAGAACAACGGGTTTTCAAGGATAAAGAGGGAAACAACAGTGAATATTATTTTGAAGGAAAGAAGACACTTGGAGGCTTCAAGAATGAAATATTTTCAGGGAAATGTTTCTCTTGAAGACTTAGAACATATTTAGCCACCTGTTTGCTATGCCAAAAATTTATAGGTGGCTAACAGACCTTGTGAAATTAATGGCAAACTCCTTAGTAAATTGAGTGTGCCCTGCTTGAATTTTTTCACAAAACCTCCAACATCCAACGTTCTTAAAAGCTGCTTCGACAGAATTATCCGTTGTAAGGGCTTCAACACCATTGGGTTCAGTCCTTAAGCAATGGCCAGCCCTATGGCTTCTTTTCTCCTCAGCCATCTTCCTTTAATCTTGTATCTTCGGAAATTTGCAAAAACCCTTCTAAAAACTCTGTGCCTTCAGTAAATCACTAAATTTGAGTCTCCTGTTGAATAGACTATTGAATTTAGGAAACAAATTCAGCCTCGCTTGATAAGAACTCTGCCTCGCTTGATGATCATTTTGTTTCTACCTCGCTTGAAAAGTTAACAGCCTCGCTTGACAAGAATTCGGGTTTCACAGTAATAGATAATATAACCTGAGTTTTGAATCAGTTCTGCCTCGCTTGAAATGAATACAGCCTCGCTTGAAATGAGTACAACCTCTCTTGATAAGTAGAAATATCACCACGAATTTATTTCTCTTGACAATGAAGAGTGCATGCAATGTTCTCTTGCATGAGACAAATGAGAACGACCAACTGTTTGAAATTTGAAAGGACCAATAATAACTGACCTCTAAATAATGACAAATGACCTCTAATGATGACAAAGAATGGTTGCATGTGTGGAGACAACTCATGAAGGATGCCTAATGATGACAGATTTAACTGTATTTGGCAGATGTGACAGCTCAGAAACAAAATATGTGAATCACCGATTTCGTAACGCATGGTGTGCAAATTCTGGTTTTTGTGCTACGAATTCACCAGCGTTTTCGTAGCGCAAAATGGACTTTTTACACTAAGCGCGCTACGAAAACCGATTTCTGGGCTTATTCGACCAAACTTTCAAAAGAGGTTTTGCAAATGAGTTTTAAAACATGGCATGAGACTTGTGAAGAGTGAAGTGAGGTTAATAAACAATGTTCCATGATGGTATGAGACCTTTAACCATGATCTAGACCTTGAGAAATAATAAAATGACTCTAACCCTATCTAACACTAGGACTTAAGAAAAAATGTAACTAACCAAGTTTCAGAGATTTTTTTTTTTTATAGTGATAACACCACCACCAAAATTTTTAACTCATGATTGGGCCCACGCGGCCTCTTGTTTTATTTTTACTTTCAATATTCGAGTGAAATTTATATTTCACTCTTGCAATTTTTACTTTCAGTTAGACAGTTGTGTTATTTTCATTAGAAATGGCTACGAGCCCGATTTGTAAAATGATGGGAAGCATTTCTACCCCATCATCAATTTTGATGTTTTGATTAAGACTTGAAACTGCATACAGACATGCGGAAAATATATTTTCCAAAAATATCTTTCCGTGTATGGCCATTGGAAATGTTATAAAAGAAGAAAGCAAAGACATCTACAAGGTTCCAGATTTTCCAAAGGACTCACGAGTTCAAGCATTCTGTATGTATGTTGTCTAAATTTTGATAGTTGATGTTGAAGATCCCGTAGGGACTCAGTAATAAGAAGATTTGTTGGAATTGGGGATTCTGATAAGGGTGATTCACAGTATGTAGCTCTTCTCTATGTTTTTAATACAAATGTTCAATTCGCATGTCTCTACATTTCTTATATATGTGCTCTAGAATGCGAGTGCTACCGTGTTTAAATGTGAATTTATCATTACAGATACTCATGTTTACTCACTTATAGCGCTTTAAATATAACTCAGGCAAGGTATTTTGTTTCATATTTCATCTCTTCCACCGTTCCTCTGATATTCACTACAATGGATACTTGTCTTTGAAATTGTCCACATATATGGATTCTTATCTTTGCATAGGCTCATTATATATGGATTGTTGTCTTTGAATAAGCCCATTATGGTTAATATCCTGTTGAATATTTTGCCACAGTCATCACCCACATATTAATTAATATTTGTGTGTCATCTTAGAAGTTGACCCCCTCTACAACATTTTGTCTTAAAGCTGTCAGATGCATTTACATATTTAAGTTTATACTCAGTTTCTGCAGTTTTCATAATCGTTGTGTTTAACTTTGGGGTCTTGGTTCAACCCTTATTAAAACCATTCATCCAAGTGATTATAGCATGAGAGCCTAAGTTGGTCAACTCCAATTAGTTGAGTCATATGCTCCTTGCAGTTAAGATGTCCTAGGCACTGGTCTTTATACAACTCAAGGATGTCTCTAGGAGTTACAACATCTTTCTGGCGCTGTTGCCGGGGACTCAAATTTTAAGAACTAAATCCTTGGGCCTCGACAAATATTTCATCCACCCTTCAGAATAGGTGTGCTGGAAGGGTTGGGAGTTGTAGATCCCTCACCTTGGCGACTCCACTGTCATTCAAAGGATAAATCTATTCATAGTCCTGGCTTCCTGAAAGCCACACCTGAGGTCAGATACATCCCAGTTATCAACACCTTCGGTGTCTGGTCAAGAAAAGATTTTTCACAAGAGAGGTTGGAGAGAAAGACAGTCAGCTCACACAGATATTCCCAGATTCTCCCTGGAAGACTCTCCATCCTCCTCTCAATTAGCTCAAGATCAAGGTCTTGATTCTGCTGTGAGAACCCTTGATTATAATTCAGATAGCCCCTCTCTGGAAAATATTCAAGTTAAATATGAAGCTGAATCTGTAGATACCACAAGCTTTTTTTTCATCCCCGCTCACTTAGAGGTTTAAGAAGTCAAAGAAGTCACAGAGGTTTCCGCTGCTAATATTCTGGCATTTCCATCAGCCCCTCAAGCCTCCGTTCAATATATCCCCATTGTCATACATACTTCTCTTCCACCACCTCCTCTTACACATCAGACTCTCTCGCCACCCCCACAACCTCCGATAGATGTTCCTAGCTTCCTATTGAACAAATATGCCCCCCTGGAATTGCCCCAGATCCTTAACGATATGCCTCAGGATTACTTAAAGATCCTACCTCGTTTCAATGGAGAAAATGATATTGAAGCTCAGAAACACCTGGAAGTTTTCTGCACCTTCGCAGAAAATTTCAACGTTGAACATCTGGATGTGGTGTTAAGATTGTTTGTCCAGTCTCTAGATGGAGAGGCCAAAAAATGGTTCAAGACCTTGGGGGACCGCTCCATTACTAACTGGGAGGAGATGGAAAATGCCTTCATTAAGAAGTGGGGAGAAAAGAAAGACCATGGATACTGTCTTACAGAGTTCAATGCACTTAGAAAGAGACATAATGAGGGGGTACCCTAATTCATCAAGAGGTTCAACAAATTATATACAAGTCTCCCAGCCGAAATGAAGCCTCATCAGACTGCTGCTAAAGTGGTGTTTTTAGCAGCCTTTGATTCAGAATTTGGATTCTCTTTAAGAGAAAGGAAGTCTGCTACCCTAGATGAGGCCCAGACTGATGCATTGGAAGTGGAGGCTAACTTTGCTTCTATGGGTAAATCAAAAGGGAGGTCAGATCATGATGCTAGACGGAGAGGTAAAGAAGAAGCATCCACCTTTGGTCAAGATAGAGAGGTAGCTGATGACAAAATTGAGGAGATGAATAAAATGATCAAGAAACTTTCGAGCAAGTTGGTGAAGCTTGAGCTCGAAGCTAAGAACTCATCCTAAAATCCATTCCAAAGTGCTCCAAACAGGGGTTATAATCCCCAATACAGAAAGCCTCCATTGAAAATATTGCAAAGGGATCGTAAGGAGCAGCAAGACCACATACAACCCCCACTATATCTGGAAGGGCAGATGGATGGCCCTGCCGAAGACATCCCTGATGGGCAAGACGATCAATATCTTGCTTACTCAAATAGTGATGAAGTTGAGTCTTCTTTTCAAGAAGGTGACGGAGTAGAGCTTTCCTTGCAAGAAGAAGAAGAAAAAACAACTGCTACTGAAGATCTAGAGATCGATGATTACTGTAAGAAATTCTTAGACTTCATGCAAGCACAGTTTCATAGAAAATATGATCTCAGGTTCTCTAGAAAGAGAACCCATACAAAATAACAATAAGAAGAGATGCCTCAGAAGGAGACATCTATACAGAAGGTCGGAGATAAAATTAAGAGACCTATAACTAAACCTTTACATTCTAATAACTCCATTCCTTCCTCTTCCAAGTTGGCCCCTACTCCAAATGTAAATATTAAACCTATTCCGAAGGAAGAAAAACCTCCAGTCGAGAGTAAAGAGCCAAAGGAAAAATACCATAGAGAAGTCTCCCTCTGCTTTTAATCTTCAAAAAGAGCTAGAGAAAGTTAAAATCCCAGTCCCCCTGACTGAACTACTTAAACAGCCAGTATACCAATCTCAGGTGTCTTCTTTCATGCTTCACCAAGAAGCAGCCCCAATCCCAGATAGTTTGAACCTTCAGGAAGAAATGCCCATGGTTGTGTTCGGTCCTCATGTTGAAGAGTTGGATGCTTCAACTCCTCCTTTCTATTTCTCCTTAGTAATTCATGATCTATTATTGCATAATTGTATGTTGGATTCCGGAGCATCTCATAACCTCCTGCCCCTATCAGTGATGGAAAAATTGGGGCTGCAGATCACTTGCCCATATAAATATCTCTACTCTTTTGACTCCAAAAGAGTCAAATTTTTGAGGATGATCAAAGATTTGGTGGTGAATCTGGCCCAAATCCCAACTAAGAGTGTGGTTATGGACATAGTAGTAGCCGATATCCTAGCTCGGTTTGGGATGTTGTTATCAAGATCATAGGGTACAAAAAGTGGAGGATCTATAAAGCTAGACCTAACCTATGTGACCATCCCTGTGTTTGGGGGCCAAGAAAGGAGATTATACCGGGAAACAAGGTTTGTGAAGATGGTCACTAAAGCTGATGATTCAGTGAATTCACCGGTGTATAGCAAAGAGGGTGAGTTTCCTTGTATAATGCTGGAAGAAGACCAAGATTACTTGCAGGAGCCATCTTTCTGTCAGATAAAGACCGAGCAGTCCTCAAGTAAAGAAGAAGGTGGGGTTTGGACATTGCACTTTGATGGAGCCAACTCAAAGGAAGGAAATGGAGCTGGGGTTCTCTTGATCTCCCCTATTGGGCAGCTGGTCCCATTATCTTTTAAATTGGAGTATGAAGCCATGAAATATGTGGCTGGATATGAAGCATTGCTCCTGGGTCTACAAACTACGAAGAATATGAATATTTAGAGCTTTAAGGTTCTAGGAGATTCAGAACTAGTGGTGAGACAAGTAAGAAATCAGTGTCAAGCTAAGCACCCACGACTGAGGGCTTATAGAAACAAGGTATGGGACTTGGTAGATAACTTATTCTTAGCAGAATGGATGATTCTCTTGCTGTAGCTACAAGCACTTTTTGGCCGCCTTAGAATCCCCTCCTAGGGTACGAGATACAGGTCCGTTACCGTCCTTCCATCCCTGACAATATCAAACGATGGCAGGTGTTTGAAGATGAGGAGCAAGTGAGAAGATTCATGGATACTGTTGGGGAATTCTCCAATATGGATATAGATGTTGGTGAAGAGGAGACTGAGGAACTTCCTCAAAATAAATGGCAAGATACCATGGGTGGGCACAAGGTGTTGCAACTCAAAGGGAATGTGATACCCAGAGGAATATTCCCTCTAGAGAGATTGTTTGATAAGAATGATGCCCCATTATAGCCAAGTAAGGTTGTTGAAGAAAATCAGGTAGATGACCTAAACCTCGGCACTGAGGCCGATCCAAAGATTGTGAAATTGTCTAATAAGGTACTTGAAGAATAAAAGGAGAAATATCAGAAGTTATTTCAGACGTATAAAGACGTTTTTTGTTGGTCCTATCAAGATTTGAAGACCTTTGATATCAACATTATCCAGCACAAGATTCCGTTAAAAGGAGATGCAAAGCCACACAAACAAAAGTTAAGACAGATTAACCCTTTACTCCTTCCTTCCATAGAAAAGGAAATCAAGAAACTGTTAAAGGCTAAGATCATTCTACCATTAAGATATTCTGAATGGGTGGCCAACTTGGTCCCAGTCCAAAAGAAGAATGGAGAGATAAGACTATGTGTCAACTTTCAGAACTTGAACAAAGCATCTCTGAAGGATAATTATCCGCTGCCAAAGATGGACCATATATTGCAAAAGGTGGTAGGAGCTTCACGAAAGTCTATGATGGATGTCTTTTATGTATACAATCAGGTAGTAGTGCTTCCGGAGGATCAAAAGAAAACCGGATTCACCACTCCTTGGGGAATGTTTATGTATGCTCGAATTTCGTTTGGACTAATCAATGCAGGGGATACATTTCAAAGGGCTATGAATATTTATTTTGTGGGGGAACAAGAAAAATTCGTGGTGGTATACCTGGATGACATCATAGTCTTCTCAAAGGATGACGTTGAACATATTGAACACCTGCACAGAACCTTTGAGAAGCGCTGAAGGTATGGACTGTCTTTAAAACCTCAAAAATATCTGTTTGCTTTAGAAGAGGGTAAACTGTTGGGGAATATTGTGACAAAGGCAGGGGTGAAAATTGACTCAAAGAGGGAGAAAGTCATAAATGGTATCTCCTTGCCCTGAAACAAGAAATAGGTCTAAGTTTTTCTTGGACGTATCAACTTCCTGAGAAGATTCATACTGAACTATGCAGAGATAGTCTGGTACATAACTGAGATGTTGAAGAAGG
Source organism: Pinus albicaulis (assembly GCA_034641835.2). NCBI lineage: Eukaryota > Viridiplantae > Streptophyta > Pinopsida > Pinales > Pinaceae > Pinus > Pinus albicaulis. Next base: position 779,848,816 of record CM076579.1, read on the forward strand.
ATCATGAAGATGAAGTAAAATGGAATCCCGAGTCACGGGAGGCTTCTAATAGGATTAAAAAAGCCTTCGTAGAAGCCCCAGTGTTGGTCGGAACGGATTATGTGAAGCCCTTCATAATATTTTCATTTGCATCTCCCCACACTGTCGTAGCAGTATTATTGTAGAAGAAAGAGAAGGGGTATGAGAAATGTATCACCTTCTTCAGTCAAGTGCTCCACGATGTTGAGCTAAAATATAACATCTTGGAGAAACAGGCTTATGCCTTGGTTAAATCCCTCTAGGCTTTTCGGATGTATGTGTTGCAGTCGGCCATAACCACGTTTGTACCCACAGCGGCTGTAAAAGACATCTTGATTCAAGAAGATAGCGAAGGGAAGAGAGGCAAATGGATTGCCAAGATACAGGAGTATGAGTTGGAGATACATCCCACTAAGATAATAAAGGGATAGGGAATAGCAAAGATCCTTTCTGAATCAAACTGTCAGGATTTGGGGATAAATTTATCTATGGTGGCAAATGAAGAGTCCAGGAAAGCAGATGAGCAGTGTGGGGTAGAAATAGCTACTCAAAAGACCCATATGAAGTACCGTCTCAGTCCATGGTACAAAGAAATTTTAGAGTACCTCTTGACTCTTATATGTCCCCCAAGCTGTGACAAGACAAAATATAGAATGTTGAGGCTAAAATCTCAGAATTTCATCATATAAAATGGCTCTTTATACTAGAGAGACCCATTGGGCATACTACTTTTATGTCTCACTGAAAATGAAATAGAAGAAGTAATGGCAAAATTCCACAAGGGCATCTGTGGTGGTCACTACAACTAGAGAGCCACGACACATAAGATTTTGAAAGCCAGCTTTTTCTGGCCCAAACTCTTTGGAGACATTTTTTCTTGGGTAAGAGCCTGCGAAAAATGTCAAAAATTTACTGAAGGGCAGAAGTTCGCACCTCTACCTATGATCCCAGTGCATATAGAAGAACCTTTCCAGCAATGGGGAATCGATTTCATAGGCGAAATTCATCCTGCCTCAAGTGGGAAACACAGGTGGATATTAACAGCCACCGATTACTTCACTAAATGGATACAGGCCGTGCCAGCAAGGAATGCTACAGACATAGTGGTAATCAAGTTCCTGGAAGATAATATTATCTCAAGGTTTGGCTGCCCTGCTAAGATTGTCATAGACAATGCCCAGGCTTTTAAGTCTGTCAAATTCATCAATTTATGCGAACAGTATAATATTGTATTAGGGCACTCCACTACATATTACCTCCAAGGGAATGGATTGGCGGAATCTTCAAACAAAACCTTGGTGAGGGCACTGAAAAAGGCCATTAATGAAAATCATAAGAACTGGGATTCCCAGCTTAAGTTTGTGTTATGGGAAAATAGAATCACCAGTAAGAGGTCAACAGGAAAATACCCATATGAATTGTTCTATGGAAGAGTAGTTGTCTTCCCGATACAATTGGCCATACCTGTGGCTAGATTCCTGCAGGATTGTCAAGAAGAACCGAACGATCTCACCAAAAGGATGAATCAGTTAGTTGAGCTAGAGGAGACTTGGAGCCGAGTAAATCAGAGGTTCACTGAGTACCAAGAGAAAATGAAAGACCTGTTCGATTAGCATTCTAAAGGTAAAGAGATGCAGGTCGGAGATTTGGTGCTAAGATGGGATATAAGAAGGGCCGAAAAAGGAAAGCACGGAAAGTTCGATGCTCTATGGTTCAGACCTTTCAAAATCACTGAAGAAGGAGGAAACAACACCTTCAAGCTAGAAAATTTGCAAGGTGATCTGCTTGATGCCCCTGTGAATGGGAAATTCTTAAAACCATTTTTCCAGCATTGATATAGGCCGAAAGGTATGCTGTATGATATTGCACATTATTTAGTTGTTTTTAATATGATGTTTTCTGTCTTGAGTTGGCACGAAAAAGAAGAGACAGTGCCGAGGAGTTGTGTTCACAAAGAGAGGCTTAACAGATGGTCTGCATAGTTCTCAACACGTTCGAGGACAAGCGTGTCATCCCCAAATGGAGCCAATGTTGTTATATCAACCACCACCTTAGCCCTAAGAAGCTTATAAAGGCGGATCACCCGAAAGTGTAAAAGGGAGAAATATTTAAAAGAGTGAATGGGTTAATATAAAATGAAATCCATATAACAAAAGGGACAAGGCATCATATATGTATTATAGCCTCACGGTAAAGCTTCACACAAATTAGAGAGGATAAAGGCGCAAGACAACTGCACAAGGCGGGACTCGCTCATACTCCACGTAATCAAAGGACAAAGGCGCACGAAGGATTCCGAGGGGATCAAGGATGGCAGGGGGAAGGCTGAAGCTCACCCCCCCAGAATGGTGGTGACGTGGCATACGATGGGACCCGGGACAGATACTCCATGGGGTAATGGCCGCGGGCTCAGATCTGCTCCAAAACCCCCGCCGGACTTTCTTGTGGGCCTGATCACGAAGGACACCTGTCGCTACGAATACAACGGTAAGGTAAGTCCTAGGACACCCAGTACACGACTAGTACCAGCATTTAACCTGATGCGTGGTATACACCTAACCGATATCTGATATCAAATAACCCGATGCCACGCATCTCAGTGTCGGCGTCCTTATGACGTCAGCCCTACTAGTGTCATCCTAGTCTCATTTTCTAGGAAATTTGAAGTTGTATAACCCTGTTCTGTGATTCACTGTGGTAAAACACTTTCTTTTACGGGATACTGTATAGCTAAAGTGCGAGCGCCCAGTACCAGGTTTTCCAAGTCATTTTCAATTTCCCTGCATCGCTTTCTCTGAGCATTTTCCTTATTGCGTAGGTATTCCATCCCTTTTTCACTATCTGGTTTACTTCCTCTTTTCATTTTTCATAATGGTCATGGGTAAAGTCACATTTAAGGAGTCAGAGCTTGAAACCCCTCAAGTTCATGAGTCTAGGGATGCTCCTGGACCTGAGCCTTTCACAGACTTGCAAGTCCACATCCGAGACCCACAATACCCATTTTTCATTAGTAGTGTCAAGCCGGAGCTTTTCAGGAAGCATGTGGAAGATAGGGATAGGTTTAGAGTCATTTTTTCAGGACTGTATCACCAAATTACTCCCCCTATCTACCCAGTTTTTGAATTCATTTTTTGGCTCATAGAAGCTTACGATGAACACCAGGATATGTTCCTATCATCTCAGGGGAACAAGATATTTAGTATATCTCTTGAAATCATCAGAAAATCCCTCTGTTACCCTACCAGCTCAAATTATGTCAGTTTCACTGAAATGACGCTATCCCTTCAGTTTTCCAAGTTACCATGGAGGTAGAAGAGTGATTTCAATGCTGCTATTTCTAACTCCTACCTCATAACTTTCCTGTCTGCGAACCCGGTGCCCCTGAACACATTCAAGGAAGAGCTTTAGCCAACCTTTGCTCTCATTGCAGGATTACTAGGTATAGAAGGGGTCGAGCAGGTCTCAAAAGAGTGTGTAGCCCTTTTATGGTTAATGTCACAACCCGACGTTGTATTGGATATCCTTGGTTTCTTAGCCACCTCCATCCAAACTCAATTTCAGGACCTCTCGGCTACAGGTCGTTTTCGTTTCTGTTCCATGGTATTCTACCTTTTCCTCTTCCAAAAGGCTGATAATTTTGAGGGTTTGGGTCTAGAAAAGGTTTATAGGATAAATTCTCAGCCAAGAACTATCTTTGACTAGAATCCTGCAACGCATCAGTTGGAAAATGGGGTGGGTTATTCAATTTTCTTGAATGAATTCATGACAATAGCTTATACTATTATTCATGACAATCCTCCACGCAGGATTTTTCCTGAGCAGAAGAAATGGCTACAATACAGTGAGGCTGAAAGCACAGGAGACTGGTACCTATTTGATGACTACACTGAAATTAGGGTTTACGGTGCATAAGTTTCCCCTTACAGATTTCCAGTTTTTCTCGCCCCGCAGATTTACGCCTTGGAGTACCTCTGGCAGACCTTGAAGTTTGACCAAATCCCCTTCCTCCCTGCGAAAAAGGAGTTCATTCTCAAACTTCCTACAACCATCGGCCCCTTCATTGTTAACTCAAGGCATGCCCTCCCCATAGTGGAAAACCTGCTTAAGGGCATGGATTTAAGTCAAGGGAAAGCTTGGCCCTATGATCCGAAAGGCATCATCTCAAATAAAAGGAAGATGATTAAATCAAATGCTTATGCTCACGAAACTAGACCCTTCATCGAGTGGAGAGCTAATCTTGATACCTGGCCTTTGCTTTCAAATATGGAGACTGATTCATCTGTGACAGGGGAAAAAGGAGATACTGCTTCGACACAAGAAGCAAGAAAGATATAGGTGGAGGAAGCTGGCGCTCCAGGAGAAGGCTCCCTGCCTTCCAAAAGGCAGAGAACCAATGATGAAGAAAGTGTCAGAGAAGAGCAATATTTGCAAAAAGTAACATTTTATGGTCAATCAGACAAGGGAAAAGCAGGTTTTGTGGTAAAACACGATGGCCCATCATCTTTTGATTTCTTAGAAGTGTCACAGGCCATCTTTGTAAATAGGTCGAAGGCAGAGAATGAAACGATGAGGAAGAATAGAGCTATTAGGGAAAAGAACTGGTCGGATTTAGAAGGGTATGTAGACAAATATCATACTCGGTTCTCAGTTGAGATTGATATGGACAAAGAAAAATTGGTACTGGCCATGACTAAAGCGGTACTAAACCCAGAGGCTGGGACCACCAGCTATAGAGCTCTAGAGGTGGTGGTCAACAAGTCACAAGTTCCACCAATTGATAAGTGCAATCTGTTCTAGTGTTTCGGTGATATGCTAAAGGATAAGGTTGTGAAGCTCTCCCTCACTCTAAGGAAGCTAAAAACCAAGCACAACCAAGTAATTGAGAACCTTAGAATGGATAAGATTAATGCCCGTGCACTCTCAAATGATCTACGCAGTCTGCAAGCTGTTTTAAAGGGCAAAGGGAGCGATAAAGCAGACCCTCAGGGCTATGTCATCTCGGAGTTTCAAAAACAGGTTGCAGCTCTGAAACATAAGCTAAATATGCCTGGCTTTCAGCACGTACAAACTTCTGAATTAGCCCAGATAGAAAAGGATAAGGCCAATCTAGCAGACTCCCTTGCCAAGGAAAAGTAAGAGAGGGTTAGAATTTCTGGCGAGATGACTGCCCTCCAGCTAAAGATGGATGAGCTGCAAAAAAACTGGGATGCACATGTATGCTCCACACCACCTCCTGAAGGGTCCAACTCACTCTCGGAGCAGCTGACCATATCGCTGGCGAAACATCAAGAGAAAGAGAAGCAGGTTCAGATGGCATGACAGAAGATCCAGGAACTCAAGGCCCGCCTCAAGGAGAATCCCAAGAAGGTAGTGGCTCTGCAGAAGGAAATAGAAGAGGGAAAACATGAGAAGTTATAGCAGGAGAATACTATCTGAGACCTTACGAGCTGGATGAAATGAAATATCACCCTTCTGGACACCCGACGCTTAATTTGGACAAACATCATTATGGAAGTAAAGAGGCGTTGGGCTTTCCTGACCCTCGTTGAAGAAAAGAAGGCCGCAGTACGCCTATTCAGAAGAACTCTCCACGAAGGGTATACTGACGCTTCAACTAAGGTTGAAAATGAAAAGGTATGTTGCTCTCCTAAATGATTTGAGTTCAGAAGAATTGGCTAAACGAGGAATCAAGAGCAGGTTCAAGGAGGTGTCAGAATGTCAGAGGGTGATGGAAATGGAAGCTGCGCTCAACCGTGCACTGGGTAGTTTGGAAAAGATGGTGACAAGCTTGGAACAGTTTGAAACAGAGTGGACCGAAATAACACTCGCCGACCTCCCATCATGCTGGGAGCCTTCAAATGCGGTTCTTCAACTGTTATCAGCATATGAGTGCCGACTGACAGAAGTGATGAATCAGACTGACACACCATCTGAGAAAATTGCTCGGCTTAAGGCTGAAACTATAATTGCAGTACTTAGCAAAGAATTCTCCCTCCTCCATTAGGTGAAACAACGGTTACCCACTCAGGCTAGCTATGCCGAACTGACTGAAGTATATATTCGGGTTGACGCTTTCACTACGATACCTGATCCTACAGCCGACACTTGGCAGAGGTGTAACAGTCACGCGAGTGCATCGGCCACCGCATCTGCTCCATTCGCCTCTAAGAAAGCCAGCTCCTCTGTAACCACAACACTGCCTTCTCCAGCTATAGCCTTGACTCAGTCCCATCACCAAAATTGTTAACTCATGATTGGGCCCTCATGGTCTCTTGTTTTATTTTTACTTTCAATATTCGAGTGAAATTTATATTTCACTCTTGCAATTTTTACTTTTAGTTAGACAATTGTGTTATTTTCATTAGAAATGGTTACGAGCCCGATTTGTAAAATGATGGGAAGCGTTTCTACCCCATCATCAATTTTAATGTTTTGATTAAGACTTGAAACTGCATACAGGCATACGGAAAAGATATTTTCGCAAAATATCTTTCCGCATATGGCCATTGGAAATGTTATAAAAGAAGAAAGCAAAGACATCTACAGGGTTCCAGATTTTCCAAAGGACTCACGAGTTCAAGCATTCTGTATGTATGTTGTCTAAATTTTGATAGTTGATTTTGAGATCCCGTAGGGACTCAGTAATAAGAAGCTTTGCTGGAATTGGGGATTCTGATTGGGTGATTCACAGTTTGTAGCTCTTCTCTATGTTTTTAATACAAATGTTCAGTTTGCATGTCTCTACATTTCTTATATCTGTGCTCTGGAATGCGAGTGCTACCATGTTTAAATGTGAATTTATCATTACAGATACTCATGTTTACTCACTTATAGCACTTTAAATATAGCTCAGGCAGGGTATTTTGTTTCATATTTCATCTCTTCCATCGTTCCTCTGATATTCACTACAACGGATACTTGTCTTTGAAATTGTCCACATATATGGATTCTTATCTTTGCATAGGCCCAGTATATATGGATTGTTGTCTTTGAATAAGACCAGTATGGTTAATATCCTGTTACATCTTCTGCCGCAGTCATCACCCACATATTAATTGATATCTGTGTGTCATCTTAGAAGTCGGCCCCCTCTACAACATTCTGTCTTAAAGCTGTCAGATGCATTTACATATTTATGTTTATACTCAATTTCTGCAGTTTTCATAATCATTGTGTTTAACTTTGGGGTCTCGGTTCCACCCTTATTAAAACCATTCATCCAAGTGATTATAGCATGAGAGCCTAACCTGGTCAACTCCAATTAGTTGAGTCATATGCTCCTTGCAGTTAAGATTTCCTAGGCACTGGTCTTTATACAACTCAAGGCTGTATCTAGGAGTTACAACACCATCCATGTACAGTTCATTTCTCCAAGAGGGGGCACTCTTTCTTATAGATTTCTTGGTCCATTTGGGACCATAAGCAGCGATGATGATGGCCACTCCCTAGGAGATTTTGAGGAAGTGATATCTTATTCAGGGTGTGCTCCATTGGCACCACACATCATTCACTTTCTCCAATAATGTGAGAGGATTGGGGCAGCAAGAAAGTGGTTAGGAAACCACTCATCATATCATATCTGAGGAAGTTAGGAGTAAAAATGCGCTGGTTCCACTTGAGGGACCATTATCCTCCTCCGATATTACATATGGCAGCTAGTATGACTTTGATTATGATCCCATATATTGATGATCTTCTTATAATTATCATGGGCATGATTGGAGGGATGACACATGGATTGGATGTGCCCATTGGGAATGAGATTATCCACATTTATTTTTCCTCATGCTTCAGGGAGAACATGATTGCTACATTAAACCTCTTGTTTCCTTATGGGATGAGCCATTTGGTTAACTTGAGCACTTGGAGATGCATCTCATGAGCACTTGGGAGGAGAATTTCAAGGATGGATTGATTGGGGGACACTTGGTTCATGAGGAGAGCTTATCACATGGAGGTGTCACAAGGGAAGGAGGAGAATTTTTGTAGCACTCACCTTTATAGTTGCTTGAGGACAAGAAAAATTTGGGAGGGGAGGAATATACTATTCCCAATTAGCTTTCAGATAGTTGGAATATAAAATTTTGTTTTTGCTTCTTAGTTAGAAGAATAAGAGGGTAGGGAGACCCATTTTTATGCAGGTAAATCCTCTCTGCGGAAAGAGACGATCCCTCTAGCCCTAGAGTGGGTCTAGAAACAAAGGTACATGCTAAAGTGTTGCTTCATAATTATTGAATGAACAAAGGACACGGAAGATTGACCTACCTATAGTCCAATGCTATTGTCATTGTTGTAGTGGTGGTGGCCTCTCGCTCCTGCCTCGGCAAGTCACAATCCTTTTGCCATTACGCTTGGATACCTGCACATAGAACAAGAAACAATAATAGCATACAAGATAACAACATTTCATTCATAACTATTAGCCAGTCAAAGAGGGATAGACATATTGCATTAAACAAACATCATAACATAATAGTGGAACCAAACAGTAGTAATATATATAAATGAATAGAAGGAAGAGTTATAACCAATGCTTTGACGTCACAGTCTCCTCCAGTGGGGTTCAGGAAAAGCATGTCTTAGATGCTCGTCAGGGAATTTAGACGGGATGAAGGCATGGACTCAAGCTCTCTCAGAAGTCATGGACTCAAGCTTCCTTAACGTAATTCCTTCTTATTCTATCTTCTCTAGTAATTCAACTATAGTATGTATAATTCTCCAAGTTCAGCAAGTTGGTTCTAAGAGAGATAGCTTCTTTTATAGAGGAAAAGGAGGAGGTTAGGATCCCTACAAAGGTGGGAGGGAGGCCTATCCTTTAGGGCGTTCCCATAAGAGGTGGAAACCATAAACCTAAAGGAGGTAATCCATGGTTTATCAGTTCAAGGCTGGAGAACCAATAGCTTTCCAACACGAAGATGACATGACAGAGGTTGATGCACCTTTTTCCACAACTGCTCGATGGATGTTGAGACCATTAATAACAACTTGAATAATGAGCACAATCTGATGCGGAATTCGTGGAACGAAATTCTCTAGATCGAAAGCAAGAAAGATAGTATTGGCAAGATCAATCCCACCAATCACAGATAACAAAGCTCTTCTCTACGATGGACAACTCTGAAGTACTTCTAACATGTACATCGCAGATGGTGCCTGAGCAAAATCCTCAACAATATTGTAATGGTGAGCGGCACAGGCATTGGGATTATAAGAAGACTTGTGGAGTACACCTTTGGAAGAAGGTCACAAAACAGATTTAGGATTGGGCCTTTCAATTTCAAGAGGACCAGTAACAAGTGGAGGAGGAGGACCATCAGTGATCTCCTTTCCCCTATCCTGATGAGATCTAGTATAGTCTTTCGACTGAGTAGCAATAGAAATGGTGGCAGAACCGTTCATCATGAACACTTCAGAGCCAAATGGGGCAGAGGACTGAGGTTGCTCTACCATATGAGTTTGATGAGTTGGGAAAGGTTCTTTAAGAACAGCCAGAGTTCCCTGGGTGCCTTTGAGAAATCAACTCACTTCAGACTGTCGAGGAAAGTCTTTGGTGAAGTGCTCTTCATCACAAATCAAACAAGGGTACTTCAGTTTGCGTTGAGAACCATCACCAGCACGAGGTTTCTGAGAATCCTGTTTCGGGGTATCGTCTTTGGCCTTACCTTTACCCTTCTTCTTACCTTTAGAAGCATTATCCATAGGATTGGCCTGAACGACATTAACCTTTGCGGGTTTACCAGAATTAGAAGTAGATTGAGAAGCAAATTTATTGGAAGAAGCGGACTTCGGCTTCCCAGTGTTTGAAGATAATGAAGACTTCTGAGAAGTCTAAGACACAAAACCAATAATACCATCGATAGATGGAGTCGCTGGTGGTTTAGAAGTTCCAGGTCGGGGAGCATCAGGTAAGATATCATATAATGCACCAGACTGAGAGTAGACAAGATAAAGGTACTGGGCATAAGCAATAGCTTGTTCCTCGGTTACGCATGCCCCCATAGCAATGTCTTTAGAAATATGATTGAAAAAGGAGGTGGTGAACCAATGAGTTAGAAGCTGATCAGGAATTTCAAATTTTATCATGCGACGAAGACGTCGCCACTCATGAATATGGTCTGAGATATGAGTAGCTCGGTCCTGTTTAAATGAAGTGAGGAGGTGCGTCTCGGTCTCATAACAAACTAGTAACTGAAAATGCGTAAGGAACGCCATGGCTAAAGAATTGAAATCTTGGAAGATGCCATGAGATAGCTCAATGTACCACTATGCAGCAGCATCAGTAAGATTTCGCTAGAAAAGACGGAGTCTAATAGAATCGTCAACCCAAGAGTTAGAGGAACACCACAAATGGTAAGTCATAAAATGCGCTTGGGGGTCTTCGCCAAACTTTCCCTAAAATTTAGGACAATCACCAGGAAAATTGGTTGGAACTGAAGACCAATACGGGTTATGAAGAATGGGATCGTTCATCAACTTTGACACATCAGGTAATTCCAATGTAGCAAGAAACGGTAATTGAGTGTTGAAAGTCATCGGAGGTCTTTGATAAGGACCTGCATGTACATTCCACCCAGTTTGAGCAAGATTTTTTCCCCATAAATTCTATTCCAAAGGATTCAGATCATAGGGATTAGACGCAGGATAAGTCGGTTGATACTGGGGTTGAGGACCGAGATATTGAGTCGGAGTAGACCACTAAGGTCCTTGCTGAGCAGTGTATGGAGTCTGTTGTGGAATGTAAGCATGAATTTGAGGTTGATGATAGATGGGTTGATTTTGAGGGTAAGGAACCTGAGGTGCACTATATACCGGTTGATATTAACCTTGAGGGTAGTAAGCGCCTTGTGGTTGAGCAGGCGGACCCGGCTAAGCAGGTTAAGCAGGATGCTGAGCGGGTAAACCTGGATGACTATAAATAGGTAGAATGTGCTGCTGAAATGATGGAACTGGCTGAGGAGAAGGTTGAATCGGTTGCTGAGGGCCACCGGGTTGGCCTTGTGGGAAAGGTTGACCCAATGGTTGTGATGGACCAAGTTGTCCCTGATAACCAGGTTTACCCAGAGAAGGACCGTAGGGTTGTCCTGGTTGCACAACATTCGGGCCATACTGAGCATGTGGCTGCTGTTGTGGTGCAACAGGTTGTCCTTGTGGTGGGTAGATTTGCCCCCTAGGAGCATAAGAGAGTCCTGGTTGATTATGTAATGTTCCCAATTTTTAGCCTCAAGCTAAAATGGAACATTATAGTTGCACATTTTATTTTTGCATAATAAAATGGGGAAGGAGACACCTTAGCCCATTTTAGATGAAGAAATAACACTCCTTATGTGAAAAGGAGGCAAATAAGAATAAAAAATAAACACCTAAGGGTGTGAATGGAACCCATCTCGCTTGGTTTAGTCATCTTTGACTAAAGTCAACAGCGCTGCCCCAGGAGGAGAGGCTTCCTAGAGAAGCTGCGCAGTTTTGGAGGGAAGATACTCATGTGAGGGTGGAAACCCTAATTGGTGGGACCATGGTGGAGAAAGAGTTCCCTTTATTTATATGGAGTAGATGGCAGCCCATTTGGGTCATGTTTGGAGTTTAGAACTTGGGTCTGCAAAGGCTTGCATCCTCGGGCTGTTTAGCAGGGTGATGGTGCCCTCGGGCACTAGGGTGTTCCCGATCGGGAATCCCTACCTCTTCCTCAAGGAAGCATGAGGATTGAGTTTCATATTCCTCAATTCGGAATTGGCCATAGCTTCTACCATCATCTACAGCGTTATCTCTGCAGCAGAGAGGACGTTGTGTTACTGGGGACAAAAAAGGAGGAACTCATGGAGTCTCTCTTGAGTTGTTTCTTCAGTGGAGGAGTGATCTATTCATTGGAGGAGCTACAAGGAGGATTCCCGGGCTATATTTCACATATTTGGCATGAGGCCAACATTCCATCACCTCCCACTATGCAATCCATGGAGGAAACTGTGTTATTTCAGAGGAGGCAGTGAGAGAGGGGTTCTTGAGCTCATCAGGAGGGTGTTTTTGAGACAAAGGGATCAATCCTTTGTATTGGAGACATTATCAGAGGAGGGCAATCAGATTTCAGATCAGCCATAGCCTCATTCTTATTTTGGTTCAGTTGCAGTGACAAGTCTCTTGTCACATTTTTGTATTCTCTGGCATTTCTAGCAATCTCTCCTAGATTGGCTAGAAATCTAGTAATTCTGCCCATTCCTTCGTTATTGGGATATTATTTGTATTCCTTTAGCCACATTTGTATTTCATTCATATTCATAAGCTCATACCTTCATAGAGACAATGCAGTTACTACTCTCCAACATTTTGTGGAGTTGCAATAACTTATGTACTTTGTTGTTTATTCCTTGGAGGTTGGTTCTTAAAGCTTGAGTGGCTTGTCCCTCAACTATTTCTTGTATATTTTTGCTGATATAATCATATAATTTTGGCTGCATACATTTCCCTCTCATGGTATATTCATATTTGCAGATTTCAGTGTTTATGTTCATATATTGTTGTAAGCTCTCTCATTGAGCATTGTTTTAGAGATATAGTTTGGGGAGATCTGTATAACCCATATAGAATCATTTATTTCAGCTCATTTTTTGCAAGGGAGTTACATTAGATGTGTTCTAGGGAATCCCAGTGTTGGTTGGCCTTATTTATGCAGTGACTTCCTTATATAGCATCCTCAAGGACCCTGTAGCAGAAATTCCCAAAGTGGAAATATTGCATATCCAAGGACAGAGTTTTTGAAGGGCCAGATAGCTTCTGAATCTCACACTTCCTTTTGAAGGTGACATATCTGGTAAATTCCCCAACAGTCAATCTATGAAATGGACTTGTGGTCTGTCTATAGAAGTAATTTTGGAATATCTCAAGATATTCCTGATGGAGTAGCAAGTTCCAGATTAGGAACATTACAGTGGTATCGGAGCATCAATCTTGGCTTAGCCTGTGCATAAGATTGCCATCAGCAAGAGGAGCTTCTCTCCAAGGAGAGGATATTTATAGAGGAAACAAGGAAAGGAATGATGGAAGAGGAGGTTTCCCTTCTTCTTTTCTAGACCATTGAGGAGATTATTGAAGATCTGATGAAAGGCAAAAAATGGAGGAATTTTCTGAAAAGGTTTGTGGATGAAGCAAGCCCTAGCTATTATCATGAAGGGTGTGAGAATTCAGCCACACATGCAGATCCACAGTGCAGTACATTTCCCATAGCTACTGCAAGAAGGATGGAGGGAAAGAGTTGAGGTCTTTGGAGGAGCAGCGCTGCAACTCAAAGGTATGATTCATGATAATTGATTTCAGAGTTCTATTTCATGTTCTCATGCAAATGAGAGATCATGTGTTGAAGTCACAAAGAGTTTTGCAAAGGGAATTGATGAAAACCAATGTGAAACATGGTGTGACAAAACTTCAAACACTTTGCATGCATGGAGGGGGACCATGAAACAAGATCATTCCATCTTTCTAGAGGGGAAGAAATCAGGAGAATGACTTGCTAGAGGCAAGGCCCCCATTGTATGAAGGGCACTCTTCCATTTGTGAGGGTGTGGAGATGTTTCTCTCAAATGAAGGCCAAGATCCAAGGCCTCTCATTAAGGAGGAGACACACTCACATGTTGGTAGAGAGGAGGTGCATAGAAGAACCTACAGCGCTACACCATTAGAAGAAGAGGAAGAGCAGAAGGATCAACATGAAGGGATGATGGGAATTCACCCTTATCTACTTTAGAGATTTTCTTCACATAGGAGAAGGACTGCACTGCGCAGTAGAGAGAGAGGGACCTTTCATTCCTATCATATATACAGTCCACTTCCTATCTTGATGTCTCACTTTTGGAGGCTTTCCACTTGGGGGGGTCACTGATCTAGAGATGATGAGAGGAATCATGTCATTTTTTTCACCACTCTTGGATTCCAAAGAGGTGGAGACATTGGAGGAATCCATCGCAACGCAGAGAGTTTGGGGTAAGCACAAGGAGGAGGGATACGCTCTCTCATTTTCAGTGCCACCCATTTTCATCAGTTTTACTGCGCAGATAGAGTTTCTGCAGAGATGGAGGATAGCATCTTCATGGCTGCTCCATAGATTTGGTGAGAGAGATGATACTTCCTTTGAGGAAGGACTCTTTCATGCTTTGGAGTAGAGGGAGGCCACTCATGCTTACATTGCCCAGGATCGGGAGATTCTTTGGAGGTGATAGTCTCTCATGGGAGGCTCATTTTCAGAGAGCATAATTTCTATTTGAGCATGAGTAGCTGCATGATGGGCATGGAAACAACTTGGAGGATGACTTTGGCATGGGGGATGTCAAGGTAGCAGGCAGCAGCGTGAGGGAGCACTTTATTGCAGATTACCAGCGCTGTCTATAAGGAGGATTGATCCAGGATGGAGGACTCAGCTTTGGTTGAGTATTCCCTAGGATCTTGGTGCATTGCATGATCTTGGATGGCCCTGATGGAGATGGCAGATACTTAGTGGATGATATGATCATCTATCATCATGGAAGGCTCTTCTTGACTAGAGTTTCTAGTTTCAAGGAGAAATTATTGCATGCATCACATGAGGACTTCCTAGCTGTGCATTTGGATGCATACTTTGCCTTGCTAGAGGAGTTCACTTGGGAGAGCATTCTGCAAAATATACATCAGCATATGGATAGATGCAGAGCCCAGATGTTTTTGGAGAGGTTGGCATGACCATTCCCTTACTCATTAGAGGAGAGGGAGAGCATTCAGATGAGCCATTTCAGCTCAAGGTCTCAAGTACATGGTAGAGAAGGTATAATATCCCATTTGGTACCTCTTTAATTCATATGAGCAACATATTGTCTCAAGAAGGATTAGCCCTTCTTGCATTTTATATGATGTACTTGCAGCTGCTTTTAGCCTTGATTTTGGCTATTCTTATGATGGTTTGTGGGGGAAGCCACATGTTTCTTGCTGTGCACCATTGGCACCAAATTGTGATTTCATGTTTCATCTTATGAGGAGATGTTGTGGTAGCAAACAAGTGTCTAGTACAACACTTGTTATTTATGATTTTGAGGCAGGCCAAGAGGCACTGCACAGGTTCCATGAGTGGAACTTTGAACCACTCTCCGGTTGTCATTCGGCAACTTGTTTTTATTGAATATTGCTCCTTGTAGTTATGATGTTTGTACACTCATGAGGAGCGTTATTTGGAGAGTATTGGATGTAAAGCCCATTGGGAGCATGATTGTCCCCATTTTATATGTTTTATCTTTTAGGAGACACCATGGGCAAACCATGATTTCCACATTTCTACTTTTCTCTTCTTGTGGGAGGAACCACCTGGAGAATTTGAGGAGGCATTTCATGGCTAGATTTCTTGATGGGGTAGCTTGGGCCATTCTTGGAGGCCATACCATTTCAGCCCAAGGACAGAGGCAGCTCCATGCACACCACAAATGGAGAGAGGGCCATCATGGGAAACCAAAACAACTCTCAATTCAGCCCCAACACATTGCAGAAATCGAGGGTGAGATTTTCACTTGGATGATAGCATGGATGAGAGGATCATCATTGGAAGCAAAATTTTCCCATGCATTTCATCACTCCTACCCTAAGGAGGCCATAGCACAGCAAGAAGGATTCCACTACACCTTCTATCTTCCGATGAGGAGCATCATTTTCACATTGCATACGTGGGAGAGAGCATTGGAGGACAGATTTATTGTAGCATATTTGAGCAGTGGTGGGACCATTGATGAGAAGGCCACAAGAGAAGAATGGGGAGAAAATTTTGTTCTCTTTATGTAGTTGCTTGAGGGCAAGCAACATGTGGGAGGGGAGGACTGTAATGTTCCCAATTTTTAGCCTCAAGCTAAAATGGAACATTATAGTTGCACATTTTATTTTTGCATAATAAAATGGGGAAGGATACACCTTAGCCCCTTTTAGATGAAGAAATAACACTCCTTATGTGAAAAGGACGCAAATAAGAAGCTGAAATAAACACCTAAGGGTGTGAATGGAACCCAGCTTGCTTGGTTTAGTCATCTTTGACTAAAGTCAATAGCGCTGCCCAAGGAGGAGAGGCTTCCTAGAGAAGCTGCGCAATTTTGGAGGGAAGATACTCATGTGAGGGTGGAAACCCTAATTGGTGGAACCATGGTGGATAAAGAGTTCCCTTTCTTTATATGGAGGATATGGTAGCCCATTTGGATCATGTTTGGAGTTTAGAACTTCGGTCTACAAAGGCTTGCATCCCTGGGCTGTTTAGCAGGGTGATGGTGCCCTCGGGCACTAGGGTGTTCCCAATCGGGAATCCCTACCTCTTCCTCAAGGAAGGATGAGGATTGAGCTGCATATTCCTCAATCTACCATTGGCCACAGCTACTACCATCATCTACAACATTAGCTCTGCAGCAGAGAGGACGTCATGTTGCTGGGGGCAGCAAAGGAGGAACTCATGGAGTCTCTCTTGAGTTGTTTCTTCAGTGGAGGAGTGATATATTCATTGGAGGAGCTGCAAAGAGGATTCCCTGGCTGTATTTCACATCTTTGGAATGAGGCCAACATTCCATCATCTCCCACTGTGCAGTCCATGAAGGAAGCTGTGTTATTTCAGAGGAGGCAGTGAGAGAGGGGTTTTTGAGCTCATCAGGAGGGTGTTTTTGAGACAAAGGGATCAGCCCTTTGTATTGGAGAAATTATCAAAGGAGGGAAATTATATTTCAGATTAGCCACAACCTCATTCTTGTTTTGGTTCAGTTGTAGTGACAAGTCTCTTGTCACATTTTTGTATTCTCCGGCATTTCTAGCAATCTCTCCTAGATTGGCTAGAAATCTAGTAATTCTGCCCATTCCTTTGTTATTGGGCTATTCTTTGTATTCCTTCAGCCACATTTTTATTTCATTCATATTCAGTAGCTCATACCTTCATAGAGACAGTGCAGTCACTACTCTCCGGCATTTTGTGGAGTTGCAACAACTTATGTACTTTGTTGTTTATTCATTGGAGGTTGGTTCTTAAAGCTTGAGTGGCTTGTCCCTCAACTATTTATTGTATATTTCTGATGATATAATCATATAATTTTGGCTGCATACATTTCCCTATCATGGTATATTCAGATTTGTAGAGTTCAGTGTTTATGTTCATATATTGTTGTAAGCTCTCTCATTGAGCATTATTTTAGAGATCTAGTTTGGGGAGATCTGTATAACCCATCTAGAATAATTTATTTCAGCCCATTTTCTGCAAGGGATTTATATTAGATGTTTTCTAGGGCATCCTAGCATTGGTTGGCCTTATTTATGCAGTGAATTCCTTATACAACGTCCTCAAGGACCCTGTATCAGAAATTCCCGAAGTGGAAATATTGCATATCCATAGACAGAGTTTGTGAAGGGCCAGATAGATTATGGATCTCACAATTCCTTGTGAAGGTGACATATCCAGTAAATGCCCCAACATTCAATCTCTGGAATGGACTTGTTGTCTTTCTATAGAAGGAATTTTGGAATATCTCAAGATATTCCCGATGGAGCAGCAAGTTCCAGATTAGGAACATTACAGATTCAGAGGTTGACCAAAAATACTGGAGGGTTGTCCATGTTGGACCAAAGGTTTCCCTTGTAAATTTTGTCCTTGTGGACTGTATGGTTGTCCCTGTGGACTAGAGGCAGAGCCCTGTCGAGCTAAAGGTTGTCCCACAGGGGGTTGTCCTTGCAAGCCAGAGGGTTGCACATGCAAGGTAGGTCTAAAATGAGAAACGATATGATAAGGATCAGTAGGAGGAAAATAGAATAGATTACCATTTTCATAATAATGAAGAGGATATGAATAAACAGGGTTACAACAGCATCATAGTGATGAAAAAGAGGATTACCAAGAGCCTGGGGCTATTGGGAACCCTGAGAACTCTGCTGCTGAACAACCAACAGATATTCTTCAAAAGTAGGGCCGCTAGGAATCACAGGGGTAGTGGAAAAAAAATTAGAAGCAGACACGGCCTCTGCCATAAGATCTTCGAAAAGACTACGGGGACTAGGAGGCACAACAGCAGCAAAAAATGGCGAGCCCGACGTAATAGGAGGAAAATCTCGTTCTTCCCCAAAACCAGACCAAGCACCAGAAGGAGGCCAAATGAAATGAACTGGCTCTTCTGGAGGAGATCGAATAGAAAGAGGTAAGACATACGAGAAAATAGGCTGTGAGAAATCAACAGACCTAGTAGACTGAGGAGTTTCAAAAGAAACATCTGAGAAAGAACTACCACTAGGAGGTAGTGAAGACGATGAAACCGGTGGTTCTGCCACCGTGACCTTATATCAAAATAGAAAGGAAAAAATAAAACCAATCGAGGACTCCAAAATCAAAACCAATGAAAAACAACAGAACAACTAATAAAACTTTAACGGGCGTGTGATCGTAGGTAATTAATTTTATGACATTGAAACCATATTTTGTTGTTTCATTTTTAAAGAGTCGAGAAACAGGCCAAAGATGACTCTAGTCGCTTTCAATTTTAAACGAGCATGAAAGGACAAGTGCTCGACGATCTCTTCTCTTTTTAAAGAGTCATGAAAAGATCAAAATTACTACTCTGGAATACTAAGCAAGAGGGTATACCAGGTTTCCGTGAACTGCCATATACACCTTGGTGATCAAACGAAACAAAAATGACCAAGGCCTTGATGTACATGCAGGTAGTCTCCCCGAATGCTGTGTTCAGTGTATCATGGTTACAAGGCGGCATACTCGGCTTCCTATGGATACAAGGATTGTAACCTAGAAGGGTCTTCCTTTATATACTCGATGGTACGGGGAGCATAAGTCCATACTAGCGCTGTCTAAAGCCAGATGGCGAATGACAGCTACTAGGTTTTAAGACGCCGGAACGCGTCTCTAGCCTAGACCACTAAAAATGTTTCGTTGGGTTTCAATGCTTCCTTAGGTTAATGAAATAAATTTTAAAGTTGATCTTGGATTATGTTTCAGTTTTAAGTTCCTATCGATTTTGGATCTCAAAATTTCTAAATGCAAGCTATATGCGAATGAACATCATTTCTGATTCAATGAATGCTAGTTATGAGAAGGATAGAGATCTTTCAAACAAAATTAAACAATGAGACTATGCAAATAAATCCACTAATGTATCTAACGGAATCAATAGAAAATGAAACTCTTTCCTAGATAATCAGATGCTAGTTATGCAAAAGAGTATTTTACTTTCAATGCAAAGAAAGAATGCAAAATATGTTTTTTTTCTATTTTTTTCTATTTTCAATGAAAAGAAGCACATGGTGCACTGATTACATGAGAAAACAAAAACAAACACTATATTAAGTGTTACGTAGGAATCGAAATTGAATAACTCAATAAAGTGCGAAACAAACACAAGAAAGCACTCAAACTAATGTCGCAATCTTTCAAACCAAGAGAAATTTTTCAAAATGATCCAAAACAAGCAATGTAATCTATGCTTGGAGCAATAATGTGAAGAATCAATCGAAAAAACGAAATGACTTTGCAACCAAAGCAATCACTCAAACAGATCAAGAAAATAAAGTGCAATCAATCCACAAATGAGACTGACAACAATCAAACCGACTCGATTTTCAAACAGAAGGCTCAGTGCACTAGGACACCTATAAACCCTAAGGCCTCAAATGACAATGATAAGAATATGGAAAAACGACTGAGAAAATAAAGTCGACAGTAATCAAAACAATCCCAAAGGCATAATTATGCATAATAAATAACCTAGAAGCAAGCACAATTGACCAAAAGACTCATCAAGGAGGTCAAACTAATTCCTACAGGGGTTGGCATGACTGTAAGGATGTAATCCGTGCCATATAGGGGTTGACGTGACTGTAAAAAGAGAAACCTGTGCCAATCGGCGTGATTGTTCAGAGGAAAAGCCCGTCAAGCCAGATAACTATTGGAAAAAGAGGAAAAACCAAAACCTAATAAGCAGAGGTCAATCTTGACACTCTGGAGCTAAACAGAGGATGAAAACTAAGCAAGCAAACCATAAAATATAGATAAATAAATAAATAATTGAAACTGACCCAACAAAATGAAATGATAAACTCGCACTGATCCCTAGTGGAGTCACCAATTTGTTATGCAAGTAAATCCTCTCTGCGGATAGAGACGATACCTCTAGCCCTAGAGGGGGTCTAGAAACAAAGGGAAATGCTAAAGTGTTGCTTCCTAATTATTGAAAGAACAAAGGACACGATAGATCGACCTACCTGGAGTCCAATGCTATTGTTGCTGTTGTAGTGGTGGTCGCCTCTCGCTCCTGCCTCAGCAAGTCACAATCCTTTCACCATTACGCTTGGATACATGCACATAGAACAAGAAACAAGAACATCATACAAGATAACAACATTTCATTCATAACTATTAGTGAGTCAAAGAGGGCTAAACATATTGCGTTAAACAAACATCATAACAAAAAAGTGGAACCAAACAGTAGTTATGTATATAAATGAATAGAAGGAAGAGTTACAACCAATGCTTTGATGTCGTAGTCTCCTCTAGCGGGGTACAGGCGAAGCGTGTCTCAGATGCTCATCAGGGAATTCAGACGGGATGAAGGCATGGAGTCAAGCTCTCTCAGAAGTCATGGACTGAAGCTTCCTCAACGTAATTCCTTCTTATTCTATATTCTATAGTAATTCAACTATAGTATGTCTAATTCTCCAAGTTTAGCTAGCTGGTTCTAAGAGAGATAGATTCTTTTATAGAGGAAAAGGAAGAGGTTAGGATCCCTACAAAGGTGGGAGGGAGGCCTATCCTTTAGGGAGTTCCCATAAGAGGTGGAAACCATAAACCCAAAGGAGGTGGTCCGTGGTTTATCAGTTCAACCACTCCCAATGACTCATCCTCAAGGTGGTTGGAGTGGAATCTCCGCCTCTATTTATTTTTTTAAATTCCATAAACAAGTTGGCGTGGGTGGAAAACTGGGACAGAGCGCCAGCTGGTGCAGGGCCTAGTGTTAATTGTCCTCTTCAGCACAAGGGCATAACTAATTACCCGCGCCAAGGAAAAAACAAGGGTTTTTGAGTCTCTGCTTAGGGAATTGTCAACAGAAGGAATATTACTCTCATGTAAAGGGACACAATGATGGTCTTTGCAAGGCATGACACTGCTTATTGATCACAGAAATGACCCTCCAATGTGCGAGATGGGGATTGCAGGGACAGTGACAAAATGTTGTGTAACACCCATAGATCTCCTTAGTAGGAATAAAATCACTCCTAATGTGAAAGGGGAGC
Source organism: Pinus albicaulis (assembly GCA_034641835.2). Taxonomy (NCBI): domain Eukaryota; kingdom Viridiplantae; phylum Streptophyta; class Pinopsida; order Pinales; family Pinaceae; genus Pinus; species Pinus albicaulis. The sequence goes on from CM076579.1 coordinate 779,870,092, forward strand.
ATCTTAGTAGCTAGATAAAGCACCCTTATGTGTGAATAGGGGATGGAGCATGTGGATGGGGTCAAATTTGACCAAATCAATAGTGCTGGTATGGAGGGAGTGGATAATCAATGAGAGATAACACATTTTTGGAGGGAGAATATTTGGATGGAAGTAGCATCATTAAAGAGTGGGTCCAAGGGTGAGGAAGCTCACTAAGCATATAAGGAAAGGGATGGAAGCCATGGAAGGCATGTTTATTATTATTTTGTTTATGGTCTGTTATGAATTTTTTCTCTTTTCAGCTATTTAGCAGAGATTGTTGTGTTGTTTATCATAAGGGTGTTCTCGAGTGGGAATCCCACCCTCATCCTCGGGGGATTTTGAGTGCCCACTCAGGAGAGGTGATTGAGCTACATTTCCACATTCTGACATTAGACCAAGCTTCAACTTTCTTATACAAAGAAATTTATTCCAGGGTTGTGTTGTGTTGGAGGGCAGAAGTTGTGGAGGGTTTACAGGGCCATTTTCTGAGCTTGTTTTCAGTGGAGGGAGCATTATTTCCATTGGGAGGCTAGCAAGGAAGGTCCTTGGGCATCATATCATCATTTGGCACTAGGCCAAGTCACCATCATCCTGTACAGCGTAGTTTGAGTCATAGACTGCGTTATTTCATAGAGCAGTTATAGGGGTGGTTTCACTGTATCATTTGGGGAGTTAGATCTTCAGTGAAGGGATCAACCTTTCACCTAGAGAATCCATTGGAGGAGAGCCACAAATTTATACATCATCTTCAGCCATATCTTCCTAGCTATTCAGTTGTAGTGGATCTTTAGCCCTAGGGTTGTAGTTCACCATTTTGTATCTTGTATATTTTCGGAAACCCTTTCTGGGTTGTCTTGGAAAGGTGATATAGAGCCTTGATATTTATTTTCAGCATCTCTTAAGGCATCTATCAGTTGTTTTATATCATTGCATGTTCCCAGCTGCATCTATGTTCACTATGACTGCATTGTAGCAGCTCTTCGACATTTTGTATAACAGCAACATCTCACTTTTGAGAGTGTTTGATCATTGGAGGCTTGTTTTCTCATATTATATGATTTGTGCCTCAATATATTGCACTTCTTTGCTACTGATTTTCTTAATAAAATGGCTCCATATTTGTCTCATATCTTGATGTAATATTATTCACTTATATTTTCATTTGTATTTCCTTTATTACTACTCTCCCATTTTCAGGATATTACAAACTGAGCGATGTGGAAGGAAGGGAGAAGTTCAAATATCCTTCCAAAATGGAATTGACCAGAAATGATAGCAATAATTGTGATTTGGAAATGGAAATTATGAATGCACAACACCTCCTGGAAAACACATCGCTTGGGGAAAAGCAAAGAAACTCCCTTCTGGCTGTTATATTCCCGCTGAGATCATGACCTGTCATAGAAATTGTAACACGCTCTTCGCACATCTACCCAATTAATTTTCCAACCAGGGTAAATGTTAGTATGAATTCTTTGTCGAAGCGTACGAAAAAGAACCACTTTAGCTACGCATAACTAATAGCCCTAACAACAATAATGGCTGCAAAACATCTTCAGATCTGCAATTAGTAGTTAAAGTGCTGCAACAAACAGATCTATAAATGGAAAGATATTAAGCAGTAAAGTAAAGAGTTTGCTCCATGCATCCAACAGACAAGACAAGAACACGATTTTTGAATGAATTTTTATATTACAGGGCACCTGGGAGGAAACAAGAAGGTGTATCCGGATCTCCTCAATGGGATGGGTTCTTTGTAGTCCTCAGCACTTCAGATCTAAGCTTTCTCTCTCTTGTAGATGTAGAAAACCCAATGTAGAAGGTAGAGCTCAATGGGAGCAACAATGGCAGAAAATGAGACCGAGTGTATAGATCCAGAGTGATCTAGTATGCAACAAAAGGTGAAGAATGATGGGGAAAACTCTCCTATTTATAACAAAATATTGGGTCCTTCTAGATCTTGGTGCATGATTAAAATAATGTTAATCACATCTAGATCCACCTCTATGGAATATTTTATTATTATTTGTTGGAGGGAAAGGGTGTTTGACTTGGGTCAAATCCCTTGATTAGTGAAAAATAAATAAATAAATGATTTATTTATCTTTTTTAAGGAAGTGGTTGGGATATAATCAAATAAATAATGATTTATTTGATTAATGGTGGTTGATTTGGTCATATTTAACAAGGAATATTATTTAAATAATTATTCCTAGAAATAATAAGATAACTATGGGTTTATCTCATTAATTTCTTTGTTTTTGGGTTAAACATGACTGGGAATAATAATTAAATTATGGTTTAATTAATTATTCCTTTTGGGGTTTCCTAATTAATCATAGTGAAAGCAGTTTTACTTGGGGTAAAACTGGTCTTACATGGTGTACTTGGGTCCATCTAATGATGAAAAGTTAGATGACCAAAAAATGGTGTAACATATTGCCCCCCAGCGTGCGAGTGTCAGGAGCAAATCGTATGACCGAAGTACGTTGTAAGAAGACAATCACTAGACAACAAAAGGGTATGTCAGAGAGAGAAATATGAGGTAGATAGTGTGGTGAAGGACTAGACCCTGAGGAGACGAGACTCGCAGGTGCAACAAGTCTCTGTTATGAGAGGGTACCTGTGCTGAAGGCGGCGGGGGAGGCATACCTATGCCCGCCGTGACAAAGTACAAAAGAATAGTGTGTCCAGTGAACAAGGGACCGAACCATAGAATACAACTGGCATAATCAAGAGCCAGATAAAAATACAATGAATAGTCTCACATACATGCTGTGCCTGGGATAACAGCCAGGACTAGTACAATATCATCTGAGTACATGAGATAAATACAACCCAAATGCCCCCTGTAAATGGGGAAGGGCTCACAAAATCTGACTGGTACATGCAAATCATAGAGGTGCTGCAAGTGGCCAAGGCCAACATCATCAAAATCTGGAGCGGCATCAAAGGCTGCAATGAAGAGGTCATCCGGGCATGTGGGGGGCTACCTGCAGGGCCACCCCCTCATGAGGGCTGAGACATCTCACACACGCCCGGGAATCATCAAGAGTTGTTGTTGGGTCACTGGACTGTCCAGTATACGAATCTCGATCATGCTGAAAGGAGCTGGAGAAGCAACCAAGTCAAAGGGAGGTAAGAAATCCCCCTGCTTGATCCGAGGCACCGAACAAAAATGGAAGCTGGAACCAAGGTACACCGCCCTCTAGACCTTGCTTCTGGAATAAATGTGCTGAGGTCGACAGAAGGAGGTCCGCCTTAGGTGAGGTAATGAGAGATCCTCAACTAAGGCACGAGAGAAGAGCACTAGAGCGACGGACAGACTGACACTAATGATGATGGTGGAAATGGGAAGGATGGAGTGGCGAATGGACGACTTCCCTTGTTAGAGCATAAAGGGCATGAATGACATGGCAGCGACTGACACAATATCGAAAGAGACAGGGGACAGTGGGGCTGAAGGTCATGAGATGCGACACAAGAGAGGAACCAAGCAAAAAAGAATGGAGGGCTATAGTATGGTGTAAAAGGATGCAGGATAGACTCCATGAATGTAATGATGACTCAACTCGGATGCTCTAAGCAAGGGCGACTAGATAGTGTTGCCACACAATAAAGGCCCCAATGGGGGGTCATAGAAGCATGAGTACAAGGTGGGTACTCATGACGAAAATCAACACGAACATGGACAAGTAAGGGGGCGATATGGTGCCTCAAGTACAAGTGTCGTAAGTGAGGAAATTCGATTTTAAGGAGCGGTGAAGTGATCCTTCGTGGAAAAATGTGTTCGGGTGAAGTATCAAATCACCAAAAACTAAGGAAAACCCATTTGAGAGCTCGGTGAGATCTATCCAGCGGTGCTGACGGTTCGTCGAACGGGGCTACGGTGTGGTCGCAGCAGTCGAAAGAAGAAACAGGGGTTCTCTTTTAATGAGGCGGTTTTCCCTCCAAAATCATTCATTTGCTATTGTTGCTGTGGTGAATGTGGAGAGGAGAGAAGGCCCCAAATCTTGCGGCGAACGTAGCGGACAAACCGACCGTTGGATTCGAGATCTGTCAGTTGGAGGCGAGAGGCCTAACCTTGCTCTTGCATTTTGATGGATTACATTTGCAGTTGAGGGCCCAAAACCCCCAGAAACAGCCCCTCCTTCATCTCTATGGCCGGGTCGCACTTTTTGGGGCAAAAAGTATGACCCAGGACGCAGGTATTAGGGCAACAAGTGCGACCTAGTCCAGAAAATGGCAGAAAACTGCGACCTGGGAGATGAGGGGGGTTTGGTGCTGTTTGATGGCTGGGAGTTGGGTTGTGGTGTGTGGTTACGGTTTTCCCGATCTGTACCCTGACAAAAAGAATGTGGTTGTGCAGGTATGGCAGAGTTGCGGGTCAACTGGAGAGAGAGGGATCTGGGAACACTTCGGACAGAGATCCAGGCGGATCAGGGTGTTCGTCGTGTATTGGCCAGATATAGGGGCATATGGTGCCCTCTCGGATGTGTGTAGGGGCAAGTGGTGCCCCCCAGAATGTATGGGGGGGCATATGGTGCCCCCATTTTTTGGATTTTGTTTGTAACATGCTATGGGCGTGTCGGATGTATATGTATGGGGGGGCGTATGGTGCCCCCAGTTTTTGGAACATGCTATGGGCATGTCGTAAGTATATGTATGGGGGGGCGTATGGTGCCCCCAGTTTTTTGGAACATGCTATGGGCATGTCGTATGTATCAGAGTAGATGGACTCATCAATATATGGTGTGCGACACATATTATGGATATGCATCGTCTTTTGATGGTTGATTTAATGTTATTGTCTTGTATGACTTGTGTGTGATAAATGCCAATCTAGAACACGGTTTGCAATAATATCTACGTAGTGATTTTGGTCTCTGGGTACATGGTTGAAAGTGATGGTTTCAAACGCACGTATTAATACTTTCACTCGTAAATAGCGTCTGAACAGCACAGGGTTATGAACACGATAAACACCATTTAGTTGCATTACAAGAAGCAGGGAATCCAAACGAACGTGCAGATGGCGGATGCGATGCAACAAGGCATCGGCTAATGGGCCACGCACTGCATCATATTCGGCCTGATTGTTGGTGGCAGAACCAATGCATACCCCGTTAGACAGAACGAGGTCATGCAAGGGGGTGAAGATGGCCCACCCTGCCGAGGCAAGATTCCTGGAGTAGCGACTTGCACCGTCGGCTTAACCGATAAAGGGTGTGGACGGGGGGTCCTGCAAAATGGTGTGACAAGACAATAAATGAGGGGATGAAAGGAAATGACGGCAGCGTGAGGGTACAGAAGTCATCGAGCAGTAATGGCAGGGGGAAAGGGCAGGACGATCAAGGCTCACACAAGGTGATGTATGAGAGCTATCAGAAACATGGCGAGGACTCGGGCTGCGGAGGTCAACGGAGACACAAGTGGAGTGATCTCGGGTATCAACGGACACAATGGGGAAGGCTGCAGACGGGCTAGGCTCCGGGTGTCATGCAAAGGAGGATAGGTAAAGAATGGTGACCGTAGACTCCGTCATCTGAACATCAGGGGGGGGGGATGTGGATCGGAGCGGGGGGATCCTCAGGCTGGCCTGAAGCATACTGCGCGAGAATGGGAGAGGCGGATTGATTTTGTTCAACCTCATACTCACAGATCACCTCAAGGGAGGCGCGGTAATGTGTCAGGTGAGGACAATAATGGGAGTAGTGGCCATGGACACCGCACAAAGCACAAGGCTTGTTGGTGCGGAGAGTCTTGGCGTTCTTGGGGACGGTCGAAGAAGGAGTGGGAGTTTCAGGGACCGTAGTGTCGGGGAACGCGAAGTTTACCATGGGTCGGATACGAGGTAACTCGGGACAAGCATGGGTGGCATGACCAATGACATCACATAAGGCACAAGGCTTTGGGGGTGGAGAAGGAGCCGGGTTGGTCGTGGTGGTTTGGTCTTTGGTTGCCCCCTTGCGGGCTTTGCCTTTCTTCCCGGGAGCCGACCCAACAGGAGAAGGGTCCTGCGGAGGTGCTGGAGGCACAGTGGCTATGGAGGAAGCGAGGGGGACCGGTTGAACCGGTGTCAAAGCCATGTAAGGTTTGGGGTGACCAGGGGGGGTGGCGGCTAAGGGGTCAAGGTACCAAACCGGAATACCCAAGGTAAAGTTAGGGAGAGAAAGGGTGGCCATGACGGGGACGGAATATACTCCGGGAGGGGGAGCCAAGAAGGGGATCTGTCCAGCAGGGTAATGACCAGGAGGTACGGCGCCAAGATGGTTAAGGCCAGGGGGGACCGAGCCTAGAGGATAAAGAGGTTCGGGGGCACCAGCTGTAAGGGGAGGGCCAGAAAGAGGAGGTCCGGCTGGCTGAGATGGATGGCTAGGAGCGGGTTGCGGAGGGCGGGGAGGAGGGTGCGGGCTAGCCGAGGCAGGCCGTTTATGGGCAGCCTGAGACGTTTGCATCATGCAAACATTTGACAAGCTGGGATCAGTAACAGGAGGGGGAGGAAGGTGAGGAAAAGTTCCAAGCAGGGTGGAATCTTTATAGACGCCGGGGGAGACACTGGTCAAAGAATCGACGGTTTGCTTGTTGGCTACAGAAGAGATCGTCGTCTCGGAGGCGGATGGAGACGGCGGCTCATGATACGATAGCTGGTCAATGGTGACTATCTTTCCATTATGTGGAAAAGACATCTTGCGGAAGACCGCGGATGGGACAGCAGACATGGCATAGGTGTAGCTTCGCCCCAATAAAATGTTGTAGTCTAGAGGGGCGTCAATGACTTCGACATCAACGCAAACAGTCTTACCGGCGAGGGTGATGGGACAGTTACGAAACAGGCCAATAGGCTGGGAGGCATGACCATCCCACGCCCGAAGGGTGATCGTGGAAGGGGCCAACTCAGGGGATCCGAGTTGCTTCCAAACCGAAGCGGACATCACACAGGTGGATGCCCCCTCATCAATTATACACCGGGATACAGTGGCGTTCCGGATTTTGACCGGGATTTGGAAAGCAACGGAAGGAGGAAGAGGAGGGTGGTCCGATTGAGTGGCGTCGAAAACAATCATTTGGTCATCAGCAGGATCAACAGCGCCCACGGCAGATAGTAGAGCCTTCCTTTGAGAAGGGCACGACCGGAGGAGTTCTGGGCAGAAATGTATGCCAGGGGATTGTGCCAAATCATCTACCATACCGCATTTATTGGGCGGCCGACCGTGCGTACGCGTTATGGACCCCCCTTGGAATTCGAAAACCTCAACTTTGGGTTGAGGGATGTGTAAGGGGCCACCGGATGTCGAAAGAGGCTCTGTAGAACCTGAAGATGGAGGCTCGGGAGCAGACTGAGCAGGGGGCTTGGGGTACTGGCGAGACCGAGTTTGAAGGTGAAGGTCGACGAAAGGGGACGGATCGGAGTGCATCATGAGGATCTGGTAGTCAGAGGAACCAGAAATGGACGAGGGTGTGGCTGCATGGCTGTCAGGGGGTTGGGTAGCCACGAATCCCCGTTGAGGGAAAGGATCAGTGAACACAGCTGGCTGGGTAGTGGCCACATTAGGAGGAGCGTGAGGGGAGGCGTGTTGTCCGCGCAATGTGGCTTGAGACTCCCACATCTGTCGCATCTGGGGTAAGAGAGGACAATCGTGAGTGTAGTGACCGTAATCACTGCAACACGAACAGGGCTTGTTTGTGCGAAGCGACCTGTCCGGCCTGGGCGGGATGCCCTGAGGCTGGTTGCTAGTGTTAGGGTCCATACTGCACTGGGTCCCCAAGCACGGCGTGCGGCTCCGGTTGCCTCCTCCGCCTTTGAGAAGAAGGGGAATGAACGCACCCCCGTCGTGGCAAATACTTGCTCGGAGGGGGTTGCAAGGGTCGCGTGTGGTGAGGAGGCAAGGGAGGCGGAAGCGCATATGCTGGAGGAGCTGGTGCACCAGGCTGCGGATAAAAGTAAGGGTTGGGTTGGGCAGCATTGAGGTAAGCAGGAGGTTGGGCAAAAGGAGGAGGCATGCCGTATCCTGGATACATGTTGCCGGGAGGGGGCAGAGTGCTAGAGGTGCTAGCCCCTCCCTGAGGGAGGCCATGGCTCATAGGAGGGTGAGCAGAGGGGTGAGAAAGAGATCCAACAATACCGTCGGCGGAATGAGATGCCCCCGGGGCGTTAGCGCCACCGGGCCTGGGGATGTCAGGGAGAACGGTATAAACATAACCAGATTGAGCGTAGATCAGGTCATATTTTAAAGCTATTTGGAGGGCGGCTTCTTCAGATGGAGGAAAGTGAGAGGCGACATCTTTGCCGATGGGAGATGGGAGGGTGCGAAGGAACCAGTCCATGTAAACCCGATCTTCAAAGGGAGGGGCTCGACATAAGCTCCGTCTTCGTCGCCATTCCTGAACAGGGGCAGAAAGGCGGGTGGAAGAGGATTGCTTAAATGAAGTCAAGAGCTCCGTACCAGTGTCGTATCGGAGAGGGAGCTGGAAGTACGACAAGAAGGCTTGGGCAAGAGTCTCGAACGTGGTATGGGAGGAAGTGGCCTGTTCGACATACCATTTAGAAGCTTCGCCGGTAAGTGTGCGTTGGAACAAACGAAGACGGATGGAGTCCTCGGTAATGGAGTTGGAGGAACACCACATGTGGAAAGACCGGACGTGATTGGTTGGGTCTTCGCCATTAAGGCCCTCAAACTTAGGGATATCAGAGGGTAGCTTGGTGGGCATAGCGGGCCAGGTAGTATTATGGTGAATGGGGTCATTAATCAACAGATGGAAATCGGGGAGGCTGAGGCCTGCAATGTACGGCAGCACAGGGGTGGCCGGAGTAGTGGTTGTGACGGTTCCGCTAGAAGTAGGGCCGGCATTGGGGCCGGGAGAACCGCTAGCGTTAGGCCCCGGTCCAGACATGGTGAAGGTAAAAGGGGGAGAACCGGAAGGAGAAGGGGGACCCGATGAATCAGGAGAGGAGTCGGAGTGCGGACTCGAAGGTGGACTGGCTCGACGACGACGGTGCGGAGCAGGTCGATCAACCGGGAACTGAGGATGAAGGCCAAGAAGTCTCCGGGAAAGGCGCCTTGGGGGCGCAATGATGACAGGAAGAAGGAAACCGACAAGGGCAGAAAGGGGCAAAATCAAGAAGGTCAAGGGCAGATAAGGTGCAGTGACGATTTATTTTAGAGTCTTTGCCAGGCGGTGTAAACCAGGCGCTTCTTCACTTAAGGTCAGTGTGTGGTGTGCGTTAATTTTAATTTTTTAAACCCTTTCCGTTGTTGAGAGCAAAAAAGTGTGCAACGTAGCTGAAAATAAACCTACAGAGAACAGAATAAAAATGCTGAAATAACAGAAAAATAACAGCTACATATGCATCTATCAAACCCAAGAAAGTGGGTCTCTCAAAACTATGCTGAAAAGAAAGGGAAAACTATGGAAACACACACAAAGGAAGCTCAACAGATCTAGGGTCAAAGGGGACAGAGATCTGGAGAATAAAGCTGCAGATAAGGGGTGCAGATCACAGCCAAGAGACAGAGGCAAGGTGGCTGGAAAAAGGGAAATCAGCAAAAAACCGGGGGGGGGCAAGGCAGAGGCCTTTAGAGGAGGTCCAAACAAAACGACAAGAGGTGATTTGAAAGGAAAAGAGGTTGATTTCAAAGGATCTGGAAGTGAGGTCACAGATCTGGAAAAAGAGGGGGCTGAAGCTCTGAAACCGACGGCTGAAACAGCTGAAACTCTTCCACAAAAAGTGGAGGGTACTAAAGCCCCAAGGGGCTGGGTTCCCACTTAGATGAGTAAAAACAGATCAGATCTTGGTCAAGGCGGGCTGAGACAGAGGCTGGAAAACCCTGGCAGAGGCTGCAGCAGAACCCAGAAAAATTACAGAAAAAATGCTGGAAAAAAGGCAGGTCGCAGGTTCTGACCTGATCTGAGTTGAGGTCGCAGGAAACAGGCCAAAAGGTGCGTCCAGGTCGCAGGTTTGGGGCCAAAAGGTGCGACCCCCCCGTTCCGGCTGTTTCGGCGGCAGATTTTCTGAAAAATTGCCGTCTCAGGTGCGGCTGGTGTCGCTTACCTGCGCAATAGGGCCAGAAACACACGGAAGTTAGAAATTTTAGGTTTTTAGGGTTTTATGTGAGAAAATGACATGAAAAGAGAAAAACTAAGCAGCTAAAAAAGAAGCCCTAGGGCCTGAAGTAGCTGGATATGCAGGAATATGAAAAACGACAGCGGTCGTAATTTAAAACCCGTGTGGAGTCGCCATTTGTTAGTATGAATTCCTTGTCGAAGCGTACGAAAAAGAACCACTTTAGCTACGCATAACTAATAGCCCTAACAACAATAATGGCTGCAAAACATCTTCAGATCTGTAATTAGTAGTTAAAGTGCTGCAACAAACAGATCTATAAATGGAGAGATATTAAGCAGTAAAGTAAAGAGTTTGCTCCATGCATCCAACAGACAAGACAAGAACACGATTTTTTTGAATGAATTTTTATATTACAGGGCACCTGGGAGGAAACAAGAAGGTGTATCCAGATCTCCTCAATGGGATGGGTTCTTTGTAGTCCTCAGCACTTCAGATCTAAGCTTTCTCTCTTGTAGATGTAGAAAACCCAATGTAGAAGGTAAAGCTCAATGGGAGCAACAATGGTAGAAAATGAGACCGAGTGTATAGATCCAGAGTGATCTAGTATGCAACAAAAGGTGAAGAATGAAGGGGAAAACCCTCCTATTTATAACAAAATATTGGGTCACTCTAGATCTTGGTGCATGATTAAAATAATGTTAACCAAATCTAGATCCACCTCTATGGAATATTTTATTATTATTTGTTGGAGGGAAAGGGTGTTTGACTTGGGTCAAATCCCTTGATTAGTGAAAAAATAAATAAATAAATGATTTATTTATCTTTTTAAGGAAGTGGTTGGGAGATAATCAAATAAATAATGATTTATTTGATTAATGGTGGGTGATTTGGTCATATTTAACAAGGAATATTATTAAATAATTATTCCTAGAAAATAATAAGATAACTATGGGTTTATCTCATTAATTTCTTTGTTTTTGGGTTAAACATGACTGGGAATAATAATTAAATTATGGTTTAATTAATTATTCCTTTTTGGGTTTCCTAATTAACAT